>NW_020769332.1:3255863-3271859 GCF_900518735.1 Pseudonaja textilis | reverse complement strand
TAGAGAGAGGGGGGGATAGAGAGAGATGATAGAGATGATGGATAGATGAATGATGGATGGATGGATAGCTAGATAGATAGATAGATACCTAGATAGATGAGAGAGAGGAGATAGATAGATGGATGATAGAGAGGATAGGTAGGTAGGTAGGTAGATGATAGATAGATAGATAGATAGATAGATAGATAGATAGATAGATAGATAGATAGATAGATAGATCTAATCAATTTAATTTTAAATTATCTTAAGAAATGAAGCTGGGGGCCCAAAGTAAATGGCCATTGGCACGCTACAAATCAGGGATATTGTTTGGTTGAACTTTGCTGAGACCCTGCAATGATCTCATGATGGTATTTCACCGAGCCCCACAGAAGAACTTCTAAGGAGTTTTCAACTTGAAGTAGCCAACGATTGGGAAAGAAAAATGTGGCAAGCGATGCAGGGCCAGGCCATCTGTTTATATCTCCCTTCTCTGGGCTGTTAATGCGATAGACCTTTACGGAGCTCTGCATCTCAAATGGCCAGCTGAAACCATCTCCCCCTAAGCCTCCACCTCCCCATAAATTTTACGTAGGAAAGTTGACTTGCCTGACTGATGAATTACTCTGTTCATTGAGTTAGAACTGACAATGACCCGTCATCCTGCACCATTTCCAAGAGCCGCAAGCAATGTCATAGGCAGGGCAGGCCTTCTAGCAGTATGGAAGAGCCCCTGGGTTGTTGCTCCTCTTTCCTCCATCTGTCAGACACTGTAGCAGGAGCAGCCTTGGAGAAGAAGCTGGGCCCTGAATTTTGGGGGTACAACAGCGGCATGGGAAGGGCTCCTGCTCAGGGGTGGAATTCTTCCTGGTCGGACTGGTTCTATACAACCGGTGGTTACAATTCTGCACAGTTCAGAGAACCAGTAAATCATGCCACTGGCTGGCTCCACTCCATCCTGCCCTGCCCGACACCCCCCCACACACACACTCCTTACCTAGCATGTACACCATCAAACTTGCCTGGGTTTGATAAGTTGCTATTTTTCCTTTTTTTTTTCCCCCGACCATCAGCTGTTCTGCTGTGCCAGGAGATTTAGATTAGCTAGAAAGCAGGAAATCATTGGATTTCTTGCTTTCCAGCTAATCTAAAAGCAGAGCTGAATCTTAGGACTGAAGCTTCTATTTTTCAGTGCAGACTCAGGTAGCAGATTGCAGAAAGATAGATTGCTGAGTGAATCTGTGATTCTGCAAGCAACTCAATCTGCCTGCCTGCTTTGCTTGATTTTGGATAAAAGTTGCTCTTTAAAAAAAAAAAGTCAATATTTACATAAATATTTATAATATTTACATACAAGCCATGCCTAGCTAGTCACATGACCAAACCACACCCACAAACTAGTCCACGCCCACAGAACCAGTTGTTAAGAAATTTGAATCATCTCCATTTCTCGGCCATGGGAGCCAGAATTATCAAAATGTATTTTCCATGGTCATCTGGCCAGCATGGCTATAGCCAAAGGCTCACAGAACACTGTTACCTTCTCACCAAAATGGTACCTATTATTCTACTCACATTTGCATGCTTTTGAACTGCTAGGTGGATGGAACTGGAACAAGGAATGGAAGCTCACTCTGTTGTGCAAAACTCAGATCTCGAACCTGGACTGTCAGCTCTCCAGCTGACAAATTCAGAGTCTTTAACTGCTGAGCCATCGCACCCTCCACCCCTATCTTTCTCCTGTCCTGGCCACTTTTTAAAGAGCTACATTGAGAGCGTTTTAACAAACTGCATCTCTGTTTGATTTGGTGGTAGCAGCTCCTTAAACAGAAAGTCTCTACAGAAAGTGGTAAGGACAGCGGAGAAGATTATAGGAAGCTTGCTTCCTCTTATTCAGGGTACTGCTTATAAGCACTCTGTGCTTAGAGCTCAAACCATTGTTAGAGACCCCACACACTCCCTTTATGGTCTGTTTCTGTTGCTCCCCTCTGGGAGGAGGTTTCGAAGTATTTCTAGCAGGACTGTCAGATTCTGTAATGGGTTTGTTCCCTAGGCCATCCGTGTGGTAAACTCGCAAAATTCATTTTTCTCGCCATTTACGTGTATACATCCAAACTAGACTGTATTGTTTCTCTGTGTCATACATGTGGGTATATGCATAATTTTGTATTTATTTATTCTGTCATGGTTATATAGTGTACATTGGAGATGATGACTCTTTGAAAGCTGTATGCAACAAAATTTCATTTTAACGTATGCCGATTAGTGTACATTTAAAGTGACAATAAAGTTTTTCTCTTCCCTGAACAAAAGCAATTGAAAATCTGAGCATGGACATGACGTGACTTCCTGGACCTGGGATGACTGTTCCTTCCCATGCCATGTTTAGGTCACCTGAGATAGTTATCCAGGTCAGCAGAGGTACCTTTTAAGCAGTGGTGGGATTCAATTTTTTTTAGTACCAGTCCAGTGGGTGTGGCTTGGGGGTGTGGCTTGGGAGGCATGGCAGGGGAAGGATATAGTGCAAAATCCCCATTCTCTCCCCAGCCCACTAACCTGCTTGCCAGCTCCGTTCTCCTGTGCAGGGCAACCAAAGGAGACCCAGCTAATCAGCTGGGACTTGATGGGAGGCAGAGAAGAGATGGGGTTGGCAGGCCAGTCAGAGGCGGTATTTGCTGGTTCTCCGAACTACTCAAAATTTCTGCAACCGGTTCTCCAGAACTGGTCAGAACCTGCTGAAGACCACCTTTGCTTTTAAGAAGAGCTAAGATTGAGAGGATTTCTGTTTTTAAAAATTGCACCGGGGAACTGGGGATTTTAAAATGTGAAAACGTAACGATTGGTGTGTTGTAAAGTTCATGTTATGAATTACATAAATAAGTGCAGGATGGCTAGAAAGCCTGTGTACTATATGATGCAGAAATATATGAAGATATAAATTTCAAAAGCATGTACAATTTTTTTTAAACCCACGGGAAGAGAAAAGCCATCAAACTAAAGTATCGTCCTTCTAATGCAAACAGTAAATTAGTTCACACATGTTAGCAGTCTGCAGTCTCTGGAGTACTCGAAATCTCCTGGTTCATAGACCAGCCGAAGATGTCTGGAGGTTTATTGTTGTGCTAATTGTGTTTTCTTTGCAGAAGCTTAATGTCTTCTGAGGTTAGTACCTTGCTTTTTTTTAATTAGCCGATGAATTGAAAAGAGTGTATATTCCAGCTTACGCCGCACTTCATTAATTCTGCTTCAACATCTGGCAGGCTGATATTTTATGCATAGTTTTACCAACCGTGCTTTGTTTTGCTGAGCTCATTGGCAGCCTGGAAAGTGAGCCGAGTGAAAGTGCGGTACGTGTGAGAAAGTTACTCATGTCAATTAGCAAAAAAACAGGGGAAAGAGCAGCTTCTCTGACTCTTCATCAGACCTTTTCCCCAAACAAGGAATGTGGGATTTCCTTGTAAAAGTGATCTGTTGCTAATATTAGTGGTTATCAGCACCAACTGGGTCCATTAATACATAATAGAATAACACAGTTGGAAGGGACCTTCTTCCCAGCGGTTGCCAACTGATGGGTCGCGACCCACTGGTGGTCATGAGAAAATTTTGGTGGGTCGCAGAGAAATCTCACCCCCAGAGCACCCCCCCAAAGCAATTAATCCAGGCTGCACAGAAACACAAGGCCCACAGGAACGCTCCCCGTCCACTCACTCCTTACCCGGTAAACTTGCCTGCTAAATTGCTATTTTTTCCTTTTTCCGACCATCATCTGTTCTGCTCTGCTGGGAGATTTACATTAGCTAGGAAGCAGGAAATGGTTGGATTTCTTGCTTTCTAGCTAATCTTTAGATCTTCGGCTCTGCTTTTAAGCACAGCTGAACCTCCCTTAGGACTGAAGGTTCTATTATTCAGTGCAGACTCACACCAAGCAAATTTGAGAGACTGAGCTAGCCGATGGCAGATAGATCTATCACTAAATGATTCTGTGAGCAACTCAATCTGCCTGCTTTGGCTGATTTTGGGTAAAAAGTTGCTCTTTTTAAATAAAAAAAATCAATATTTATATAAATATTTATAGTATTTACATACAAGCCATGCCCAGCCAGTCACATGACCACCAAGCCACAAATTAGGCCACACCCACAGAACCGGTTAGTGGTCCCTGGGATTTAAAATTATGAGTTTGGTGGTCCCTGAGGTCCAAAAGGTTGGCGACCCTTGTTCTAGCCCAACCCCCTATGCCATTTCAGATAAGTGGCTGTCCAGTCTCTTCTTAAAAGCCTCCATTGATGAAGCACCCAGAACTTCTGGAGACAAGCTGTTCCACTGGTTAATTATCCTCACTGTTAAGAAGTTTCTTCTTAATTCTAGGTTGTTTCTTTCCTTGATTGGTTTCCATCAGTGGTGGGATTCCAAGTTTTTTTTACTACCAGTTCTGTAGGCGTGGCTTGGTGGGCTGGGCAGGGGAAGGATACTGTAAAATCTCCGGTCAGAGGTGGTCTTTGCTGGTTCTCCAAACTACTCAAAATTTCTGCTACAGGTTCTCCAGAACTAGTCAGAACCTGCTGAAGACCACCTCTGGTTTCCATCCATTGTTTCTTGTCTTGCCTTCTGGTGCTTTGGAAAATAGATCGACCCCCTCCTCCTTGGGGCAGCCCCTCAAATATTGGAACATTGGTATTGTCTATGTTCATAAAATGTGCAAGACATCATTCATGCTAAGCTATAAACCCTAGATAACAAATCCAATGGCTAGGTTTACACAATGCGCTAAGTCATACTGCTTGGGTTCTCCAATGGGTGAGTTCAGTTTGCCATGACTTATCCAGAAATGGGCTGGGAAAAAGACTCTAAGTTGAGTGGGAAAAGAAGCAGGACAAGGGTTAAGGCACAAGGTAACTACAGGTGAATGTGTTTTTTGTGAACCCAGGGAAAAATGAAGGCTTCTTTGAGTCAAGCTCAAGGCAAACTCAAGCTTCTCTAATTTATGTTTAAATGTATGCGGACTAAGACCTCAAATAAGTCGTGTCCTCCAGAATGGAATGGAATGGAATGGAATAGAACTTTATTGTCACTTTGAATGTACGCTAATCGGCATACAGTAAAATACTGCATACAGCTCTCAAAGGATCACCCCTCCAATATACACTACATAAACATGACAAAATAAATAAATACAAAATTATGTACATACCCACATACCACACAGTCTTGGTTGGATGTATATATGCACATGGCAAGAAAAACGAATCTTGTGAGTTTACCAGGCAGATGGCGTAAGGAACAAAGCTGTTTCAGAATCTGGTAGTCCTGCTAGAAATACTTTGAAACCTCCTCCCAGAGGGAAGCAACAGAAACAGACTATGAAGTGGGTGTGTGGGGGTCTCTAACATGCCCTTGGAAGAGACTGACTCTGAGGAAGAGGAGGAACAGCTGACAGGGAGTGGAGGTGTGGCTCTGGAGGTTGTGGAGGAGGCTGGGGAAGGGCAGAGGCCGGCTGGGCAGTCAGAGGAAGAACCAGGCCCATCCCCTTTGCATCCTAGGACAAGCAGGGAGGAACGGAGAAGGCAACGACTTGGCTTATGAGAGAGGAAGTGGCCATGATCCCCCTCATTGGTTGCAGCTGGGGAGAACAGTATATAAGAGAGACGGTTAAAACACAGCATTGCCAGAAGCAAAGCATGTTTTATTTTGGGCTGAAGTTATCTTGGTTGGCGTCCTTCCTACAGACTGTGCCTTGTCATCTCCTTGCAGTTGGTAATTACTTATCCTGGTCCATTGTGGAAATTCCTTCCTTGTAGTTTGTTTTAGTTTTTTATTTCACCTCTATCTGCTCATTAAGTTCGGACTGTATTGCTTTCTTTTGAAGACTATTTTTGAATAAATTTTATCTTCATCTGAGAATTATTGAACAGTGGGACCAAGTTGGAGGCATTAAAGGACATTTATTTATGCTTTGGATTTTGTCACGTTTGTGTACACTCTTAGTCATCACAAATGCTTTGAGCTTTAAGCACATAAGCTGCGTTCTGAATAACGGGAAGCGAGCCATATAATCTTCTTGGCTGTCCTCACCATTCTCTGTAGGGACTTTCTATCTGAGGTGCTGTTGCCACCATGTCAAACAGGGATGCAATTTGTTAAAACACTCTCAATTGTACTTCTGTAAAAAGTGGCCAGGACAGAAGGGGAAGGTTGACGCAATTCTGCCAAGTACAGGCATTTTTCTGAAGCAACATCCCACATTCAGAAACACCCACTAGAAGAAATTTCAGTTGGGATCACAATATTTTTTGTTGAAGTTCAAAACGAATTTGCATTTCTGCCCTTATTAGCACATTCGGTGTGTTTTGCTTTGTTTTTGCACTATTGATTACACTGTGTTTATTGTTGTGCCCTCTTCTACAATCTGTGAGGATGATGGATGGTTGAAGAAAATTGTTTCTGAACAAACAAAAAGAGCATAAATCTTAAATATTCATAACAAGGAGCAGCCTGGTGTTAAATTAGCTGTAGGACTTTGGAAGCTCTGAAAACAAATTGGCTGGTTCTATTTCCCTAAAGTTACTTAGAAAAGAGAATGCAGAGAAGAATTAATTATGATCAATTTCAGGTTTAATTTCTTCCCCCACATTCTTTAGACACTTTAATAAAATAGTTATTGAACCCTAAGGCAAGACAGTAGCATTATTTCAGGAAGAAATAATTCACGTCAGTATTTCTTTCGCATGAATACAAGTCTAGCCATTGAAGTTAGAAACTAGATTACCTTTGTCAGCTTTGCCGAATCGGAAAATCCTCCAAAGGCATTGCATTTCTCTAATGCAACTGTCTAAACTGAACAAGAATTGCCTAAATATTAATGTGGAGAGAATAAAGGAGTGCACTTAAAGCAGCATTTCCATCCTGCTTTTCTGCCTACCAGGCCTCATGGGCCTCGCACACGATCAGCAAACCTGAATTAAACTAAACTACAGGTAGTCCTCAACTTACAACAATTGAACCCAACATTTCTGTTGCTAATGGAGACATCTCTTAAGTGAGTTTTTCCCCCATTTTATGACCTTTCTTGCCACAGTTGTTAAGTAAATCACTGCAGTGCTTAAGTTAGTAACACGGTTATTTAGGGAATCTGGTTTTCCCATTGACAGAATAGGGTAGGGTAGGATAGGGTAGGGTAGGGTAAGGTAGAATAGAATAGAATAGAATAGAATGGAATGGAATGGGATGGGATGGGATGGGATGGAATGGAATGGAATGGAATGGAATGGAATTCTTGAATATTATTCGCTCAGGTTGGCAGTTAGGCTGTTGGTTTGAGCTCCAAGCTTGGCAGTTGGATTGCAAACATTTCATCACCATTCAAGGAGACATCGTCCGTGTACTTTGAGTTGTGCTCGTCTGTCAAAACACAGGCCTTTAGATCCCTTTTAAACCTTTGCCACCAAACTGCAAAGCTCGGAGCTCAAACCAACAGCCTAACAAGCATGTCAGATCCCTAAAGTGATACTGCCATTCAATTGGGAGAAGGAGGGGAACCTCAAATGTGATTCTTTCTTATTTCCTCTGACAACTGCTGTTTTATAACCTTTATCCTGGTGCCTGAGTGCCCTGAGATTTTCTCACCTTTGGGGGAATGTATTAGGGGGGAGGGCCATGTGGGTTGTTTCACTCTGAAAGCCAGAGGAAGATGACCCTGGGAGTGCCTGCTTACCTGGTTTTCAGGAGAGCCATTGCAATGACATCTCCACACCTGTGGATTGGCTGAATCCACATCAGACCGGAGGGAGGGATTTCTAATGCCTTATTTCTACCTGTATTTCCTGGGGGGAGGATTTAGAGTCTGCTTTGCCTTTGTCCTGTTTTCACTTCCGCTCAATAAAAGCTTCCTTTTGACATACTCAGTTTCAAGAGTTTTTACTTTCTTGAGGGAGAAGGAGAGGCAGGACCTTACAGAGCAACCCATTTTTGTGTGACTTAGTTGTTACATCTATATTTCAACTTTTATTTCCTGCCCTGCGTAGGAAGCTGATCTTAGATCATCTCCCTCCATGAACACTTCAGCCTTTATCAACCGATCACTAATCAAGATGGATCACTAGGAATCCTCAGATTCACCCAGCTCTTGGCTGATGGACAGGGTCAGAGATATTACCTGCTTTGACCCTCTAAAACTCCATAGAAACAGCTACTCAACTATGGGAACCAGAATAATAATCTGAAATGACTTAAGACCAGCTGACAATGAATAGGAGATATGAGCTACATCTTTACAATTTGCACATCTGTTTTTCAGAATTTTAGGAGCATTTCAGGAACTTTAGGAACAATGTGAACAAGCCTGCAGCCTTGGTCATGGGATTGACTGAGCCTATCTCTTGGCTGGGTGAAAAGTTGGAGAGACAATATTCAGTTGCTGTGTCTATTGTTTTTATTTTATATTGTGCATTGTATGTACTTTATTTTATTGTTAGCTGTCTAGAATCATGTAAAAGCGAGAGGGGTGGCTCCGAGAATCAGTTAAATCAATGTTTCTCAGCCAGGACCAGTTTCTGAGGCATGGACTCCAAATCCCAGAATTCCCCAGTCAACTTTGCTAGCTGGGGAATTCTGGGAGTTGAAGTCCATGCCTTGGAAAGTGGTCCAGGTGTAGAAATACTGCATTAAATAAATAAATAAAAATTGCATCCAATTATCTTCGACAACATTTCTATATTTTAATTTATCCCAGAAAGGTTAAGTGTTTACAAGACTAAAGAATGGTACCTTAAACCACAAACAACATTTTTAGGAAAGTAGAACCTTCAGAGACCAAAACGGATTGCCCACTTCGCTTCCAGTGACAACATCCTACTGATAGCCTGCTAGTTTCAGGATAGTTGGGTATTTGGTACGATGGGCCATGCATTTCTGCCGGTCGATAAAAAGGCTATTGGTTTTCACAGCGATCTCCTTCTCCAGATGCATCCGGCTGTCCTCCAGATTCTGTAGGCTTTGCTCGGATTCCAGAAGCTTCTTTTTGAGAGAGTCAATGGATTCAGTCAGTTCTTCCACTTCGCTGATGAGCCTGAACAGAGGGCAAAAGAGGAGCTCACATTAGTAGTGTGGATGGAGACCTCCTCACAGAGAATGAGAAGCTGGGGGTGAAACTGGCCCGGAGATAACGTTTTCTAGGAAATTTTCACCATTTTCCTGCACATCTAGCTAAACCATACTCCATGAGCAAATGGATCTGTCTCACAGTGGTCTCAGTAATAATAAGAGAATGAGAGAATTCTTTGTTGGCCAAGTGTGGTTGGAAACACAAGGAATGTATCTCAGGTGCATAAACGCTCAGCATCAAGTGAGAAATCATGATCATAATCATAAAATACGATCATCATAAATCATAAGATACAATGCTTAGCAGGGGTGGGCTGCTGGGAGCTCGCAGGGCTCGGGAGAGCCCCTAGCTAAGATTCTGTGGGGCTCAGAGATCCCCCAATAACCTCAGAAGGACAAGCAGCAAGGGAAAGCTCTTGATAGGCTTAATTGAACTTCTGGGCGTTCAGCCAAGAGCATTTCACACCTTGTAAAAGTGTTGCAAGCTAGATAAACAATCCACTCAGCGCTTGCGAGGAAGAGCCATTGAGAAAATCAGATAGCATAGCCACTAGCCTCTGAGGGAATTAATTCCCAAATAATAAGAATCACATAACTCACCAGAAACTCCACTAAGACTCCAAGATCCCTCTCACAGTCACTGCTATTAAGCCTGGTTTCACCCAGTCTTTTATTTAAGTATTAAATGCACGAAATAATAAACAACTTTCTGGTATATATCCTTTTTTAGGTAATAAGGGCAAAGAAGCGATGTCAAGTTGGCCACGCCCACCCAGTCACATGACCACCCAGCCATGCCCACCCATCCAGTCATTAGGGCAGAGACCCCCCCGCTAAAAAATTTGAAGCCACCCCTGACATTTATTGATAGTTCACAGGATACTAAATAAGCCAGGGGTGTCAAACTCGCGTTGTCATGGCATCATCATGTGACTTTTTCCCCCTTTGCTAAACCAGGTGTGGGCGTGGCCAGTGCGTGACACATCTAGCCTGCGGGCCATGAGTTTGACAGCCCTGAAATAAGCAGTCAACATAAATCCTAATAGGGTACTAAATAAAAGCAATCAACATAAATCCCAAGATACAAACAAGAAGTTATAGTTTAAACCCAGTTTATTTTTTTTAGATATTTTATTCAATTTTCAAAGATTAAAAACATAAAACTTTGTACATTGTTATCAATATCAAGACATCTTTTACATTTCCTTACATTTTCTGTATATAATAACTTATTCCATTATTATTGCATAATTCTTCCCTTACTCTTGCTACAAATCAATATATTACATCTTATATTTCAATCTTCTTCATAACACCTATACATATTTACATACTTTCTCATTCTTTACCTAATTGCAATTTTAATTTTTTTTCTTAAACCATTCATACCAGGCATCAGAAACGAGAGTAACATGTTGTAAATAGACAAATTTTAGTCTCTTCTACAGAAATCATTTTAATACTTTATAGAGGAGATGGGCAGCTGTAAAAATCTTCTAAATACATTAGCAAACACAAATCAATTGTATTTGAAAGGTTTATAATTGACACTAATGCTCCTTCCCCCCCCAAAAAACCCCAAGTTCTCAAATTTAACAAAAGAAAAAGGTGGATTAAAAAAAAAAAGCATTTTCAATTTTCAAAGAGAGAGAAACATGTTTTTTTCTGGCTGATTATAGGAATGGTAAGCCTGATGCTTTCAAGGCAATTGATTTCATCCAGAGAAAAAAGAGGTTAGAAAATTGCACCTAATTAAAAAGCTTAATTGGGGTGAATAAGTATCATTACGCCTCTGAATCTATGCCTCTCTGGAATAATTGGTGGCTGGTCTTTCCGATACAGCCTCTTCCCACTTATGACTGTCCACAAAGCCATTTTTCTATCTTTTCCATAGGATTTTATGGTCCAAATTGAATCTTTGTACCTCCAAAAGATGCTTTTTCAAAAGGCAACTGGACTTTGTTTTTCCATTTCGCTTTTCATCATTCTCAGAACTGAGGAAGCTTCTTGGATGAGAAGCAAAATGTCTTCAAGGAAAAACGAAGAAAGTCCAGTTGCTTTTTGAAAAAGCACCTCTGGGACAACCAGGACCTGAATGACAGAGAATCTCCATAGACAGATTAAACAAACAGATTAACAGAGTTGGAAAGGACCTTGTAGGTCATCTAATCCAACCCACTGGCCAAGCAGGAGACCCTACACCATTTCTGACAGGTGGCAGTCCAGTCTCTTCTTGAAAGCCTCCAGTGATTAAGCTCCCACAACTCCCGAAGGCAAAAGCTGTTCCATCGGTTGATGGTTCTCACTCTCAGAAAGTTTCTCCTTATTTCCAGGTTGAATCTCTTTCCATCAGTTTCCATCCATTATTCCTTGTCTGGCCTTCGGGTGCCTTGAAAAACAGCCTGGTCCCCTCCTCTCTGTGGCAGCCCTTCAAATATTGGAAGGCTGCTATCCTGTCACCCCTGGCCCTTCTCTTCCCTAGACTAGCCAAGCCCAGTTCCTGCAACTGTTCACAGTATGTTTTAGCCTCCAGTTCCCCTCATCATTTTGGTTGGTCTTCTCTGCACTCTTTCTAGAGTCTCAACATCTTTTTTATAGTATGTCCAAGACTCCAGATTGAGGTTATTTCAAAAATGTTAGAACAATTGCAAGACAGTGGAGACTGAAAGCATGCCAGAATTGCTAAGTAAACCAAATTACCTTTACCAAAATTATTAATTATTTGTTGTAAATGCCATATATGTAAATAATAGCTCAAAAGACACTGCCCAGTTTAGGTTTATTTGGCTGTAATCTGTCAACCTGATTTTTTGCACCACACCTTGCAGATACCCCTTCTATCAACATCAAGGTCACATCACATGCCACGTGGAAGCACAATCCTTACCCAACAAGACCAGAAGATTGAATCTTTATTCTTCGTTTAGTGGGTGAGTAGCTCAACCATCACTTGCACCAGAATTTCTTAACCTCCGGAACTTTAAAAAGGGTGCACATCAACTCCCACAATTCCTCTGCCACTGTGCTGGGAATTGAGATCCATATATCTCAAAGTTGCTGAGGTTGAAAAACAGTGATCACCACCATTATTTAAGGGCCCCATAATCCCTTGTGGGGTGGAGTCTAGGCAACTGAGTGGAGCTGAATGGTTACTGGCCAGATGCCCTTCCTGTCACCAATGCGGAGTTTTGTTCGGCAGATATATTCTCATTGTGCCCAGAGAGAGAAAAATATCTGCCTCTACCTAGGATCGAACTCACAGCCTCCTGGCTGTGAGATGAGAGCTCCACCTCCAGCCCACCGCACCACTCAGGTTGAAAAACAGTGGTGTACATTATTATCCTCCTCATCCTCATTGTCATCCTTTAAGTTAATATACTGCCCAGTGACTTACCTGAACTGGGCAGCATCTCTGCAGAGATCCACGTTGGGCCTAAAGGAGCGATCATACAGCCTTGTCTGAGCTACTTTGAGGGGCGTTTCTTTATCCTTGATCGCTTGCTTCAGCGCCTCAATGTTGTGCTCTTGGTGCCCAATCTCCTGCAGGGTCTGTTCAGAAAGGATAGGAAAGATAGTGACATAAACAAACAAACGCACAACCCAACCAACAAACACACAGTAACTGATCACCAATGGTGTAGGGACCAACAACAATTTGCAAAGAATTGAATCAAGGTATATTATTTCCCCCCAAAAATATTCCATCAATCAATCAGAATAGAATTGGAAGGGACCTTGGAGGTCTTCTAGTCCAACCCCTTGCTCAAGCAGGAGACCCTATACTATTTCAGACAAACGGTTGTCCAATCTCTTCTTGAAAGCCTCCAGTGATGGAGCTCCCACAATTTCTAAGGCAAAGCTGTCTCACTAGTTGATTGTTCTCACTCTAAGGAAGTTTCTCCTTAATTCCAGGTTGCTTCTCTCCTGGATTAGTTTCCATCCCTTCTTTCTTGTGTTGCCTTCTGGTGCTTTGGGAAATCGCTTGACGCTGTTCTGACCCAACCGGGTTCCCAAAGAACAAACCAAAGGCAGCAGCCCCCACCTTTTAAGGTTTAATAACGAATTCTGTTCTGAAGGCTGCTTTCCGCTAATTAGCTCCGACAAGAAAGAGCCCTGCCAAGTTGTTTGTCAAGGCTGCCAAAAACCCAGAGATAAGAACTAATTTGCAAGATTCTCCAAACAGGAACTAAGATGTCCACCAGTTGAGTTTCAGAGCTTCTTTGCTGTCTGCAAAAAACGCTTTTCCAAACCTGGCTTTTATCCTCTTGAGGGAGGGGCCATTGCCTTGCAACCTTACTCCCGAGTCGCCTGTGCTGCTGTAATTGTTCTTTCCTCCGAGCAATCCTTCGTGCACGTGCACTTGGCACAGTCTCCTCGGGAAACTCCTCATCGCTGCTGCCAGCCCCCACAATCTCTGAAGGCAGCAGTCCACTCCCTGGTGGTCCTGGTCCCTCATCTGAGTCTTCACTCTCCTCAGCCATCTGCACCTGCTGCTGGCTAACCACAACAGCCACACACCCTTGTCTTTGTAGGAGCCCCTCGGATATTGGAAGGCTGCTCTCCTCTCTCCCCTGGTCCTTCTCTTCCCTAGACTAGCCAGGCCCAGTTCCTGCAACCATTCATCGTATGTTTTAGCCTCCCCTAATCATCCTGGTTGCTGTTCTCTGCACTCTTTGTAGTCTCAACATCGTTTTTGTAATGTGATGAGCAAAACTGAATACAGTATTTCAGGTGTGGTCTTACTAAGGCTGTATAAAGCAGTACTAATACTGTTCACATGATTTTGATTGTATGGCTCTGTTTATACAACCAAGGATTGTATTACCTTTTTTACTTTTTGCTGCTGCCACACACTACTGGCTCATGGTTAAGTGACCATCCACTAAGACTCCAAGGTGCTCTCACAGTTACTGTTTTTGAGCCTGGTCTCACCTAATCTGCATTTGTACCTTTGTTTTTCTTGGTGTAAAACCTCACTTTTCTCCACATTAAATTTCATTTTGGTGGCTAGGGCCCATTGTTCAAGTCTGCCAAGATCCTTTTGGATCCCGAGCCTGTCTTCTGGGGTGTTGGCTTTTCCTGCCGGCTTGGTATCATCTGCCAATTTGCAAAATCATGTTGCAAATATTTTAGGTAAGCTGTGCTGATATATTTCCAGGAAAACTGCAAACTTTTGATGTAGCAAAAGACTGCTGTTGATGCAGTTTAAATTCTGCACCAGATGAGAAGAATCTAATCCACGCAAAATAACTTGATGTCATAATAACAAACAAGTATTTTTTTTTAAAGCTACTAGCCAAAGTTTGAATTTGCTCTTAACAGTAAGCCAGACAGCTCTGGACACATTTACTGTAGGATTATATCAAAAGTTGCACTAATCCAACCGCTAAAAGAAGATCCTTCTGGTGCTAAATCATCCACCCTCTTGGGACCAACTGTGCTTTTACCAAAAAATATTGGAATAGTCTCATTCCTAACTTGTAGCAGATGCGACTTGTTGTGAGGCTGCAACAAACTAGGTTCTTTCTAAAGCCCGAAGCTGAAGATCAACGGAATTTGCTGTACAAAGGAGGATCAAGATCAACAAGACCACCCTCCTTGGTTTCATCTTCTATAGCTACTTCTCACAAACAATTCTTTCCCCCTGGCCCCCCAAAATGTTTATGGGGCTAACCCAAACTCTCTTCTCCGTCCTTTAAAAGCTGCTCCCATGTTTTCCCAAAAGCTTGGACTTCAAGCATCAAGACTGCTCTCAGCTCCCCCACAGTGGAAGGAGAATAGGACAACTTGCCATGGCCAACTCACTGTGGGACAATTTAACGATTCTATTTAATTATTTTAAACAAATACAAGTGATTTTAATTCTTGCTATTCCCATTTCATTCTGTCCCTCCTTTTGCATCCTTTCTTTAATGATCCTCTTCCACCATTTCTTTGGTATGAGTGAGTGGTACAGTGACTCACAGGTGGAATCTCTCACCTCACAAACAGGAGGTTGTGAGTTTGATCCTAGGTAGAGGCAGATATTTCTCTCTCTGGGCACCCTGAACTGCTGAACAAAACTCCTGACTGGCAACAGGAAGGGCATCCGGCCAGTAACCACTCAGCTCCATTCAGTCGCCCAGACTCCACCCCGCAAAGCATTACGGGGTCATTATAAGAAGATGATTTCTTTGGTATGAATGTAACTCTTGTCCCGCAGCTAACTGGCCATGGCAAGTGAGCCTTATTGAGTTGGCCATGGTGAGCTGGCCATGGTGAGTTGTCATAAACCCCAGTGGGAGGACCAGAGGAGGGAAGCCCCTACTTTTCGTAAACTGTGCTCCAGCTTGTGCTTGGCATCTTCCAGCTCCTCACAGCGCTTGGCAAAGGTCTGGTTCACCACATCAAACTGGAGGTGCAGATCCTCGGCTGTGTCGTGGAGGATGTTGTCAACCAGGGCCCGGAGGTTGACGGAGGCCAACCTTTCTCGCTCAGCCCTGTAGATGTTGTCATGGCTGTGCTTGGCCCACGTCTCTGGGGTAGAAGCACTGCAGGGAAGACACAGTTGGGGAGGTGGGTCCAGGCGAAAGGACATAAATCGTACAGCCGGAACTTTAACTAGTGGCCTAAATTTACACGACAGTCTTCATGCGTAGGGAGCCCATCTCAAAAGAAATGTAAGAAATGTGACAGAGTGTGCAGAGAGGTGGACCTCCCAGGAGAATCAGGATCCAACCTACTTGGCACAAAGCTCATTGGTCAGCTTCCTCCTCTCTCACTCTCTCTGTCTCTTGATTAAATGATTGTGTGCCATCAAATCATTTTTGACCCCTTGGTGCTCTCTGAGACTAGCCTGGATAATGTTACCTAGTTTGGGTCATGAAACATCTGCAAGAAAAGAAGCGAGCTCAGAGAGCACCAAGGACCCCACAGTTC
>NW_020769332.1:3242647-3255853 GCF_900518735.1 Pseudonaja textilis | reverse complement strand
CTCCTCCTCCTCCTCCTCCTCCTCCTCCTCCTCTCTTCTAGCACTGATGAGGTTCCCTAGTTTGGGTCATGAAAATATTTGCAAGAAAACAAGCGAGCTCAGAGAGCACCACGAACCCCACGGTTGCCGCCCTCCTCCTCCTCCTCTCTGTAACTCCCTCTCCCTTCTAGCACTGATGACGTTACCTAGTTAGGGTCATGAAACATCTGCCAGAGGGAAAAAAAGCAAGCTCAGAGAGCACAAGGACCTTCCATTTCAAGGCTGAGTTACAAAAGATCCTCCCTTTAAGACAAACATTTGCAGAAGTGCAGGATTGAGGATTGGAAAAGAGAAGAGAGGAAAGGGAAATGAGGACCAGATGCATTGAAAAGTGATCTGCTTTGAGGGCAGAAAAAGGAAGATGGTCCGGCGGGTTTCGCCCAACAATGCAATCATTGGTGATCTTGGTTCTTCCCCAACTAGGACCTCGTCTCACCTGTCCTCAAACTTGGAGGAGCTGGGATGGAATTGAATGTTAGTGCTCTGGTTGTTGTACCGCCCACACTTCTCATCGATGTTGTAGGTTTCCACCTTGTCAGACCAATCCATCTCACAGACCTGCTTGTGGTCCCGATTTAACCTGGCGGGGAGAGGGACCACAAAGTTTGGTGACCAACCCTCGTTGAAAGTGAGATGAGGTGACCCCCCCCCTTCCCTTGCTGGCCTTCCATGAAGGCGCAAAAACATATATATTTTTTTCCTTTCGAGGCCTCAGAATTTCACTTTTTTAATGTGTGCCAGTGTGTTCACAAAAAACAACAACACCCTGACAATAACGGTTATCTTCTTACTTTATGTCTGTGGAGATTCTCAGTCATCCAACTCCCAAAGGTGCCTTTTTTTTCTCTCCCAAGAGGCAACTGGGCAGTTACAGAGAAGATAAGCTAGGGCCCCCATTCCTTTGACTTCCTGGGATGGGAGCCTCGTGTGTGTCTCTAGATCAGGGATCGCCAACATTCTGGACCTTGGGGACCACCAAACTCATAATTTTAAATCCTTCAGACCAGAGACCCCGGGAAAATCCCCCAAAAAGTCTGCAGGAAAATTCTGCTGCCCTGGTTTCCTATCTATCAATCATTCTTTATTTGGGATTGCAGGACACCGTCTCCAGCTCCGTTCTTGGCGGCGGGGGAAGAGAGAGACTTTTGGCTTCGTGCAAGGAAAGCAGCAGAAGCAGAAGAAGTCTTTCTTTCTCTCTCTCAAACTCTGCCAGAAATGAGTCTTTGTGAGACTTGTCATGCCGGCGCAGCCTCTTGGAGCAGGAGGCCTTGCAGAATCCCAAAGACTAATTTCTGGTGGAGTTTGGGGGAGAGAAAGAAAGACTTTTGCTGCTTTCCTTGTGTGCAGCCAAAAGCAGAAGAGGAAAGAAGTGGAAAGAAGCAGCCCGGTGGCCAGGCCAGGCGCATGGGGTGAGTGGGGCAAGTCCCCCCCTCCACCCTTCCACCCTCCCCTCACTACCTCGTGTTGTGCACAATGCAAGCGATGCAAGCCTTGTGTTCCCACGGGCCATGTGGGTAGCGCAGCCTTGTGTTCCCACGCAGCCTGGATTAATTGCTTTGGGGGTGACATTTCTCTGCGGACCACCAAAATTTTCTTGCGGACCACCAGTGGTCCCCAGCCCACTGGTTGGTGACTCCTGGACTAGATGACTTCCAAGGTCCCTTCCAACTCTGTTATTCTATGATCTTATGATTGTTGTCTGGAAAAATGGAAATCTTGTGCATTTCTACTATCTACTGCACTTACATCAAAGGATATACCAACTAAAAAATATTAAAATACTAATGAATAATGATTACAATTTCTCAACATTCGTTTTGCTTTCATGCAGCACTTATTTGAAAACTAGAAACGTTCACAAACCTAACATTCATTAATTTCAGAATAGCTTTCCATATTTTATTTTATTTTTTATTTTTTAAAAAACAGATTTTGCATTTCTAGCAAAAGCACCAGGTTTCAAACAGGAAATGTGACAGAATACTTCTTGTTCTATGTGTCACCTGCTGGCAATTTAAACTGGAAAATAAGAAAGCTTGACGGGATGTAATGTCATGCTAAGAACATCTCAAGAGTGCAATTGAAAATAATTGGAATATAATTTGAGGAATCTTCTCTCTCAAATCACTCCATGATAATCACCCGTAAGAATTAAGCAGCGATGAATTTTGCAAAGAATTTAAGAGCTGCCAGGCGGTGCAAGCAAGAAAATATTGACAGGGACTTGAAAGAAGCTTATTTTGGTGGTTGCACATTGTCTTTTTTTAAAAAAATCTGTAATTTACAAATGAACAGAGCCACAAAAGAATGGAGTCCAAAGCAGAAAATATAAGTTTGAGATTCAAGACGTTTACTCGCCTCTTTATTATCCATAAACCTAAATAATTTAGCTTGCTTTCAGATCTAGATACCCTTTTTGGCTTTCCTGTATTTGACTACAAAAATAAAGCATCGGGGAGATTTTAAAACAAAACTATAGGATCTTTACTGCATTTTGTCAACTAACAATTTTTTGAAAATTAGGTTTAATCCTGTAACTTCAACCGCAGAATCCATCTCCTTGTTTCCTATATTATACCGCCATCTGGTGGATGAACAGGAAATGAACCCAAAATAAAATCATTACTTTTTTCTTGAAGTTTGTAGAGATTCAGGTCATGGTTGTTCCAAAGGTGCTTTTTTAGGAGGCAACTGGAGTTTCTGGTTTTTTCTTTTGAAGATGTTTTGCTTCTCATCCAAGAAGCTCCTTCAGCTGTGACGGGATATTGGAGAATGGAAGGGTTTATATTCCTTGCAGACAGCTGGTCATTTGCATCCTTTTAGAGGGTCGTTGAGGCCACTTGGAGGTTTCTCTGTGTCCTCAGGGTCACCTGAGTGGTGCTCCTGGTTCCTGTATTCTGCAGTTTTTCCTCTGGAAATCCATTCCTACTGCCACACCATTCCAAGGGTGTTCATCCCAAATGAACAACAATGTTACAATATTAATGGAACAACCATGACCTGGAAGACTGACAATCTCTACAGACTTTTAGCAATACAATTTGGGATGAACACCCTTCCAATGGTATGGGAGTAGGAATGGATTTCCAGAGGGAAAATTGCAGACTACAGGAACCAGGAGCACTTCTGGCAGCTTGTTTCTTTCCAATCCAGAGGCACCACTCAGAACCAGGAGATAAACAGCTCGTGTTCATTATTGCCAGTATAAGAATGCTTCTTATGTACCTGGAGTTAGGTGGGACATGTGTCTTTTATCTGAACAGGTCTGTCAACATGTCTGCACAATATGGACCAAGAATTTTTCTGCGTTCTTGTCCCGGTGGTACTTTTTCAAGAGGCAATTCAGACTAGAGGAACCAAGAGCACTTCTCGGGTGATCTTGAGGACACAGATAAACCCTCCAAGTGGCCTCAACAACCCTCTAAAAGGAGGCAAATGACCAGCTGTCTGCAAGGAGTATAAATCCTTCCATTCCCCACCATCCAGTCAGAGCTGAAGAAGCTTCTTGGATAAGAAGCAAAATGTCTTCAAAAGAAAAAAAAACAAGTTGCCTCCTGAAAAAAGCACCTTCGAGACTACTTTGTTCTTGAATAAAAAAACGAAAATTAGTGAGTTCTTTCTCAACCCTCAATTTCCTTTCTTTTCTTTTTTTTTCCTGGCATGTTAGCCTATTGCTGCTCTTGATATTTCAGAGTTGGCTTTCTTGGAGGTGGTGATTGAAATAACCACTGGTGTTCTTGTTTATTTTATTTTAATGCATTACAGGTAATCCTCAAAACCACAATTGAGTCCAAAATTTCTGTTGTTAAGTGAGACGCTTGTCAAGTGAGTTTTGCCCCGTTTTGCAAACTTTTCTTGCCACTGTTGTCGCTGAAGTTGCCGAGTTAGTAACAAGGTTGTTGGAGTGACTCTTGTTTTCCCCATTGACTTGGCTTATTAAACTGTCAAATAAGGGGACAACTTAGTGCATATGGTTGAAGTAATTTTCCAGTCTGTGCCGGTCAGTTTGTTTCATTTTGACACTAACATTATAATAACAACCCTGACAGTCTAAAGTATGGATCCTATACAGGTAAAATTTTGATTTCTGACCATTTAACAACTATCTGATATAGTGAATATGCTGAAAAAAGTGACTTATGTCTCTTCCACATACTTAAAAGAGACATGGTGGCACAGTGGTTAGAATGCAGTATTGCAGGCTAACTCTGCCCACTGCCAGGAGTTCGATCCTGACCGACTCAAGGTTGACTCAGCCTTCCATCTTTCCGAGATCAGTAAAATGAGGACCCAGATGGTTGGGGGCAATAGGCTGACTCTGTAAACAGCTAAGAGGAGCTTTAAAGCACTGTGAAGTGGTATATAAGTCTAAGTGCTATTGCTATTTTCCTTCCTTCCTTCCTTCCTTCCTTCCTTCCTTCCTTCCTTCCTTCCTTCCTTCCTTCCCTCCCTCCTTCCATGGTGCACAGTGGTTAGTATGCGATATTGCAGGCTAACTCTGCTCACTGCCAGCAGTTCAATCCTGACCAGCTTAAGGTTGACTCAGCCTTCCATCCTTCCAAGGTCAGTAAAATGAGGACCCAGATGGTTGGGGGCAATACGCTAGTTGTGTAAACAGCTTAGAGAGGGCTGTAAAGCACTATGAAGCGGTATATAAGTGCTATTGCTATTTATCTATCATCTATCTAGCATCCCTCTATCTACCTACCTACCTCTCTCTTTCTGTCTCTCTCTCTCTTGCCATAGTGATTCGGTGGTTAGAATGCAGGATTGCAAGCTAATTCTGCCGACTGCTAACAGTTCGATCATGACCGACTCAAGGTTGACTCAGCTTTCCGTCCTTCCCAGGAGGGTAAAAATGAGGGCCCAGATTGTTGGGGGTAAGAGGCTGACTCTGTAAACCACTTAGAGAAGGCTGTAAACCACTGGGAAGTGGTATATAAGTCTAAAGGCTATTTCTATTGTTAAAATTGCCATCAGTACCTATGACCACATGATCAAAGTTTGGGCTCATGGCAACTGGCATTTATTTACAGCGGTTGCAGAACCCCAGAATCCCATGGTCAACATTGGTGACCTTCCCAGCTGACCCGGGATTCACTTAATAATTGTATGACCAGGGCTTGATTACTTAATGGCCATGATCATTTACTTAAAGACTGCTGCAAAAAAAGGTTGCAGAATTAACGACCGCCTTACTTAGCAATGGTCATTCCAATCATAATTGTGACTGTAAGTTGACCTGCATTTTTAATCAATTTTTTTTAAACAAGAACTTGGCAATGTGTGGTAGGACCAGAACTTCATCCAGACAAAATCACTCTCCTGTTCGGTTGGGCAAAGTTGGGCAAAGAGGTTGGGAACCTGGGAGGCAAAGTTGGGGAAGGTTTAACAGGTTTAACAGAGTTGGAAGGGACCTTATAGGTCATCTAGTCCAACCCCTCGCCCAAGCATGAGACCCTATAGCATTTAAGGATTCACTCAACAGCCACCTTGATTAGCCATGGAAATTCTGGTCCCAGTCATAAATTGTGGATTATCTGTCAAGCTTCCTTCAGGTTTTCTTTCCTCGCAAAAGAAACTTCTGATTTCTTATCTTAAGCTTTATGATTGCTTTCAGATAATACAGAATAACAGAGTTGAAAGGGACCTTGTGGGTCATCTAGTCCAACCCCCTGCCCAAGCACGAGACCCTACAGCATTTCTGACAGATGGGAGTCCAGTCTCTTCTTGAAAGCCTTCAGTGATGAAGCTCCCACAATTTCTGAAGGCAACTTTAATTTGTTCCATTGGTTGCTTGTTCTCACTGTCAGAAAATTTCTCCTTATTTCCAGTTTGAATCTTTCCTGGATTAGCTAGGCAGGAAATAACAAATGGTTATTCAGTCTCTTCTTTAAAGCTTCCAGCATTCGAGCAACTACAACTTATGAGGCAAGTTGTTCCACTGATCAACTGTTCTCACCGTCAGGAAATTCCTCCTTATTTCTAGGTTGCTTCTCTCCTTGATTAGTTTCCATCCATTGCTTCTTGTCCTGCCTTCAGGGGCTTTAGAAAATAGCTTAACCCCCCTCCTCTCTGTGGCAGCCCCTCAAATATTGGAAGACTGCTCTCCTGTCTCCCCTGGTCCTTCTCTTCCCTAGGGTAGCCAGGCCCAGTTCCTGCAACTGTTCATCGTATGTTTTAGCCTCCAGTCTCCTAATCATCCTGGTTGCTCTTCTCTGCACTTTTTCTAGAGTCTCAACATCTTTTTTTGATGTAGTGTGGTGACCAAAGCTGAATGCAGTATTTTAGGTGTGGTCTTACTAAGGCTTTATAGAGTGGTATTAGTACCTCTCTTGAATTACACGCACTTCATTTGAGAAAGAGGACACTCAGTTCAAGGCGTGTCGCCCCCTCCCCCACATCCACCAAAACCTAGAAGTTGGTCATGGCCGAATAGAGTTCTTACTGCATCTGATTAACAGCTTGCTTCACCGTCCTTTTCAGGAGCTCTTGGATATTTCGGATGAGCTCGGTCTCCTAAATGAAAACGGGGAAAATATGAGTACAGCACTGCATGCAAAGGCAACGAAGGGAAGCCTTTAAAATGATGGGGGTACCTTCCATCCACTTAGCCTCTTGTGGATTTCAAAGCAGAAGCAAAATACAGCACAGCATTTTGTTTTAAAAGTCCCCCTCCACCCTTTTTTTAAAAACTTTTGTAGACAAGTTCCTAGCCCTCGTGGTTGCATACCTCTGGGAGGGCTAGCTCCAACATCAAAAACTGCTGGTTGGTGCAGGTTAGATCAAGGACATCCTACTTCCCCAATTGTTGGAGCTTTTTACAGCTGAGGCTGGAGCGCTATTTATCTCTCTCTATCATCTATCTAGCATCCCTCTATCTATCTACCTATCTACCCACCTCTGTCTCTCTCTTGCCATAGTGATTCAGTGGTTAGAACACAGGTAGATAGATAGAGGGATGCTAGAGAGATGATAGAGAGATAAATAGCACTCCAGCCTCAGCTCGAGTTCTTCCCTGACTCCAAGAACGTGCAAACAGCCATGAGACCATTTATGAAGGAAGTGCCTTACCTTGAGCAGTTCTACCTCCACTTGGTCCCTCACCAGGTCCGGATGCTGCCGGCGCTCCCGGCACTGCAGGTTGTCCATGGCGATGCTGTAGGGGACCTCCACGGCATCGATGGCTCGCTCCAGCCGCAGTTTCTGAGCCGCCAGCTGGTCAGTCTCAGCCACCAGGTCCTCAATCTCCCTCTGGAGCTCCGACTTCCAGAAGTGGATGTCCTGGAGCCTCTGGCCCACCTTAGCCGTGGAGTCCTCCTGGGTGCGCTGGGCCAATTCGGCCGTGTAATTGGCCAGGTTCTGGGACTCGTGGCGGCAGCGCTCAGAGTGGTCGCGGTCGGCGAAGGCCTCGTGGTATCGGGTGTAGTTGTTCTGCTGCCATTCTTCGGGCAGGAACTTGGCGGTGCGGAAGCCGGCCGTGGCCAAACCGCTGGAAGAATCGGGACCGGTGTTCAGAGCCGGCTCGTAAACCTTCATGGGGAGCTCCGAGACGGGGATACACTGCGGAGCAGGCTCCTGGGTGAGAAGCACAGCAGGCTGAGACATGGCTCCGGTGGCAGCTTGGCCAGGCCAGGAAATTCCCCTGCTCCCTCAGAGGCCTCAAGGATGCTCGACTGCCACAAAAGCAGCTCCGATCAGCGTCTTCCCGTTGCTATAGGCAACGCCCCTGGCCAATGAGCAAGCCGGTCTCTGCTGTAAGGAAACGGACCAGCCTCTTCGGTTTGGTGTTCTCTCGTTGCCCGGACGATGCCTGAAAGCCAATGAGCTACAAGGGGAAGTCACAACATAAGGTGACGATAGAAGGGACAAAGAGCTGGGAGCACATAAACATACACACACACACACACACACACGCCTCCCCTGGGGGTGTGACAAGAAACTGGGGCACTAGGGCAACCAAGCTCTGCTTTGTCATGATGATAAAAATAATTGCAGAGTGATAAAGCAAATGTAAACCTTGACCTGAATGTACTGAAAACTGAAGAAGGATAACAAGGGCATCCTTCATCCACACTGCCATTTAAAGGGAATTGTAATGTTATTAAAATAATAACAATACACACATAAGGCCAGAACTGGGGGGGGGGGGAATCGTCCAATGATTCAGAGTTCAGATTGTGAAAAAAAGAAGAAAAAAAGCAGAAGAAACAGTAGACTCAGTTCATGCAAGAAAATTGCACAAACTGACGATCAACAACATCACAGAGTCATCCAAAATGTTTCACTGGAACATTTTATTTTTATTTATTTATTTGATTTGTCAGTCGCTTACAAGGCAATAGGTAGAAGTATAAACATGAGTAAGAATACAGGAAATAGATACGAATAAATGGGGACAAAAGGACAGGGACGGTAGGCACAGTGGTGCACACGCACAATCTGAAGAAGAAGAAGAAATCTGCAAAAATTATCGTACTGTGGCCGTAATGCAAAAATGGGTGGGAACATATACTTGGGCATAGCAGAATAAAAGACACAGAACTGGAGAAGATCAGAAAGGGTCAAGATCTGAAATGGAAAGTTGAAAGTTTATGGCATAAATCATAATTGATAGTGATCTCAGGCATTATCGTTCCACTGGACCGAAACATTAAAAACTCTTGGGACTAAGACATGTCCATCTGTCAACTGCAACCATGCGATATGGTGGGAATAACGCAAAGAATTGCAAAAGGCAGGGACCCACACGTGTACAATGCCAAATAATGACGAAATCCTCGGTTCTTCACGGAAGAACTCTGTGTGGATGGAGGCCAAGAGCTGTTGAAAGAAACGGCAGCTGTGATTTCACATTGTTCACAACAGATATTATCTCTGCTTTTACACTTTGCCTATTAAGTTTTTAGACAAGCCAGCACCAAGTCCAAATAATACCTTCTAACAGTTTTGTCCAAGATGATCGTTGCAGATATTTAGACATTTCATTTGCTGGCAATTCCCTTAATATCTTCAGTAACTATAAGATTAAAAAAAAACAGCTATAGGGAAGCGAATTTCCTCAGCCTAGAAATCTGAGTACCTGAGGATGATGTCTATTTTTTACTAATAAACAGCCAGTAAAATAAGAAATAGCATTAAATATTATTGAAAGTAGGTCACAAAGGGTTGTTGTTTTTTTTCAGGAGGCAACTGGGCTGTTTTTCTTTTGAAGACATTTTGCTTCTCATCCAAGAAGCTTCTTCAGGTCTGACTGGGTGGTGGGGAAGGATTTATACTCCTTGCAGACAGCTGGTCATTTGCATCCTTTTAGAGGGTTGTTGAGGCCGCTTGGAGGTTTATCTGTGTCCTCAGAGTCACCTGAGTGGTGCAAATGGGTGTGGAGCCTTCTTGGAACTGCTGAAAAGACGATGTTGTAGACAGGAGGTAGATGATGTTGTATCCCACCCCCCTCTGTTGATGGAGGGCTGTACAGTTTTGGCACAGATGGTCTCTTTGACCCCCTTTCAAACCAAAATGTGGACTTTGGCCTGTCCAGGTGGCCTCAAAGACCCACTAAAAAGTATGCAAATGACCAGCTGTCTGCAAAAGGAATATAAATCCTTCCTTTCCCCACCATCCAGTCAGAGCTGAAGAAGCTTCTTGGATGAGAAGCGAAACATCTTCAAAAGATAAAACCGGAAAGTCCAGTTGTCTCCTGAAAAAAAAAAAAAAAAAAACCACCTTTGGGACAACCAGGACCTGGAGGACTGAGAATCTCTACAGACTATTATTGAAAGTAGGTATTTATTAATTGAATATACGTAAGCCATCTTTCAAAGCTATCTCCCTAAAATACCGTAAGTCACTATAATCAAACTTTACACTACAAGGTAGTCCTTGGCTCCCAAGTTACGGCACTGAAAAACAATTACTGACTTGTGACCATTTTTCACATTCATGACCTTGGCAGCATCCCACGGGTCACACGATCAAAATTTGGACGCTCAGCAACTGATTCGTATTTATGACGGTTTCAGTGTCCCCTTTTGCGACCTTCGGAGAAACGAAGTCAATGCGGAAGCCAGATTCACTTAAAATCGCTTAACAAATGACTCACTTAGCAACAGAAAGGTGGGACTCCGTTGTGGTTTTAAGTACAGGACTACCTGTAGGTCCCTGCAAGGTGTCAGCTTCTCCACCTGCATTCAACTCTCTCCTGAATGTCTTGTGTCGCCATCTCCTATCTACTTAAAAGCTACCGGGGACAATTTTTTGTCTGGCGCTAAAAGTCTTGTGAATATTTAGGCTGTTGGTTTGAGCTGAGCTCGTCAACTTGGTTGCAAACGTTTCGTCACCATTCGGGGAGACATCCTCTGCTCGCTTTGAATTGTGTTCGTCTTATTCAGACTAATTTGCACCTCATAAAAAGGGATTTAAAGGCCTTGACAGACGAGCACAACTCAAAGGGCACGGACGAGGTCTCCTCGAATGGTGATGAAACGTTTGCAACCAAATTGGTAAGCTCGGAGCTCAAACCAACGGCCTAACTACCAACCTGAACTACTAACTTGTGAATATGTCTGTTGTATTTGTGTTTGTGTGTGTAAAATATACACCATATGCAGGAGATGTATCTCCGGAGCAGTGTTTGTCAACCATGGCAACTTTAAGATATGCGGACCACAACTCTCCAGAATTCCCCAGTCATTATGCCATTCAGGCCCCTACCAGCTCCCTCGCATGCTTAGCTTCTAGAGGTTTGTAAGGATGCTATCACAATAGCAATAGTAGACTTATATACCGCTTCACAGTGCTTTACAGCCCTGTCTTAAGCCGTTTATAGAGTTGGCATATTGCCCCCAACCATCTGGATCGTTTTACCAACCTCGGAAAGATGGCTGAGTCAGCCTTGCGCCGGTGGGAGTCAAACCGTTGGCAGCCGGCAGAATTAGCCCGCAATACTGCATTCTAACCACTAGGCCACCATGGCTCTATCCTAGCAATTGTCGTAACAAGCCCATTTGATATGGCTCGCCTTCCCACTTTCAGGGGCAACCTTTACGTTGCCCAAAAGTTAGGGTTGCTGTGTGAAGCATGACTGCTCTTTGAAAAAGGCCGACTGCCCAAATACCCTGAAGATGGTGGACATTTTGAGCTTCCACTCCAGAAAGTTAGGCTTCTAGTTCTTATTGCACTTAGCTTATCATGCAATTTACCCTGGATGTGAAAATCGGAACTGTAATGTTCACCCGATTTTAAAAAATCTTTGATCCAGGATGGTTGCTGGATTCTTGGGCTATGCCAACATAGTTGCTAGAAACACAAAGGCTGCCTCCCACAGTAGCTCCTTCTGTTCCAACAGCAGTGGGTGTGCCTCAGTTCCTCCATTGGCCATGGCTCCCATTGTATACGCAAGTCCTTGACTTGTGACAATTGAGCCCAAACTTTGTTGCTAAATGAGACATTTGTTCAATGAATTTTGCGACTTGTGGCTTCTCCATTTACTTTGTGTCGGAAGGTCTCAAAAAGTGATCACATGACCCCAGGACACAACTCGTCCTGCGTCACATGCCAAGCATCTGAATTTTGATCACATGACCCTGGGAACGATTCAATGGTTGTGAAAAATGGTCATGCGCGACTTCTCGGTGCCATTGTAACTTTGAACTGTCACAAGTCAAGGACTACCTTATTCCAGACAGGCTGCCAAGATTGAAAAAAATTTAAGATCCATAGCAACTGGATTTTCACCCAGGATCAAGTGGGCACTAGATCTGCCATCCCAATGAAGGCTATCATCCCACCAAGCCAGGAAAAACATATAAAATGCCAGTTCCAGCATGTGATGTGACCCCCCCGCCCACCCGTCGCAGCTCACAGCCCCAGCCCCCAAATATTACCTGCAGATCTGAAAGGTCCGTCCACTCTGACTAGCCCAAACAATGAAGAAAAGTAAACAAGCAGGGGGTGTCGATTTATTTTATTTAATTTTATTACGGTTTTAAAAAGGTATCTATTTCTCCAGCAGAGCAAGGTCACAATTGAAGATTTGCAGGGATTCCATTTCAAACAAAGGAGGGGAAGGGGGAAAGAATCAGCTTTGCATTACTTCACTATAGCTCAAAAGTGTTTTTAATATTTAAAATTGAATTTTAGTAATATGCAAGCCAAGCTCAGCTTCAATGCAGGATACACTATATGTAAAATCTGCCCCACATTCATGTTAAGTTTGGTTTACAAGGAAAAACAGAATGAGACAAGTATCACCAGAAGGGCATCCAATCATGTCAGGTTTAAAAAAAAAAAAAAAAAGCCGAACTGCGACAGACTATTTCTCTACTCCACCTTTTTTAAGTCCCAGAAGGCCTGTTTTCCGAGAGTTAATAGTCTTCCCAAAGTCACCTATCGAGGTGCGGCCCCTGGGTCTATTCCATGGCCAGGGCTTTAAAGAAATTTGCTTGTGACACAACCCACTTCTCTAATGAGGGCCATCATGCAATCGAGGTTATGATTATTTTGGCAGGAGAGTGAACGTTTTGGACAGCAAATAGTTTGTTTGTTTTTTTTAAAAAAGCAGTAAAGTAAAAAGTTGAAGCTTTACAAGCACACAGACTATAAAGGGCAGCTGGCTTATCCAAGCCTGGTTTTTTGTTTTGTTTTTTTTCTCTTTGCCAAAACAAAACGATGGCACCAAAATGTGTTTTTTTTTTAAACGCTCAAATAATTTTGTTCAGAAGAGCTAGACTGAAAGCAAAGCTTCAAAGCACAGAAGAGTTACTCTAAGTCTAATTGGTAAGAGGGAGGGAGGGATAGGAAATAAATTCCACACACGGAGAGCTACGGGCTCCGTTCTTTTATCAGTCTACCTGGGAAGCAATCTTGAACCTCCTCTGCCTTAGCATTTTAGTCTGGAGAAACCCCGGACCAAAAACCCTCAGCAAAGCTCCATACTCATCCAGTGGGACCGATGATTTAAATCACAAAGAGTCTGTGCGTTCCTCAGTGGCCCACGTCCTCGTTTCCTATTTCTCCATTCCAGGCCAATTCCTTCTTTCTGAGTATTATTAATTAGATGGCTCTGCTCACTATAGTTGATTTTTGTTTTTTTTCAGTTACAATTTCATTCGAAGTACTACTTTTGTGGTTTTGGAGTGGGTGGGTTGTTGTTTTTTTGGTAGAATATAT
>NW_020769332.1:3182471-3242547 GCF_900518735.1 Pseudonaja textilis | reverse complement strand
ATATATATATATATATATATAATTGTTTTGCACCAGTCTTAATCCTGCACCCACAAACATTTAAGTGCTTTAATTCTCCAGAGAGAAATGCTCATTTAAACCAGACAGAAGCACCTCACAAGGACACCCTGCCATCTGGGCTGTCTCATGAAGTCAAGAAGCCATCCATGAGCTGCACTTCAACAGTGGCAAATCTTTCAAAAGAACATCTAAAAGATAACGCAACCGGAGACTTGAGGCTGGAATTAATTTTAAATTCTCATGGTTTCATGACAGGTCGTTTTTAACTGTTTTTAAGATGCAATTAGCAGTGTTCTTTTCTTTTTTTAAAAAAAAAAATCAAAAGCTACACGAAGTAAATGAGAATACTTATGCTTCTCCCAGAGAATATCTGTGGCTTTTTAAGTTGGGAGTACCCTGTCCTTCACACTGCATTTTTTTCCAAAGGCAAAAACAAGGGGTGTGCCATTCAACGGGTTTCCCTTCCCCCCCTTACTCCTTACTGAACCCCTCCAGAATCAGCCCCACGCAAACATGGACCTCCACATGGATTTGACACCGCCATTCCCAAATTAAGATAAATAGGAAGCTTCGGGAGAGACGAGAGAACTGGGGGAAAGACTGGAAGGAAAATGAAGAGGCTTCTAAATAAAGAATCCTGCAGGTTTATTCAGCTTTCCAGTCAAGCAACGTTCAAGGGGAAACCCTGCAAACTGACCTTCCGCAGCCAAGGCAGATTAGAGATGCCATCCTCCTCAGCCAGAAGGCAAAGGGACGGAGGGGCTGTGGCCAAACACACCTGGCGGGCACCAGAACACAGAAGGCTAACCTACCACTTCCCAAGTCCCAGTGCCAGTGGGAGAGTAATTACGATCCTTTTCCTTTGATAAAAATGCAACAGAGCTCTGGAGTTACATACAAAGGAGGGTCCGTGTGCCAAGAGGGAAGAGGGAGGGAAGAGGAGAGGGGGATTTGCACCCAGGTAGAGCATTCAACCCTGATGTCCTGGCCCTCTGCCGTGTCACATATCTGGCTCGAAAATGGTGGCTCCCTTTTGCTATCCCAACGTCGCCTTCTGCTGGCGGTGGAAGGCTTGCCCAGCTGAACCCCAACGCTGGGGGTTTCGCAGGCCTGAGGGCGCCCAAAATGGATCTTCTGTTCAGGGGACAAGAGGTCCTCCATCTTGCCCAAATGCCAAAGAAAACTGTGCCTGAGACACGGGGGGTTCCTGCTTTTTAAAAGCAGCTCAAACCTCGCCTTCCCACCCCGCCCCCAACATCATGATGGGAAGAAGACACAAAAGGACAAACCCCCTTAAAAAAAAAACACAAATTCCTACCCACCCAGTTTTCTCCCAGCACAATGAGGAAGGGTATAATACGTACCTGCATGACCAAAAACCACACACATCCTCTCAGGGACAAAACACATTCCTCGGCTGGGTGACTTAAAAGCAATCCATTCAAAACCTTCCAGGTGGAAATTCCTGGGGCAGGAGGAAGAGGAGGGCCTGGGGGCAGCTGCTTTCACACACACTCTCTCTCTCTCTCTCTCTCTCACACACACACACACACAGACACACCCAACAAACAGCCTTTTTGTAATGACTTAAGTCTCTGCCGCATCATCACCGCCAGGGGAACCTGTTTACATCACTCAGCCGTCAACTGCTTTGTAATGTTTTTTTAAAAAAATGGACACAAGCCAATGCTTATAACGTGCGCACTTATTTAAATAGAAAATTCTGTGTCTAGTAGGCTTTAAAAAGAAAATAGTAACATATTTAAGAGTGTGTGTGTGTGTGTGTGTGTGTACACACACACACACACACACACACACACACACATTTTCATTCCTTGTCTCTCTAAAGGAAGCATGTGAGTCTTACTTGCCAAGTCATGGTGTTGAAACGGTTGTCTGAAGTGGCAATACTGTTGAAGCAAAATATTGAAACACGGCAAGAAATAAAGGACAAAAAAGCAATCTATAACCAAATAAAATGTCTGATATTTCTTTTCTTCCCTTTAAGAGTACACATAAGGTCACTTTTAGCCTTGGAATGGATGTGTGATCTAACCTGCGATGAGCTTGCTAGCTACTACACGACGTTGGAAATCCTCTTGCTAAAGAATCTACTTTTGAGGGAAGCCAGAGAGGTTGGAGAAGGAGTCTAAACCTCCGGGGTATATTCTTTCTTTTATGGCATTTCTTTTTTCTGTATGTGAGTGTGTGTGTGTGTGTGTGTCTTGTGAAGAGAGAGCCTCACGTTTGTTTTCCCAGTGGGCGGAGGAGCACCAGTGGGCTTTTGAGCAAAGGGTCGGGGGGGGGGGGGGGGGGGGGGGGGGGGGGGGGGGGGAGGGCAAAAACAATTGTTGCCATTTAGATCATACGGTTGCGTTTATGGGTCGGGGAGTCCGTAATGCCATCACCGCACTGGGCTGAGGTACGCTTTCTAGTTCCACCATTGTCCAAGTGGAGTGCCATTTCTTCAGATATGAAAGTGTTCAAGTCAACGTCATGGAGTCCGTTTCTCCTTCGACTGCCGTTGGAGCCGCTGCTCACGTGGGTGGGGGAGCCCGGGGTGCTCGAGCGGACGCTGATGCTGGCCATGGCGCCACTGAGACCTGCAAGGGGGGGGGGGGGGGAAGGAAGGAAAGAATTAGACGCTCGGGGAGGAGCCAGGGTTATCCACAAAGCCCGATGGCTGTGCTGAAAAGGGACTAAAAAAAAAGAAAGAACGGAAAGCGCCCGTTTTCCCTCGAGGTCTATGTTAAGGTGAATCCACAAACCGCTCTGGACCACGTCAGCAGTGAGTCCTTTTTGTCAGCTTGTAAAACACCCCTACACTTGTTTCCAAGTTGGGGGGGAGGAAAGAAAGGACTGGAGAAGCACACAGCAAAATGAACTTAGAAGCACACTCCAACTTTATCTTTAAAAGGATTCTAGCTAAGCTACGGAAGCTTTTGCCCAGGAAACAGCTTGAATTGGAGAATGTGATGGATGACACGTGATCCATCCAGGGGGCACCCAGGGGGCAGGGAGGGATGCAGGGTCACAGCTGGAATCCTGAGACGTTTTGACAGTTTGGGACCCTTATCAAAGTTGCAGCCCTTCCTTTTGGAGGCAACTTCACACGAATAGATCTGGGCCCTTCACTAGGGCAGGGGCCTCCACAACCTTGGCCGCTTTAAGACGTGTGGATGAGGAATTCTGGGAGTTGAAGTCCACAAGTCTTAAAGTGGCCAGGGTTGGAGGCCCCGGCACTAGACGACACTGGGCTTACTTGGAGCTTTTGGATGCTGAGCGAAAGGTTCAATTATAGCAGGGGTCCACAACACCTGGTCCATGGACTGGCACTGGGCCACGGCATGCCAGAAACTGGGCCGCAAAAACAAGTGAAACCCCATCCATAGGATGCAGGTAGCAGGTAAAACCATGCCCCCTCCGGTCAGTGGAAAAACCCCCTCCCTACGGAACCCATCTCTGGTGCCCAAAAGATTTGGGGGGGGGGGGGGCACTGAGAGGGTTATGGGAGTGCCCCATAGATTCCCTGGGGGTCTGTTCAGAAAGGCCTTGCCCTCAAGCCAACTTTCTCTAGCATAAAGATACAGGTGGGTCCTCAACTTACGACCACAACGGAGCACAAAACCTCTGTTGCTAAGCAACAGCTGCTAGGCAAATTTTGCCCCGTTTTATCACCTTCCTTCGCTGCAGTCGTTAAGTTAGTAACACGGTCGTTCAGTGAATCTCCCCCCCCCGACTATGCTAACCAGGTCACAAAAGGGGGGAAATCACACGGCTTTGAGACACTGCAACGGTCATAAATACTAACCGCCAGTTGCCAAGCCTCTGAATTTTGATCCTGTGGTCATAGAGATGCTGCAAAGGTCGTAACTGTGGAAAATGGCCATAAGTCACATTTTTGCAGTGCCCCTGTTAACTTCAAACGGTCACTAAATGAACTTTTGTAAGTCGAGGACTACCTGTGCTCCAAACAGATGACCACAAAAAGATTAAATCGGGGGAAAACCATCCTTTTAAAATGCCTCCCCCCTCCCTCCCCGGCTTTCCCATTCAGTAAGCCAGGTCTAGAAAAATTTGGAGGGGGGGGGCATTTTCTCTACCTCTTGGCTATATGAGGTATTGAGAACGGAAGGGTATTTCACGAGCTCCTCAGCTGAGACATTTGCTCAAACATACAGATCCTAAGTGCACATGTGGAAAAGGGGAAGGAGGCAGGTTTTGTCACCCTTCTTAGCAAAGTTTTGTCATCCGGTTAACTGGATATGGTTATACAATCTGCGATACGTTAACAACAGAATTTAGGTTCTCTACGCATCAACCTCAGCTGGGTTCTAGTCCCCCAGAAGAGAAAGGGTTGGCTTTGCTGTGGAAATACCCTTCCTCCCATTCTCCCCTCACCCCCAAAGTTTAGCAAGCTGCACAAATAAAACCAGATGCTTCAGAATATCCAACTAAAAGCTCAATCTCTCCAAGGTAGCCAGCAGAAGCCCTTCAGACGTCCAATCCCTTGCAAGTCCCAAAGATGCTTTTTTCCCCAAAAGGCAACTGGATCTTTTAAAAAAAGTTTCGCTTCACATCCAAGAAGCTTCTTCATTTCTTGGATGAAAAGCAAAACGTTTTCAAAGAAAAAAACCAAGAAAATCCAGTTGCCTTTTTGGGGGGTGGAAAAGCACCTTTGGGGCAACCATGGCCTGGATGATTGAGAATCTCCATAGACTTTTAGATCACTTACAATGGCGAACAAAACTAATAGGAAGCAACTCCTTGCAGAGTCCTTTCCAGATTCTCCTGGCAGACTCAGGTTTCCTATACCATCTGGAACCAACTAAGAGGGGCACATAACTAGAGCAGAATTCCAGTGCATAGCCCAAATCTGCAACAACAGAGTCAGGAAAACACTTAGAATGAACTAAGAAATGCAAGAAATGCCAAAAATAACCAGAAGAAAAGTTTCTTCCAATATGTAAGGAACAAGAAAAAGTCAAAGATATGATAGGTCCGCTAATGGGAGAAGATGGCAAGGTGGTGACAGGCAGCGGGGAGAAAGCAGAGCTGCTTAATTTCTTCTTCGCATCTGTCTTCACGCAAATGAGAAATAATAGCCCAACCTACCGAAAATAGCAGAGTGGGAGACAGAGCAAGAAAGCGGGTCAAAAAAGGCAAGAAATAGGTAACACAACACTTAACCATTCTAGGAGAGTTGAAATACCACAACCACAAGGATTACATCCCAGAGTAGGAAGGAGATAGCAGGCGTGATCTCGGAACCCCTGAACAGAATCTTTCGAAGCTCCTGGCATACACAGGAGAACTGCCAGAGGACGGAAGAACTACAAAAGAGAGGAAAAGTGGATCCAAGAAATCCAATCAGCTTCACATCAATACCTGGGAAAATCCGGGAAAAGAAGATCAAACAAGGGATAGAATAACAGAGTTGGAAGGGACTTTGGAGGTCTTCTAGTCCAACCCCCTGCTTAGGCAGGAAAGCTTATACCATTTCAGACAAATAGTTATCCAACATCTTCTTAAAAACTTCCAGTGTTGGAACATTCACAATGTCAGGAGGCAAAATTGTTCCACTGATCAATCGTTCTAACTTAATTTGTTAACAGACCATGCCAGACAAATCTTATTGCTTTCTTTGATAAAGTGACTAAATTAGTGGATCAGGGAAATGCTGTGGACATAATATATTTGGACTTCAGGAAGGAATTTGAAAGTAGACCAGAGTTTACTTCTTGGTAAGATAAGAACAATGGGAGATAGACCAGGGGTCTCCAATCTTGGAATTCTGGGAGTTGAAGTCCACAAGTCTTAAAAGTTGCCAAGGTTGGAGACCCCTGAGACAGACAGTGCCACCACCAGATGGATTCGCAATTGGCTGACAAACCACGTTCAAAGTCCTTAATGGACCTGCATCTACATGGGGTGGAAGCATACAGTGGGGTACTTCAGGGTTCTGGTTTGGGGCCAGTACTCTTTAATACCTTCCTAAATGAGGGGTCTAGTTGAGGGGTAGAAGGAGAGCTCATCAATTTTGTAGATGACACCAATTTAGGGGGAGCACTTTGGAGAATAGACTCAAGATTCAGAAGGCTCTTCATAGACTTCAGCACTGGGCCCTACCCAGTGAGAAAAGGTGAGAAAAGTTAAGGTCCTGCACCTAGACAGGAAGAATCCAATGCACAGGTATAGAAAAGGTGGTATCTGGGCCAAGGGTAGCAAAATGTGAGCGCTTGGTGTCCTAGTGCAGGGTCCACAACCCCCAAGTTGTCACCCTTTGAGAACCGGCCGCGCAAAGAGCAGGCAAGCAGGCTATTTGCACAAGCAGAGGGTGTGTGCACGAAACCACCACCCCCAGCCCCGCCAGTTCACAGAGCAGAAAAGACTGGGGGGGGGGGCTGTCTTAGTGTGTATGTGCCAGCTCCCCCCCCCAAAAAAAACAATGCAATCCTAGGCTGCATGAACAGAAGGATAACATCAAGATCACGAGAAGCAACAGTACCACTTTATACCGCACTAGTGAGGCTGTATTTGCAATACTGCATCCAGTTCTTGTCCCCACGATACAAAATAAAGAGACCCTAGAAAGAGTACAAAGAGCAACCAAGATGGTAAGGGATCTGCAGGAGGAATAATACAAGGCATAACGCGACAGCTGTCTTCCAGTACTTGAGGGGCTGTCTGTCACAGAGAGAAGAGGGTCGACTTACTCTTCAAAGCAGGGTAGGCCAAGAAGCGATGGGTGAGAGCTTGTTAAAAAGACCTCTAACCTGGAACTAAGGAGAAATTTCCTGCCAGGGAGAGGAAACAGCTTGTTTCCCAAGAGTTGTGGGTGCTTCATCACTGGAGGTTTTTCGGAAGAGATTCCGACACCTCCCTCAAAAGCTCTGTCTGTACTGGCGAAGGCGTTTCGCAAAGGGTTGCCGAAGCCTGCAGCGAGATTGTGTGTGGGCTTTGGCAACCCTTTGCAAAAAAAAACCTTGGCCGGCCGGCACACCCCTCACAAGCTCCGGCTTTTTACAGCGGCTTGCTGAAGTGCTTGCAAGCCGATGGGATGCTTTTAGGCAGCCGATTTTGCTGCCTAAAAGCATCCCATTGCTTCCAAACTCTTTGTGGGCCGAGTCGGGAAGCTTCAGGGTGATCTTGCATGGCTGGAGAGAAGACAGCTTACCAGATCTTTGTAAGGTACCCGGCATGGCAGGATGTGGGGGGGGGGAGCAATTGTAGGGAGCATGAAGTATTTCAATGGGTCAGAGAGTCCTTGAGTGGTCTTAAGTAGGTGGCCTGTTCCGTCACTAGCACCACCACCCCTCGACGCCTTGACCTCATGTGCAGTTAGCGACCCGTACATTTGATTAGCAAATGCATGAGCGAAAGCAGGGAGTGATTACGGTCAAGTTACACGATCCACTCCTATGAATCCTCGGGATACGAATAAAATTGGCAGGAAATCGTAACGCAAGGACTACCTGTAAACATGTCCTAATCCATGTTGGGAATTCTGGAAGCTGAAGTCCAGAGATGTTACAATTGCCAAGGTTCAGAAACCCTGGTCCAGACAGACCCCATTTGTCTTTCAGACTTAAAAGTGAATCCGGATGTGGTGACCGGATCAGGATGCTTCAGGATTTGACATGTGAAGTCTACACAGCTGCCCCTACTTCTGGAGAGCTACAGGGACTAAAAAAGAGTTGGTAGGCTCTTGACCGGTTGAGCATCTGGTACGTTTTTTGGTTAAAGGTGACAGAAGACTGTTCCTGGAGACCAAGGTTTCCACCCTTCTGGCTTGCAACCCATGTTCATGCGCGATCAATAGCAGCTTCAGGCCATTCTTAATTCAACACACACTTAGCCATCAGGAGTTCAACTGCAGAGTGAAGTTCACACCTTCACGTGATCAGGAAGGTCATCTCCTGCAGCAGACTTTCTTTTATGAAGTAAACTTGCAATGGCTTCTTCTACTATAAAGACTCAAAAGTAGTAAACAAATAACTAATTCAGATTTAGAAAATGAGGCTGATTAGAAAGTATTTCGTGTGGACCTCTGTAGTCTACACTTTCTCCCCTTTTTCTGAAAGCCAGTGCTTTCCCATATCTATTTGACTCATTGGAGGATGGAGTCCAAACTATACTTTCATTACGTACTGAGGGGTTGCTTCTGTTTCACAATTTAGCTTTTTGCCTGCTTACTTTTCCTAAGAAAAATGAAGACATGGTATACTCCTTAAGACTTAGGAATGCATGCTCCATTTTGAAGAACTGAATTATTTTAAATTAAAATCAATAAATGTATAATTAAAATGTCTCCCAAAAGACCTTTTCCCTGTTTCTTCAAAAGATTGAAAACATTGTGCTTTTACACAAATTAAATGCCTTTGTTTTTACACAAATTAAATGCCTTTGCTTTTCAAGGCTTACTAAGTAATAAATGGCACTTACAAAACAAATCTATTTGTAAAAAATTAGGACACGCTTATCAGCAAATATGCACAGAAATGTGTTAATTTTTTAAAAAACTTATTTTTTCCCCAATTTCAAGTTTACTTCCCCACAAATTATTTTCACGTTCTTGACACAAGTAAACCTGCCAAAAACTTTAGCCTCCAGTGCCTCCCGTAACACCTCTGGCTACAGAAATGTTTTCTAAAGAAAAAAGACATTCCACTTGCCAGACACAAATTATATTCATTTGGAACATCTCACCATCGTTCTATCATTTAAATTTAGCTATTTAATTAACACTTTTTTTTCTTCAATAGCCTGGAAGGTCTAAGTTTGAAGTAACCTTGTCAGTTCTGCTTTTCCAAAATTCTACCTATTTTTTTTAGTTCCAGCGAACTTAAAAGAAATATAACTAAGTGCACTCACAGATAGGCCACCTCATACCCCAGGATGCAAGAAGTTCAGGAAACAATCACTTTGAAGAGGATAACACATGATGAAGTCCTAAAATAGACTGAATGGTTTTTAAAATAAAATTATATTCCGTTCACCTTTAAAATTAGGAAATTGTTGTCCTATCTACCGAGGCTCTTCTTATCCATCCAAAAATATGAAAAGCCCCTTTTCTGCCTACCAGAAAGTTGCCTGGCCCTATATCTGCTGTGGGAAATCAAGCCACGATCTCCTCTTCCAAGCCAGGAAGTTCAGGCCCACAAAAACGCCCTGCTAAATCCAAAGCAGCTGCCATCTTTAAGATGGCCGACTGCTAGGACTTAGCATCTCTTGCTGACTATAAACTACAACATGAACCATCGGGTTTTTCTACTAGGTCCTTTGGAAAGCCATACAGCTGGACTGCTCTAGAATCTGGTACTGTGAGGCAAACCAACTCTGCACAGAGAGACCATGTCAAGCAATCGGTCATATTCTGCTTCGTGATTTTGTCTCAATCCTTATGAAAGCAAACTTCTGGCTGCAAAGAGTCGTGGCTGCAAATTCCGTAACATTGGCTAAGCACTTTGGGAAATTCTTCCTTTTATTGGCCATGAATACTATCCAACTTTAGCAATGAGGCACAACACGTATCTACCAGTAAGTATCTTCATCTTCAAGAAAAAATCCCCATGTGATTTTTTTTTCTTTTTTTTTTCTTGCATTTTATATTTTGTCTGTGTGTGTGTGTGTGTGTGTGTGTGTGTGTGTGTGTGTGTGTGTGTGTTGAATGCATTGTGATTGTCCTGGCATTCCAATTACCATAAAACAAAAGTAAAAACAGAATACCATATCTACATACATGTAAACAGTGCTAGTATTGTACAATGTTTCTGACCATCATATTCTAGTATGCCAACTTATCTATCATTCTAATACTTACAATTCCTATATTCCAATATTAAAAATAGTATCTCTTCCAGTGTCCACCTAACCTGATTCTTTCGTCTTCAAAGTTCTACCTTTTGTTTCTAACCATTGATAAAACCTATTCCTTGTTGAATAGTATTGTCTCTCCTTTATCTTTTATTTTTAGCATTAGTCTGTCCATTTCTTCAGTCTAGTATCTTCCTTATCATCTTTTCTGTTCTATTCTATATTCTATTCTATATCCTATTCTATATTCTATTCTATTCCATTCGACACTAAACTACTTTACAGTTTAATGTAAAAAAAACTGATGGGATACATAGAGATTAAGAATTGGACTTTTAGGATGAGAATTCAAAAGCCTTCACTGCCTGAATAATTTAATTGTTGCTATGTTCAGGATGAAAACATTTTTCTTTGATTTATGAAGATACTGGTGAATTTCATTACATCTTCATGAACAGGCTGAAATTTGCACCGAATTTATAAATGTCAGTCATTTGAAAAGCTTCTTACAACTGAACTTATACAAAGACAAAATTCTAACATCTCTCTAATCTGAAGGTTTCACAGAGGCCAAAGGACACCCTAGACCCGTGTGGCACGGACAGCCACTTCTTCCGGCACGCATGCCATAGGTTCACCATCATGGGTCGTCCAGAAGAGCCCCACTGTGCATGTGCCTCCGATTGTCAGGTATCTGGCGCGCATGCGTGGGGGGGTCCTGGGAGACACGCGGTGCGCATGGGGGTTGTTCGCGCATGCGCAGGGGGCGTGGAAGGGGCCCCACGCGCATTGCCTTCTGGGTGCTGGCACGCACAATTTTCGTCACGGGAGCCCCAAAAGGTTAGCCACCACTGCCCTAAACCATTTCAAATTCCAGTTGGGTGCATTTGCCAGAAAATAAAAGCATCAAGAAGGTAATATCCACATCCAGAAATCAAAGCTCATGGCTGGACTGTAGGCTTTATTGGCAGCACCTGAATCAAAGTCAACTAGTTGCTACACCCAATGTCAGAGCAACAGATGAACAGAGGTCGGCTGGCCCTCGAGAGGCAGTGACCCTCCTCTATTCTGACGCACAGGAGCATTCAAGTCAAACGTGTAAACCTATTGTTCCTTTTTTTTTCCCTCGCCCCATGACAGGCGAGCAAACTTGTAAAACTTGAAAACTAAGCGATCCCAGCCTCCTCTGGGTCACCCCAACCAGTCACCTACCTAGCACCAGCACTGCCTATCCTGCCTAGCCAGCCAGTCTTGAGAATCAGAGCCAAGCTCCGGCCCTTTGACAACTAGGGATGTGGAAACTCAAGCCCGTGCCTTGTGGAGCTGAAGCATAAATCACACCTTTTCTCTGCCAGTTTCCCTGGCAAGGAGGGAGCAGAAACCTGAAGAGAACCAGGAGATCATCAGCCATTTTGATAGCTTCCAAAAGCAAAGCAAAATTCAAGCCGTTGGGGGCAAAAATGCCATCTTAGCACCCGGAATAGGTTTGCCCACTGAGCTAACAAGGGGGAAACAATCTTTTTTCCACATGAGATAATTTTCTAATCCCAACGAGCTACATGCTTAACCACAGATGTAAACCAATTAACAAGGTATCCAACTGCAATTTAAATTACTCTTGCTGCAACAACATCGGCGCACTGAGCAGGATATGAAACCAGCAACTTATCAAATGAAATCTCTACTACAGGTTTGCATGCAGTACAGCATGAGATGTTTTAAAAGCTTCTATTTCATTTCCAGAGATCTGAGACAGAAAATGCTACCTGACATGCTTCCTCAGCAATCTTCATCATCGCCATGGCCAAAAATTCTTAAATTTACAGTCCCCAAGTATTAAGAGTGCATGAAAAATGGCACTCTACAAAGATTTTTTCCCCTAAACTTCTATGTTCTGTATTATCCATCAATTCTGCACAACTTTCAAGCAGGATATTTACATTCTGTATAGAGGTAGTCTTATGGTCAACACTAAGACCAGAATTCTCATTTCTAAGCGAGGCAAGCCCAATTTTACCCTTTTTTGCCCCCCGTTGTTAAACAGGTCACGTCTGAAGTTGTGACTCACTCGGTTCTTAAGCGAGTCTGGCTTTGCCCATTGATTAAACATCCACAAATGCTGCATGCCCTCTTTCAACTGCATCAGATTATATTCTCAATCTGGATATCTCTACCCAATTGGTGTGTTTTGAAAGGCAAATATCCAACGGAATATTTTGCAACAAGTATTTTCCAAGCAAGTATCTTGTTTCTTTAGAACCGAGGTAGGGAACTGCGGCCCTTTTATACGACTTCAACTCCCAGAATTCCTGAGCCAGTCCATAAAATCATAAAAGGGCCATAGCTCCTTACCCCTGCTTTAGAAGAATGAAACGGAGTACCCCCTTCAATCAGAAAAAGAATAATTCTTCCATCCAAAGGGTTTTCTGAAGCAACCAAACAACTAATGGCCAACCAGGAATAGAGCCTGCAGTCATGTATGCCATGAAGACTCATAGACCACATTACCAAACAAACATGCCTAATTCCATGCTACATACAGCAAGACCAGCCTCTGAACACAACTTTATCAAACTAGTTATTTCTCTCCCTCCTACTGCAAAAAAAAAACCCCTTCCTCTAGTAAAAACCCAAAGAAAAGATTGAAACTGAACACAAAGAACCCTCAGAAGCTAAACTGTTCCACCAAACTTTAATAAGCTATCTTTTCAAGGTACTGAAGGTTCAGCCCTACAAGCTCAAGAAACCTGCTCCCCAAGAAGTCTCTAGCTGTAAGTCTGTTTGCATTTACTTTTCCCTCCCTCCCTCCGAATCTGGGAGAAGCCAGACTGGGCTTCCTTAATGCGATCGCCTTTCCCAGGTCTTAAGCAATGTGTTGGGCCTCGTTTCCATAGCAGCACCTGAAAACTCCCTTCCAGGCCATCTCCTGGGCTTTCTACACCACCCAACCTTTCTCCAAAACACATCAACTGCTTCTCATTCTGACTTCACCGTGTTCCATTCGCCCTAACCTATTAATGTTGGTAAGAAACATCTGGGCTTTTTTTTTTCTTTTTTTCAGAGCATTTGAGGTCGTAAGAGGAAGGAACAACCCTGAGTCATTCCTGCAAGAGGCCCACATCTGCAAGGAGTGCCAGGCCTGGAAAGGAGAACCCATCAGCCCTACTTCGGTCGCTAACATACCGAGAACCAGTTTGATGTTTTACTGTTTGTATCACTGGCGATAAAAAAAAAGAGCAATGAAACAGTCTTAAGGGAGGCAGATGTCCTTCTTTACACACACACACACACACACACGCACACGCACACACGATTGGGAAGGATGTGGGGGGAGGGAGAGGCAGAAACCATGATTACCATGAAGAGCGATGGCTTCCCGAAAGGGCTGCAAGTCCGTCTCGACCGAAGAACTAGTTTCCGTGGATGTCGCTCGGTTAGGGGATACTACAGTCAGTCTTGGGGGAGCTCTAGAGTTTCGTGGAGGAGGAGCTTTTCCACACAGGAAGCTGATTAAGTCTTCTCTGCGAATAGTTCTTCTGCGCTTTTTAACCCAAGCCAAGACATCCTTATTACGACGCTGGTAGCCAATATGGATTCCTACGTCAAAACTCCGCTGATGGGCATCCACGCTTTCTGGAAGAAAAGAAATAGGTGTTAGGTGTTTGTCCGACTGCAGGTGGCAGCAGGTTCAAATGTAACTGGCTGGAGAATTCTGGGAGTTGAAGTCCACAAGTCTTCAAGTCGCCAAGTTTGGAGACCTCTGCCTTTGTCCTTCTTTTCATTTGACTACACATACCCAATTCTTGCAACTGTTCAGGTTTTAGCCTCCAGCCCTCTAATCACCTTTGTTGCTCTTCTCTGCACTTTTTTTTTTTCAGAGTCTCCACATCTTAGTTATATTCTGGTGCCCAAAACTGGATAGTGTATTCCAAGTGTGATCGTACTAAGGTTTTGTAAAGGGGTCCTAATACTTCACATGGTCTTGATTCTATCCCTCCATTAATGCAGCCTAGGATTGTTATCAGCTCTGCCCTCCAATGAATGAATTCAACACCCGCCTTTTAATGGATTCATCTTAACTGTATTTACCTTTGGCCAATTTTTCAGCATAACCATATCTCATTGCTGTGAGATGATCAAGTGAATCAGTCAGAGCTAACGCACCATGTAGATACGTGTCCATGTAAAATTGTGTAATTTTTAAACTGTGTTAATAATACAGGTAGTCCTTCTGGGAGCTGAAATCCACAAGCCTGAAAAGTGGCCACGGTTGGGGACCTCTGTTCTAGAAGCAAAGCCAAAGTGAACCGGCACCCCGGAAACGCTTTTTGAGCTTCCCCAAATGGCTAGGATGAATTAATGGAAGATCAATCCCATATTGAAAACTGATTGCAATTATTTCCACACTGTTTTCCCCCGTTGGAGGGGGAAAGTACACAAATCCGACGCAGCCAGCTTGTTATTAACTTCAACAATCGTAAATAGAAACGCAGTAAATACCATTTGCTTAGCCTTACCTAAAATTTAGACTCAACCGAGAGCCATCTGCTAATATCGGATACCAGCTGATCTTACAGGTGGTCCTCGACTTATGGCCATAATTGAGCCCAACGTTTCTGTTGTTCAGCAAGATATTTGTTAAGTGAGTTTTGCCCCATATCGTGACCTTTCTTGCTTCAGTTGTTAAGTGAATCACTGCAGCTATTAAGTTAGTAACTCTGTTGTTAAGTGAATCTGGCTTCCCCATTGACTTTGCTTGTCAGAAGGTCGCAAAAGAAGATCACGTGATCTCAGGACACTGCAACCGTCATAAATACGAGACAGTTGCCAAACGTCTGAAATTTGATTTGATTACATGTACAAAGGTCGTAACTGTGAAAACCGGTCCTAAGTCACTTTCTTCAGTGCTGCTGTAACTTTGAATAGTCACTAAACGAAACTGTTGTAAGTCAAGGACTACCAGTACTTGCATTTGAACTCAAGGCTCACTTCTTTCAAAACGATTCCTCCTCTGGATGAAATGGCTTTGCCACCTCTTTGAAACGAAGAAATTTGGGGCTACCGTGTTTCTCCCCATTCGGTAGAACAGCTCTTGAACAAAGGCAGGGAAAAGACATATAAAAACAGCAAACTGTCCATGCAATCAAGCAAAAAGGGGCATTTTTTAAAAAAAATAAGACAGTGCTACTTAAGAGCCAAGCAAGGGGTTGCTTTTTCTAACTATCTGTTTTTATCCATTTTTGCACCATGTTGTAAATCTGTAGAGGGTGGGAGAGGGAGGAAATGACAGGACATCCCAGCACTGTTTGAGAGGGCATTGTCTCCACTTAGGCTGAATTCTTTCTTGTAGGTTGTAAGCTGGGGAAGAACTCATTTAACGACTGTCTTGCTTAACTACGGAAATTTTGGGCTCAATTGTAGTTATAGATCGAGGATTGCCTGTATCTGAGCAAGGTTAAAAGAGTGACTTTAGTAACCCTTTAGTAACCCTTAATGGACTTTTGCTGATAAGAACTCCAATGGATTTCAGGATGTGTTTATAAGTAAGAGATAGTGTGTGTGTGTATACATACATACATACATGAAGAAAAGATCATTTGCTGTATTTTAGGAGGTGGAGATCAGTTACTAAAATGTTTCATTCGTGATGAAAAGTTGTTTTTATGTATTTTTCTTTTCTATTTTTTCTACTTTTTTTCTATAGCTTTTTTTCTTTTTTTAAATTTGTATTCGTTTATCATTGTAGGTTGTAATTTTTAATAATGTTACTGTTAAAGAAAGCATTATTAACGTGGTACCCTAACGCTTTCTATGCTCAAGATATAGCCTTCATTAACACTCAACCTGTAGGTAACAGCTGTTGGGAGATAACAAACCAAAGCAGGTAGAAATGAGCCTCTCTTTTTTTGCTTTTCAGTCACTCTCAAAAAGCCACTGCTAGAATTATGCAACACAGAGGGGCCTCTGCGGAACCCGATACCCCTCCTAACGTTATTAGCATTTACTGCAGGAAGCACCCAGTGGCTGTAGGGGGTCCTTGTGACTAGTAAGAAATTCGGGGACTGTCACAATTTCCCCCAAAATATATAAAACCAAGGCATTTCAATGCATGGCAGTAATTGCATCTTATCTGCAATTTGCTCACTATGGTTGGCTTGAAGAGGTTACAAAGTGTTCAGCCCACAAAGGGCCAGTTTTGTGTGGATCATGTCCAAACTGAAACACACAACTTCCAAGCAACAGTGGGAGAGGAGAGCAGCCGATGAGCAGATCTAGGGAAACAAAGTACAGTTCGACTTACAACAGTTCATTTAGTGACCGTTCAAAGTTACAAGAGCACTGAAAAAAGGGACTTAGGTCCGTTTTTCACACTTACGACCTTTGTAGCAATCCCATGATCATGTGATCAAAATTCAGATGCTAGGCAACTGGCTCATATTTATGACCGTTGCAGTGCCCCATGGGCCGTGTGATTCCCTTTTGCGACCTTTTGACAAGCAAAGTCAATGGGGAAGCCAGATTCCCTGAACTGTGTTATTAATTTATCAAGTGGTGATTCTCTTAATAATTGTGGCAAATAAAATAGGTTGTAAAATGAGGCAAAATTCAAATGCCTCGCTTAACAACATAAATTTTGGGCTCAATTGTGGTTGTAAGTCGAGGACTACCTGTACTGGAGGGATCTGGCACACAGACTGTGTGGGTAAACCCTGCCCAATGCCCTGCCTCACCATTGTAGATTTTATATGTATGTATATCTTTTCTTTTATGTATACTGAGAGCATTTGCACCAAGACAAATTCCTTATGTGTCCAATCACACTTGGACAATAAAAAAGAATTCTATTCTATTCTATTCTATTCTATTCTATTCTATTCTATTCTATTCTGGCAAAAACTCAAGAATATCCACTTTCAATCCTGCTAAATCACAATCCGCCCAGATAGTTTGCTGAACTTAACTGTATATTTCCTACTTTAGCCACATGACTACTAATTGCTTTTCTGCAAATGACACAATAATCTTCTGCACTGATTTTTTATTTTATGCCATGTAACAAAATTAATGTTGACCACTTCGAAATTTTTGGAAAAGCAGAACATAACCTTCTCTTCTCTCTCTCATAAAAATAGGAGGCGAAAGGACTAATTGTGTGCGAAGGAGCACTGTATTTGTGCCCTTGAGTTATTAAAAAATAACAAAGGTGGGATAGATAGATGATAGATTAGATAGATAATAGGATAGAATAAGACAGACAGACAGACGAGCGACATGGTGGCCCAGTGGTTAAAGACGCTGGGCTTTTTGGCTAGAAAGTTGGCAACCCAGGTTCGAGACCCAAGCACCACACAACATCCTCGCCCCAGTTCCTGCCAACCTAGCAGTTTAAAAGCATGCACATTCAAGTAGAAAAATAGGCACCACTTTGGTGGGAAGGCAACAATGCTACGTAAGGTCACGCTGGCCATAAGACTGGGAAATGTTTTCTGACATCGCCGGCTCGGTAGCCTCGAAATGGAAATAAGCACTGCCCGCTAGAGTCAAAAATGACTAGCAACGGGCAGGGGTGTCAAACTCGATTTTATTGAGGGCCGCATCAGGATTGTGTTTGACATCGAGGAGCTGGGTTGGGTGTGGCCAGCTCAACATGTCATGACAGAGGCACATGGGGTGGCCAAGCTGTTTTCAGCTGCAAAAAACCTCCTGAAACACCCTCTGCCAACAAAAACGGAGCTTTGTTTTCGTTGGCAGAGGCACTGTGGACCAGCCCTTCACTGTTTCCAGGTTGGCCTCGCAGGCCAGATCTAAACCCCCCCCCGCGGGCCGGATGTGGGCCGTGGGCCGTGAATTTGACACCCTCTGCTGCAGGGGGACTCCTATAAATAAACAAACAAACAAAGCAACGTCCAACCTGCCTAGATTTCCTGTGCTGGACAACTCTCACTACTTCCATCCACTTACGGGACGGTCAACCTTCTCTTGAGCAGACTGGCTCAAGCTGCCAAATAACAATGGCAGTATCAGATTTAAAAGAAGCAGTCACATAATTTTTTGGCTCTTTGGCTTGCAAGGGGTTTGGGTGTATAGGCAATACGAGTCCTGATGTAAAATAAAGAGGGCAATAAAGAGCTAGGTGGAATAGGAGAGGAAAAAACATTTGCCCCACAAATGCAGCAGCACACCTTTGCCATACAGTTTCTAAAGATACTTGCTTTTGCAAAGCATGTTTACATCAGCCAGATATGACAACCTCACAAGGGACCAAATCTCACGCTTATTTTTCTATCAACTCCACATCTACAGATACTGGTAAAACTGGTATCTACTCCAAAAAACTTAGCCGTAGCAGACGTCGAGAACGAAAAGGGGGAGGGAGAGCGAGAGACAAAAGCAGAGCGCCAATATTACATCCGTTGCACATACACAGCTAGAATACGCTCTGCCATGAGAACCCGAGTGGGCTTTCTAACACAGACTGCCCCTTGAGGAAACAGGCGGGCAGGCGGCCTGGAGGCATTTTCACGCAAAGGAGCGAACACATATGCCGGCAAAGCAACGCGAGAAGCCAAGCCAAGGAGAGAGTGCTGAGAACGAGGCCAAGCTTGCGCATAATCCAGATGTGAAGCCCATGCCATGCAAGGCTGAGGGAGTGGCACCTCACTTGCAAAGCTCTGGATGAAGAAATAGCAACCAAGTGAGCAGGGAATGGACAGGAAGATCTGCTTTATTCTCTTTATTAGGTATTTTTCTTTTGTCCAGCCTTATTTTTTACAAGTTAACTCAAAACGTGCCCATAAAGGAGAATGTTTGTAGCCCAGGGTTGAAATGAGGGGGGTCCTTGGTGCTCTCTGAGCTTGTTTTCTTGCAGATGTGTCATGACTACCCATACTTATGTTACCTTGTATGGTTAATGGGCAAGCAAGTTCCGAGAGTAGCAAGGACCCCTCGTGCCAACTACTTCTTCCCCCTCTTTTCTCCACAACAACCCCACTGTGAGGCGGGTTGAGGTGGGAGAGAGGGACTGGCCTAGACTCACCCAGCCATGTTTTTCATGCTTAAGGAAGAACTCAAAAATTCAGTCTCCTAGTTTCCAACTGGTGCCTTAACCACTAGACCACAATTGGCGTTATATAGAGAAATCCTGATCTGACAATTGAAGGAGGAAGGTTGGGAAGGAAAAGAGAACATAAAAAGCAGCATTTGATTGACAGGCAGATGTTACTGATGGTCAAGAAATGCAAATTAAGAGGCTGGACCTTTGGAAAGATATAGGATAAGCTCAACCTCGAGAGATATTAAGCCTGAGATAATACTGAGGCTCCAAAACAGAACTACTAGAAAAATACGTAGAGGCTGGATGGATAAACCACAGTGAGACAAAAATCAAGAGTATACTTAGATGACAAGTAACACTGATGGGCATAGAAGGAATGGATAAAACTGTTAAATTGAGAAGTTACCAAGAATGGCCAGTGGAGCATCAACTGCAGAGCCCTGCTAAGATGCGGGAGGGAAGGGAGAGAACAGAGAGACAAGAAATTATGAAAGGGAAAACAAGTCAGCAGGATGAAGAGTTATGGCATATCGGAATTTAAACAGGAGAGTGCAATCAAATGGATTTAAGATGGTAGAAAGGAAAACTGAATAAAGACTTTAGATCGGACAGTTAATTCAAGGGCAGTTTCAGTGAAGTGAAGGTGATCGAAAATAGAGTCTGAAATTAGACTGCCATGAATTTAGAAGACAGTAGAATTAATTGTTCTTTGTGCTTCGGGAGGAAAAGTGGAATAAATTAATCCCCCTTTAGGTGAGGCAGCTGTTTCTCAAGAGCATGGGAACATTAATTCCAGAGTATTTGGCCACATCATAGGCAAGATAGATCGATAACAAACAACCTCATTTCTATTCCTGAATTTGACTGTCAAATCCAACCAAGGCCCAAATCTCCCTGAACTAATATTTCTATCCAGCTTTATTCATCAGAAACAACCTATTCCACTGTCAATGCACAACTGCTATTAATACTTACCCAAAACATATTTGGGCTGGGCATCAGTATTTTTTTTCTTCAACGGAAGAGGTGGCTTCTACAGACTGCACGAAGCAGAGCCTTGAAAAGGATCATCAGCAGGTTCAAACTGTACTTTCCATAACTACTCACCAACACTTGGTGCTTAAGAATGCCATCCACACTGCAGCCTCAGCTGATGGGAGAATAAGCTACCTTCCAAAATAGACTCTTGAGAATATGATACCGCATTCCGCAACATTAATCACAAGTAAAACTTACACTATTACAACAGCCAAATTGTCACATGTTGCTCTGAATGGAAAACAAATCTTTGTTTTCAGCAGACATTACTGGGAGATTTTATTTTGTACAGGAAGACTCAATCATCCAGGCCAAAAGCATTTAAAAAGGTTAAAGCATGGCAACTGGACCAAAATTAAAACTTTGGATACTTGGAACATTACCGAACCACAGGCAGCCTTTAACAAGAAAAAGGGGAGGATCTTCCTTTGACCCACCTATGCACAAACTACATGGCAACTCCTTCAGCCAATGCTATGCTTAGAGCATTTCTAATAAATGGTCAACTTGCATAATTTTGCGACAAACAGAAATTGGTGGGCACAATTAAAAATGTTGCCAATCTCATTACAGAGTTTCAGCTTTGGGTCCTTAGTGTGCCAAGCCCTACATGCATTCCAAGTTCAAAAAGCATTATGATCTAATATATTATGATTAACTAATACAGTTGGTCGTACATGTTCCTATTGTGATGATTCTAGTCATGTCGTTAGTATGGTCCATGGTGGAATTTTTCTCCATGGGTGTTACTCAACTAACTGTAGGTCTCAGTGAATCATCCTGATCCTCATGGGAGCTAAGCCAGACTAAGAAAGCAATCTGTTTAATTTAAAAAGCTCCAGGCCAAAACTTCAGTTCCTGAATACTTTTATCCAAGGCAGCATTATTAAGTATTCATAAAGGTTGACAATTCTCATATGACTCTCATTATGTTACTATATAATATGTATTGTATATCCACAGTGAGCAAAAACATCTGGCATAAAACACACACACAAAAACTTACTGGCAGTTAATTTGACATTGTTCTTACTCTTAATTCATCTTTACAATGGTGTTTTTCTTTACTCAAGAACACCAGTTCTGATAGATTTAAAGCAAACTTTTCACCACAAATGCTGTTTGAAGTTCCACTGAAACATACACAGACTAAATGAGTCCACAGTAAACCCAGAGATCCAACAGTACTGTGACAAAACCACTAAGGCCAGATCCCTTGCAAGTAGATCTACCTCATACCTCATCCAAAAAAAACCTAAGGTGATTTATTGGTTGTAGGAAGGAGCCAAGGACTGGGGAAACCCAAGTTCTGCTATCCAAGCTTTTGGAGTCAAGTCATGCTTTCAGCTAAACCAGCCTCAAAGGATTATTCGGGGATAAAACTGGAGGGGGAACACTCTATGGTTATATCTATCTTTCACTCTATGGTTATATCTATCTGCCACATGTACTGTAGTAATTTCATCATTGCAAGCACAATCAATATTTGATCACCCATCTCAGTTCACAGAAACATGGGATCTACCAGCATCAGGACATTCACATGGTGTCATGTGGATTTTCAAAATTAAGTTAAAATTACGTATACCTATTCAAGTATATAGAAACCAAAAACAGTATAAACGTGTAGAAAAGAAATGCTCATTCTTGGAAAGGGAGTCAAGCTCTTTGGAATATTTATTCTTCCCAAAATATATGTAAAGGTCAACTCTCTTTAATTAAAAGATGGGAGAGGTTGGAGTGGAAGCTTTTAAAGCCTTCTACTGAGTGGACTGCTCTTAAAAGGTCCCAGTTCTGTACTTTCATGCAAGCCTTTTTTTAACAAATAAAAAAGTCAATGTGACAGAACAAAAAATGCCTTTTCCTTTTTGGCTTAAAAAATAGCGCTGCCATATAAGCACCTGAACAACATGGTCAGGTAAGACCAAAAGCTCATTGCAAGGACAATGTTCTGACCCCTCAAGGGCCATTAGACACCAACAGGAAGTGATCAGGGAACATGTGCGATCTTTCATACCCACTGGTTGCTGCAGCTAGGTTCACATATATTAAGTCATAGACTACATAACTACTGTCCTTAAATTGGACTAAAATGATTCATTTCATATAATAGGCCAATCTTCAAACAAGCAATTACCACTTAGTTTGGAGTATCAATCCATCCCATAAGTCCTTTTTAGCTGCCCTGAATCTCTCTCTCTCTCACTGACATACACAGAGGGAAGAGGGAGAGAGTCCTCATGTTACTAGACTAGATTCAAAGACCAAGACAGGAGAAGGAAAAAATAATCTCTACACTTTGATCAGGACTGTGCTATCTATGGAGCAATTATGGCCCCATGTCTTGCATAGTGGAATTTTCTAATTTTGGACATGTCGTTCCTGCAGTTCTAAGATGTATTATAAATATAGGTAAGGTCGGGATATGCAGAAGACTCTGATTCTCTTCTTTAATTTCACAAGATTATAAAATGCAGAGTCAGGAGAGAGTGTCCCTTGTGCTTCTGCAAGACTAGATTACCAGCACATTCTTTCCCAGCTAATTCCATGCACTGCTTGGATTTCTAGCAAGAGGCACATGCACGGGCTTCAGACAACCCGTCTGGCTTTGACCCAGCAATGCCAAGCGACAAGCGAACAAAATGGCAGCTGGTGCCAATTAGAAAAACAGAGCTGACTAATACTATTGGCTGAGCTGGCGAATACCTCCCTTGATGACTAAATGGTGGCTGTTTTCAGGACTACATTCCACTTGGCCACTTCAGATGGCATCATCTAATTATATCAATTGCTTCTAAAGTAAGTTATTCACATGATATAGGAATGGGCAAGTCCAACAAAAATATTGTTACCTTTATTTATTGGGTCACCAACCTTGTTATCAAGGCAACTCAGGATATAGCTGAGCCAGCATTTGCCAGTTAGTGCTCGAGTACTTATTATGAGTAACTGGAAGTACTTTAGGACATTTAAGGTCAAGCCAGTAATGTATTCTGGAGTCTTCTCTTTTCCTCCATGAGCTGAAAGGAATTTCTGAGCACTCGTGGAGTTTTTAGAAGTATGAACTACCCAAGACTAAATAGTCCTTTTCCAGATATTTATAAATTAGTATAGAATTAGAAATTCTATAAAGTTGACACAATATCTTTTCCTAGGCTATCAAAAACATTGTAACAGTTAAAGGATAGAAAAAAATAATTGAAAGTTAACAAAACATAACATCTAAATCCAACAAAATTTCTTTCTCTGCCTATCTCTCTACTCCAGAGTTAGAAATAGATTTCTACCACTCTCTCCAAGATTACTAGACATGGGGATCTAACCTTATTTAAAAGTCAGTATAAATAGTAAGGGTGTTATAACCACAAAGGTATCTCTAATATAAAACCACGCACAGCCAAATAATTAAGGCAACCATTTTATTCCCTGGAAAACTATAACATTTTCCCATGAGAAGCTAGATTATGTCAAGCTTACCTAGAGTTTAAGGATTCCAAAAATTCACTACAACTATTTTGTAGTACATAATGATATAGAAGACGTATGGCAACCACAGATATGAACCACAGATATGTTTAATACTGTATGCTCTGTACATAGATCTGTTCAATTTAAATGTCACTTGAATATCAGAATTTGAGACAAATCGTTTAAACAAAATCACATTAGAAATCCCCGCTTGAACCTGGTTTATAAACATAGTTCATTCTAAGCTACTTTCTTAATCCAGAAATTAGGATCCTATGCTATTCCTACATCCTCTTACAAAACAAGGGATCTTAAGGGCAAACAGCAGATAATGGAACACCCCTTACTCTTTTGTCTTCAGGATGCACACAAGAGGGCCCACAAACTCATGTATATCCAGAAACCACAAAACCCACCCAAATACCTAAGTACTTGCCTCCACACACCCTACAATGAACACTCAGCACAGATTAAAAAAAAAAAGATACCATAGAATAAATGGAGACAACTATGCAAGTTCCCTAAATCATTGGATCTACAGACTCCTATAGTACCATTGGCAATTAGATGTCCCTTCCAACTCCATTATCCTATAATACTCTCCTGATGAGATTATTAGATTGCTTGCTCAGTATCTCTTCTGGTTTTCCTCCCTCACAAAAATGATGTTCCTTTGCTATCACAAAAGTTAGAGTTTCTCCCAACTCGCAATTTCTATTAACATATTTTTAATGAATTATAAAGTATTATTTAAAAAAACAAACAGAAAAGCAGGGGGGAAGGAAAAGAGAAGTGAGGATAGATAACGGAAAGTATTGACTTCTGACTCTCTCTGTTACAGTAAAATAAGGCATCAAATCACAGGTTTTTGCTTTTTCATAATAATATGAACAAGCCATTTCTATAAAGATCTATCAGTCTAATTGGTAAAACCCAAAGTCAAGAGTTTCATTCTTCTGTACATCAAGCATGAAGTTCAGAAGCGGTCCCCACCAACTCTCAATTTCTAAAAAAGTCTCATAAATGATGACGGAGGAACGTTTTAGTGACCAGATTCTTTCAGTGCCAGTGGCCCCAGCAGCACCTGGCCTTGGGTGAGTGTAGTCCCATACAGACCACAGCTTGGAAGTTGACTGGCACCAACTCCAGTGTTGAGTCTTGCGATGAGGAAGGTCCTAAGCATGAAAACAATTCTAACCACTCCCCTCCTCTCTCAGGCCCTGGAGAAGAGCCGGCTCTGTCCCTGACATTCCCATGCCAGAGGCTGACAAGAAGGCACTGAAGGGTCACCTTGCAAGAGTCACTTGACAGAGGCAGAGGCGGTGAGGAGACCGATTGTAGTTCCCCCTGCAGCCTCTTTCAGGCATTTCCTGAGGCTCCCAGAATCCCCCCAGAGCTCACGGGGTAAGGTTGCTCACTGAAGAGAACCAGTGGACCGACTTGGCCTGAGAAGTTGTGGGGACTCCATCATGGGAGGCTTTTAAGAAGAGACCGGACAGCCGTTTGTTTGAAATGGTAGAGGGTCTCCTTCCTGACCAGGGGGCTGGACTAGACGACCTCTAAAGTCTATTCCGATTCATTGAAAAGCCCCACCACTCAGACCCCCAGCCCGCTTCTCCCTCTGCCCTGCTCCACCGGGCAACCCTACACCCAGGGGGCCGAGGGTCTCCTACCCCAACCCTATGAAGCTGGGAAGAATAAACACAGGTGGCTCTGCCGGCGCCCCTCGCTCTTCCTTCTTCCAGCCCTGCAAGCCCCCAGGGTGGCCCCCCCCCCCGGTCTGGGCTCTCAGGAGACCCCCCCCCCGGGCCCCGCCAGGCCGCCCCCCCCCCCCCTCTTCCTCCACCCCCTCCCCCCCTCCCCCCCACCCCCGCTCACCTTTGTAGAGGTTGGTGACGGCGGTGGCCGCGTTCTGGAAGGGCACCCAGAGGGAGAGGCCGGGCTGCTGGCACACGCGGTCTGCGCGGGGAGAGCAAAGGGGAGAAGTGAGCCTCGCCGTGACCGCCTAAACAGCCCCCCCGCCATCCTTTCTTATTCCAGGCCCAGCCATGTTGCGCTTCGCCATTTTGTTCACCCGCCGCCGCCGCCGCCGCCGCCGCCGGGACGGAAGCGCAGGAAATGGGAGGAAGAGGGAGGGGGGGGGTTGAGAGGGGGGAGAAGAGGCCCAGCAGGACGGAAGCCGCCTGGAAGCGTCCAAGTCCGCCCCGGGGGGGGGGGGAGGGGGGTGTAGGGGAAAAAAGAGTGTGGTGCGGAATCCTCCATTTCCCCCCGATGGAGGGGGTTTAGAAAAGGGGCGCCCCCTCTTAAAAAAAAAAAAATACGTCTGGCTCGATTGGCGACGGCCCCCTCCCCGTTAAGGCCCTTCCCATCCCGTGTACTCGAGCCCCCCCCCAACCGCCATTTTGTTGGTGGGAGGGGCCAAGGGCCCGGGCGAGACCACCCTCCCGCAGGGACGGGGGGGGGAGAGAACGGGAGAATCCATTGTGTCTCCCCCCCCCCGGCGGGGAGCCGCTTCCTTCACCGGCTGAGGGGGAAGAAAGAGAAGCGGCGACGGGGCAGCGGCGATGAGGCCTCCCCGCCATCTTGAGCCCGCCTGGCGGGGGGATTCGAGCCGGGCCTCGGACGACCACTCCCAAAGATTCCCACCCGGGTGAGGGGAAGGAGAACGCCCCTCCCGTGGGGGGGGGGGTGTCCCGCCCGCCGTCGACACGTGTCCGGGCTTCCACACGTGCGGCGGGGCCTCGGCTCACCCTTGTAGAGCTGCGCCACGGCGGTGGCCGAGTTCTGGAAGAGGTGCCAGAGCTTCTGCTGCTTGGGCTCCGGCTGCGGGGTGGCGGCGGCGGCCGCCTCGTCGTCATCCTGCAGTTCGGGCGGCAGGGGGCCGCCCCCGCCGCCGCCTAGGCCGCCGCCGTCGTCCTGCTCGGCCTCGGCCAGGCACTGCCGCTCCCACTGGCTGAACCAGTGCTCGGGGCCGTGCAGTTCCTGGATCTCGGCCTCGCCTTCCTCCTGCGCCGCCTGATCCTCCATCGCTCGCTCGCTCGCCCGCCCGCCCGGGCCGCCTCAGCGCGGCTCCGGCTACCTCCGTCCAGCCGCGCCCGGCAGCTGCGGCGACGCCATGAAGAAGAGCCGCTGCCGCCGCCGCATCCCCGGCCGCTGCCGCCGCCCACACTGAGCCCGAGACACCGCCCCGAGCGCCCCAAAAGGCCTCACCCGAACATGCTAGGGGGAGGGGACAGAAAACGACAACCCCGCCCGCGGCAGAGCCCGCCTCCTTCCCTCCGCCGTCGCCGCTGCTGAGCGACTCTTCGGGGCCTTGCCGCGCGCCCATTGGGCGGCTGACGCGCCCATCAATGTCATAAAGGAGGAGGCGGCGAAGACGAGGTCATCAAGGTTGGTTACGCCGGCAAAATGGAAAAGAGGAAGACGGGGATGGAAGCGGTGGAGGGGTGGGGTGGGAGCAGGACCCGTCCGCGCAGGCGCGGTCGAGGAAGGAGAAAGGCATGCGCGCGCACATCGGCCTCGCTGCGCCTCCGCGCACGCGCAGCTTCTGCGCGTTCCTGGTGCTGAGTTCGTCGCCGGGTGCGGGTCGGCTTCTACCTTGTGGCTGTAAATCAAACACCGTTTGCAAAAAAAGCAGGACAGCCCCAATGCAGAGATTTGGTGCTTTGTTAGCATCGTGCATGGGCCGGGTACATTCCTCTAGAAAACCATAGTTTAACCATGGTGCCTAGATGAAACCATGCAGTGTGCAGGATAGGCTAAGCTGCAAGAAGCTAAAACCTGGATTTTGGCTCAGTAGTCTGTAACCCCTGCGGTGCTTTCTCAACCCACCTGGTTCAGTACCAAATGCCATTGCAAAAAGTCTGCACAGATTCTCAGTCACTTGCCTCCTGGTTGCCCCAAAGGTGTTTTTTTTTCCTGGACTTTCTTGCTTTTTTTCTTTGAAGATGTTTCACTTCTCACCCAAGAAGTTTCTTCAGCTCTGACAGGAAGGATAGTGGGGAAGGAATCTGCAAGAATAAAAAGCCCTCCATTTCCCACTATCCTGTTAGAGCTGAAGAAGCTTCTTGGATGAGAAGGGAAAAGTCTTCAAAAGAAAAAACGAAGTCCAGTTGTCTCCTGAAGAAAAAACACCTTTGGGACAACCACAACCTGGAGGACGGAGAATCTCTACAGACTTAGCTATGTAATTTGGGATGAACACCCTTGGAATGATGTGGGAATAAGAAATGAAACTGCACACTACTCAGGTGACCCTGAGGACACAGATAAACCTCCAAGTGGCCTCAACGTCTCTCTAAAAGGATGCAAATGACCAGCTGTTTGCAAGGAGTATATAAATCCTTCCACTCCCCACCATCCAGTCAGAGCTGAAGAAGCTTCTTGGATGAGAAAAGAAACGTCTTCAAAAGAATAAACAAGAAAGTCCACTTGCCTCCTGAAAAAAAGCACCTTTGGAAATGTCATTGCAGTACTGCACCCCTAACTCCGTTGTGGGGGGCACTTCAACAAAAGGAAAGGAAAAGTAAGAATTGCCTGTACAGGTAGTCCTCAACTTATGACCACAATTGAGCCCAAAATTTCTGCTGCTAAGTGAAATGTTTGTGAAGTGAAACTTCTGGCCGGGGTGGGATTCAAATTTTTTAACAACCGGTTCTGTGGGCATGGCTTAGGTGGTGGGCACGGCTTGGTGGTCGTGACTGGGTGAACATGGCTTGGTGGTCATGTTATTGGCTGGGCGTGGCCAACTCAGCATCACTCACATCGAGGCACGCATCTCCTCGCCTGGCCTCTCATGACTGGGGATGCTGCAACAGTTGTAAGTGTGAGAAATGGTCTGTGGGATTTGTTTTATCAATGGTTGGACAAAAAGACATGGTAATGTAATAGACTAGATAATTTTGTGATAGAAATTTAATAGATTGATAGAAGACATAATATAGACATATATTGGTTGAAAGTATAACATAAATTTTAAGATAAAACTTGGAACATCTCGTATAAAATGATGGAATACACAGTTTAGTCATGGATGGTTAATAACTGATAAATATATAAGCATATGTTAGTTTGACAATATGAAAATTGATATAAATTGTGAGTAAATGACTACAAAAAGATAGCACAAAAGATTTGTAACCAACTGAACACTGTATGTATATAAAATGGAAGATGGTTTTATGTTTTATGTTTTGTATGTGTATGTTTTTAAAAATAAAAATTCTTTTTTTGAAAAAAGAAAAGTGGTCATAAGTCACTTTTTTCAGTGCCTTTGTAACTTTGAGTGGTCACTCCCTTTCAAAGGGAAAAAAACCTCCAGAGAAGTTCCTGAGACAGAAAGTCTAGTCCTACCAAGAATGTAATAAGGGTTAACAGAGAGGCAGTTTCTGTAAGCAACCCCAGAATGTTTCCTTCCTGTCTTCCTTACAGGATTAGGCCAGTAATTTCCTCTAACAACCGGTTCTCCAGACTGCTTAGAATGTTAACAACCGGTTCTAGAGAATAGGTGCAAGCTGGTAGAATCCCACCCCTGGCGGGGGGCGCAGGGGACACTCGTGCATGTGCAGAAGCATGTGACACACATGGGGTTGCACGTGCATGCACAGAAGCATGCAGCACGGGTCACACAGGTCACGCACACATGCACAGGAGACATGGGGATCTGCGCGCATTGCCTTCTGGATGATGGCACGCGAGCACGAGCAGGCAAGTGCATGCGCAATTATCAGTACAGGAGCCCAAAAAGGTTAGCCACCAAAACCCTAGCCACAATAGAAAACCCCAGGTACAGAATTATCAGAGAAGACATAGAGATTGAAAAAAGACCTGAAAGCATGAATAGAAGAGATGACTCCACCAGACTGTCAATTATCTGGAAGCCTGCACACACCTGGGCACAAACAGACCCCCCCTCCAATACCTCCAGCCCAAACACCCCCCAACCAGGCATCCAGATGAAACCTAGCTTCCTAATAAATGATAGCCATCCATTTACTTGGAGCCAAGCTGCACTAAAAGCCTTCAATACAGGAACACAATGCTGCCAGCCAATCAAGACAAAAAATGCTACAAAACAGACAGAAGATATTAGAAACACCAATCAAGCAGAATACAGCAAACTCCAAAATCAATAAACACAGACCAAGACTCCCAACCAATCAGGATGAAGAAAAAACCATTCTGGCACAGCAGTAGGCTAAACCCACCCCTTCTCTTAGGAAAATGAAATATTTTAGAATATACTTAAAAAGGCAGAATATTTCCCCTAAAAAGAAAAGTAAAAACTCAGAGAGGCAGAAACTCACACACACCCCTTTGCTAATGGACCATTACTCTGGCATAGGCCAGCCTATTCTACATAACAAAGATCTACCACCTTCAGGCAGACCCATAATAGGAATTGCGCAAAGCCCTTTCATGACATCATCACCCAGCAAGGCTCAACCAAGCCTGGGACTCAAGACAGCCTACAGAGTTGCCCCTGCGTGGCCCCATGGGAGTCTGACAACCAATCAGAATACTTAAAGAAGCTCAAATTCAAATCCCAACAGAGGGTATAAAACCCAGGGACTCTCAGCACCTCTTCTCTTTTTTTCACCCAGGAGCTCCAAGGCATGTGATCCTGTGCACCATTAAACCATCTTTCCAAGCAGTCACCATGTTTCCAGTGTCTTTCTTCCCCACTTGGAACTGAACCCAGAAGGATATTTCTTCCAACACTCAAAGAACAAATTTATTGGGTCTGTCATGTTGGCACAGACTGGTGAAAAGGTTCTAAAGGTTCCCATGGTTTTCACCTTAATTACAAGTAAAAGTTTTCCTCCCTTTCCCAAACAATCAGTCACATGGTCCAATCAGGGTGCTGTCTGGTTGCTTGGAAACTTTACTCCTCCTCTTTCAGCCACCTGTGGGAATGTCCTTGGTTCTCAAAGGAAACTATTTTGTTTTGGCTACAAAAGCTATCTCTATTCCCCACCACCCAATCCCTCAGCACCATTGTGGCAACACTGAAGCCTCCAAGATGGCCTCAGCCAGGCTAACTTCAGAATTGACCACTGGGCTTTTGCCCATCCAGTTTAGCTGACCGTCGCTTTCCTCTAACATGTCATAGGCAATGCCTATTGGGAAGGGGATGGGACAGCTTGCTGCAGCCAACTCACCCTGGCCCAACTCACCGCAGGACAATTTAACAATTCTGTTTAATTATTTAAAATGAATAAAAATTGTTTTGATTTTTGCCATTTCATTCTGTCCCTCCTTTTGCATCCTTTCTTTAATGATTATATTCCACCACTTCTTCGATATTAGTATAACTCTTGTCCCACAGGGAGTTGGCCATGGTGAATTGTCATAGACCCATTGGAATGGCTGTGGCTAAGTCACCAGGCAGAGAAAAAGGATGGAGTGAACTTGGCTTGCTTTGTACCGAAGTGTGAATTTACTTATTTTCATGTTTTTCAAACCACAGTGCAAATTGAAACACATTCACCTTTCAAAATCTGGACTTTTTTCCATTTTTAAGGCAGCTTTCAAATGGAAAACAGTTGCATTCCTGAAGCTTCTGCAGTTAAAAAAAAAAGTTTTTTGCGTGAAGACTGATGCAAAGAATGAATTAAGCAGCTCTGCTTTCTCTCTACTGCCTGTTACTTCCTTGCCACCTTCTCTCTTTAGGGGACCAACCGTTTCCTTGACTTTTTTTCTTGTTATTAATATGTTGAAAGATTTTTTTATTATTATCTTTGACTTGCAAGTCTTTGTTCATTCTAAGTCTTTGCCTTCCAGGCCATCTTTGCAGATTCTGGCTATCTGCTGATATTCTGTCTTAGTTATGTGTCCACCCTTTTTTTGTACCTGCTCTTTTTTTTGTCTTTCAGTTTATCAGAGAGATCTTTGTGCAGCTATGCTGGTTCCTTCTTGAATTTCTTGTTTTTCTTTTTCAGTGATATTTGGACTGGGCTTTTATTGATCACATTGTTGGAAGAAATATCCTTCTGGGTTCAGTTCCAAGTGAGGAAAAAGACATGGAGGCTGTTTGGCAGGTTTAATGGTGGACAGGACCACACGGCCTGGAGCTCTAGAGTGAAAAGGAAGGATGATCACATGCTTCAAGCTGAAGGAGGAGATCAAGAAAGGGCTGATATGCTGAGAGCGCCTGGGTTTTATAACCTTTGTTGGGATTTGAATTGGAGCTTGTATTCTGATTGGTTGACAGACTCCCATGGGGCCATGCACATGGGGCAACTCTGTAGGCTGTTCTGAGTTCCAGGCTTGGTTGAGCCTTGCTGGATGATGATGCACTGAAAGGGCTTTGGGCAATTGCTATAGTTTTATCTGGAGATTTTTGTTATGTAAAGTATTCTGGCCCAGACCTTAATGGCCCACCCATTAACAAAGGTGGGGGTGAGTTTCTGCTTCTGATGTGAGTTTCCACTTCTGAGTATCTACTCTTTTTAGAGGAAATATTCTGCCTTTTTAATATTTCCTAGGCTATTTCAATTTTCTAGGAGAAGGGTGGGTGCTAACTTCCTACAACATTGTTCAGAGTTTCGCACACTTCTTGTTTTCCCTTTTAAGATTTTCATCCATGGAATCTTTCCTAGAGGTTCTCTCTGAGTTTGTTAAAATCAGCTCTTTTGAAGTTTAAGACACTGCTTGGATGATTTTCTATCTCTTGTGTTTGCATTATACTGAATTCCAGAATTACATGGTCACTCTCGCCCAAGGTTCCAGCAACTTCAACTCCCTCCACAACTTCTTCTCTATTTAGTAAGAATTATGTCCAGTGTAGCTTGACTTCTAGTTCCCTTCTGTATCTTTCAGATGACAAAGTTGTCAGCTAGGTTGGTTAGGAATCTGTTTGATCTCCCCCTCTTTGCAGAGTTGGTCTCCCAGTTGATATCTCATTATGTCACCCACTGAAGTGTATAGGAGCCATACAGGTGAATACAACACCCTGAGCTAAATAGTGTATAGTACATGATGCAAACTGGACAATTGACTTGGCTCAGTAGACAATTGTCCAGGAACAATGAGTTTGCATTTGTTCCCACAAATCTGGGAATTTCTTTCATCCAAAGAGGAGGAAAATCAGGAAAAAAAAAAGTTAACATAGACTGCACTTTTCGCAAGAGAGCATCTTTACAACCTAAAACGAGACAAGATTGCCAATTATCTGTTAGACAGGTAATCCTCAATTTAAGACTACAATTGAGCCCAAAATGTATGTTGCTAAGTGAGAAATGTGTAAAGTGACAAATTTGTTTATTTGCTCTTGCCACATTTGTTAAGTGAACCGCCGCAGTTGTTAAATTAGTAACACGGTTGGTAAGTGGATTTGGCTTCCTCCATTGACTTTACTTGTCAGAAGGTTCGTAAAATGGAATCATGTGACCCCAAGACACTGCAAACCGTCATAAATGTGAGTCAATAGCCAAGCGTCTGAATTCTGATCACGCGGCAATGGTCAAGAGTGTGAAAAACAGTCATAAGTCCCTTTTTTCAGTGCCGTTGTAACTTTGAACAATCACTAAGCAAACTGTTACAAGTGGAGGACTACCTGTACTCTGTGTTGAAAACAGTCCTGGCAATTCATATATTTTATTTGGGGTGGGGGCTAAATCCACTTCAGACTTTCTCATGTTTAATGCAGTGTGAATAAAATTTATAAGCATAGAACATTGTATCCTGAAACTTCCCAAAATTTTAATCCACTGCAGGATTTTTGAATCTTAGCAAGTTTAAGATGCATGGATGCCAACTCCCAGAATTCCACAGCTGGCATGCTTGATAACTATACTATTTACTTTAAATAGTTTCTTATTTGAAATTTTTCCTTGTATATATTCCTATGTTCTAAACCTGAAATCTAAATTGTATTTTTAATGTTCCCAGTGGTGATGATCTTGTGAAGGTCAAAGACTAATAAAATGTGATCCTTATTAAAGCGTTTCTTATTATATCCGGCAAAATTGAAAAACAGGATTAAAGACATGAAGATTTTCAGCACAGCACAGATACCCAAGCCTTTCCCGCTTTGATCGGGAATCCAATTAGAACTGGAGAAGTTTGCATTTGAATCTTCGCTGAACGCTAAATTTTGGAATTTGGAAACAGTAAATTCCTCAGCCTATTTTCCCTTCCAGAGGTATTATTGTATAGTAACATGGGGGAGAGGAAACATTTATAACTTGGAATAGGTATCTTCTCTTCTAAAAGAGAGAGACAGGGAGGGAGGGGGAGGGGGAGAGAGGGGGGGGAGAGAGAAGAGTTTGTTCATCAGAAAGGTCGGCCATTCGGTGGTTCGAATCCCTAGCACCGCGTAACAGAGTGAGCTGTTATTTGTCCCAGCAGCTTCTTCCAAACTAGCAGTTCGAAAGAATGTAAAAATGCAAGTAGGAAAATAGGGACCCCTTTGGTGGGAAGGTAACAGCGTTCTGTGCGCCTTCGGCATTTTTTCATGCCAGCCACATGACCACGGAGACGTTCTTCAGACAGCGCTGGCTCTTCGGCTTTGTAACGGAGATGAGCACCACCTCAAAAAGACCAAAACATCTCCATACCAGCAATCCAGCACCCAGATGAGCAGAGACTAATTCCAAGATTAACATCAGACCAACAATCAAATAAACAATACCCCAAGCAAGGAACAAGCAAACAGTAAACAGCCCAACCTTATTAAGCCCTGGGGTTAGAATGCAGCATTGCAGGCTAACTCTGCCCACTGCTAGGAGTTCGACCCTGACCGGCTCAAGGTTGACTCAGCCTTCCATCCTTCCGAGGTCGGTAGAATGAGGACCCAGGTGGTTGGGGAAAAGATATTGACTCTACAAACTGCTTTGAGAGAGCTCTAAGCTGAGAAAAGTTGCAGCATTAAGACTAGAGCAGTATATAAATAAGTGCTATTACTATCTACTGTATTTCTCTCTCTCTCTCTCTCTCTCCCAATTTCTATTTCTCTCTTTCAATTTCTCTCCCCTACCCCCGCAGTGCTTAGAATGCAATATTGCAGGCTGACTCTGGCAACTGTCAGCAGTTCGATCCTAACCGGCTCAAGGTTGACTCAGCCTTCCATCCTTCCAAGGTGGGTAAAGACCCAGATTGTTGAGGGCAAGAGGCTGACTCTGTAAACCTCTTAAAGACGGCTGTAAAGCACTGTGAAGCGGTATAGAAGTCTAAGTGCTCTTGCTATTCTGTGGAGTGGGTAGCCACTGCGGAAAAGGCTGTCCTACATCCTGCCCAGCATGGCAACCAGGTTGCCAAAACCCTTTGACCAACTGGGTCCACAGGTTGCCCTTTCTGCCAGATCGAGTGGGACAGGCCAGGGAAATGCAGAATTACAAAGAGATGACTGATTTTAGCAGGCAGCATGAAGTTACGTGTATGTGGTATTTATTTTACAACAAGGGTCTCCTATCTGTTAAATATCAAGCATGAAGGAAAATTCACTGCTAGAGAATAAAACATTCAGTATATCCAAGTAACACCTGAAAGGTCCAACTCTTGTGCCAGATTAAGCAATGATTTGTGAATAAATCATAGTTGGCAGGGCTTAAACCAGGGCATGATTTACACACCCGAGTGGATTCACACATAAAGGCAAATGTAGGAAGGACATAAAAAGTCACAATGACAGCCAGAAGTGTGCAATTCAAACCCTGTCCTTTTGGTACAACAAGACGCAGAAAAATAGGTGGAATTTTTGATGGCTGAATTGTCTCTGCCCTCTTGCCTTTTTTCTCTTTTTGGACACCTTCCACAGGTGTAGAGATGGGAAGGCCTGGAAAAAAACAGGAAAAATTGGGAGAGAAACAAATTTTTTCCTGTTTTTTTTTTCCCCCAAAGCCATTTCCCTCCTGTTGGAAGAATTATCCTTCTGGGTTCAGTTCCAAATGGGGGAAAAGACACTTGAAACATTGAGGCTGTTTGGAAAGATGGTGGACATGTCCACATGGCTTGGAGCAGTGGTGGGATTCCATTTTTTTTACTACCGGTTCTGTGGGCTTGGCTTGGTGGGCGTGGCAGGGGAAGGAGACTGTAAAATCTCCAGTCAGAAGTGGGCTTTGCCGGTTCTCCAAACTACTCAAAATTTCCGCTACCGGTTCTCCAGAACTGGTCAGAACCTGCTGAATCCCACCTCTGGCTTGGAGCTCCAAAGTGAAAAGAATGATCACATGCTTCAAGATGTTGGGTGAAGGAAAAAGAAGGTCTGATATGCTGAGAGTGCAATTGTTTTATACCCTCAGGGCTTTGCGCAATTCCTATTATGGGTCTGCCTGAAGGTGGTAGATCTTCGTTATGTAAAATAGACTGGCCCAGGCCAGAGTAATGGTCCATTAGCAAAGGTGGCGGGGCTGAGTTTCTGACTCTGAGTTTCTACTTTTTTTTAGGGGAAATATTCCGCCTTTTTTGTATATCCTAAAATATTTTATATTCCTAGGAGAAGGGGTGGGTTTTAACTTAGAACACTCCCGAAAAAAGTGGGGAAAGTGTGGGATGTGTTCTTTTCAAATGATAAATAACATATATGTAGGGGGCGTGCATAAGCGCACCAATTGTGCCTACCGTCCCAGTCCTATTGTTTCTTTTTATTTTTCTTATATGTATCCATCTCATGTATTCAAAGCTATGTTTATACTTATACCTGTTATCTTGTAAGCGATTGACAAATCAAATAAATAAATTATACATACATACATACATACATACATACATACATACATACATATGGTATTCAGCTTTGTTTGGGTATTTTCTCACGTCATTATAGTTGTGCTTTTAAAGTTGTAGCAACGTTTCGGCAGAATCTCATCTGCCATCGTCAGGCTTCTGTATTGTGTTTGTCTGTGAGTCAGACTTTCACAGCCATTTCTGTTTTAAATTTGGGGCTAGCCTACTGCTTTTTGTTTTTTTCTTCATCCTGATTGGTTGGGAGTCTTGGTCTGTGTTTATTGGTCTTGGAGTTTGCAGTGTCCTGCTTGATTGATGTTTCTAATATCTTCTGTCTGTTTTGTAGTGGGTTTTTTTTGTCTTAATTAGCTGGCAACGTTGTATTTCACGGCTTGGCTCCGAGTAAATGGACGGCTATCATTTATTAGGAAGCTAGGTTTCATCTGGCTGGCTGGCTGGGGTGTGTTTGGGCTGGAGGTATTGGGGGGGGGGGGTTGTTTGTGCCCAGGTGTTTGCTTGGCTTGTGGTGTGGAGATTTTTTTGTTTGTGGGTGCACGCTTCCAGAAAATTGACAGTCTCTTCTATTCATGCTTTCAGGTCTTTTTTCAATCTCTATGGCGTCTCTGATTATTCTATGGCTGGGGTTTTCTATAGTGGCTAGGGTTTTGGTGCCATTGAAGTCGATGCTATGACCTGTGGCTTTCATGTGTTGGACTAGTGAGGAAGTGTGTTCCAGCATTTTTAACTGTATTTTTGTGTTCATCAAGGTGGGTATTTATTCTTCTATTGGTCTGTCCAATGTATGTGGCAGGCCATGATGCGCAGGGGACTTCATATATGCCTTGGTTTTCCAGGTTTATTTTATCTTTGGGGTTTCTAATGATGGCTGCTATTTTTCTGTCTGATTTGAAGGCAGCCTTGATGTGGTGCCTGTGTAGTATCTTACTGATTTTTTCTGTTGTACCTCTTATGTAGGGCAGGACAGCTGTTCCATGAGTCTGTTCATCTTCTAAGTCTTTATTGTGTCTCAGTGTGTTTTTGTGGATCAGGCCTGTGATTTTGCTTTTGTGGAAGCCATTGACTGTCAGTACTTTGGTCAGGGTGCACATATCAGTCTTTATGTGTGTCTTGTCTGCCAGGTGTTTGGTTCTGGCAATTAGTGTTTGGCCACAGAATTTATCTGTGCTGGGTGGTGGTGGGATTGGGCGTTGAGGTAGAGGTTGGTGTGTGTTTTCTTCTGGTATATAGTGTGTCGTAGTGTGCCATCTGGTTTTTTTGTAGATTAGTACATCTAGGAATGGTAGTTGTTTGTTTCCGTTTCTATGGTGAATTTGATTTTGGGGTGTGTGCTGTTTAGGTATGTTAGGACATTGTTTAGGTTTTCATTTCCATGGGGCCAAATAACAAATGTGTCATCGATGTATCTTAACCATAGCTTGGGTTTGTGGGTGGCATTTGCCAGGGCTCTGGATTCGAATTCCTCCATGAACAGGTTTGCAATAATACACACACACACACACACACACACACACACACACACAGTGTTCAAACCATGTAACATGAAGACGTTAATAAAAGATTTCTGAGACTTTTGGTAAAGTATTAAATTATTGCAAGTTCTCTCAGCTGAAAACAAGCAAATCCTGAAACATAATTCAAGTAAAGCGGTACTTTTCAAGGCAGTTCTTAAACAAGAGTAATATGCATTTGTGCCACTAGGGGGCACTGCAGGGAAGGCTCCAATTTAGTTTGCTTGTGTGTACAGTACCTTGGACCCGAGTAATGGTTGGTATAAGAGGAAGAAGAAATGGAAAATGATAGCAGTAGTTCAAAAAATGAGATAGAATAAACTGCATGTATATGTTGTGTCTTCTGTTTCTTTTTTTTAAAAAGCATCACTCAAAAGGTAAAAGTTTTGTGGAGCTGAAATGTTGAGGTGGACCTTAACTTTATTTGCTATTGGTGCCAAGGGGCAAATCTGATTATTATTATTATTATTTTATGTTGATGGTTTCTTGATTTTTTTTTTTGGTTCCTTAGATGGGAAAGTGGGGTTGATTACCTGTTTATTGCAAGCACAATTCTTTTATATACATTGCATTTCACACAATTTCCACACTGAATTTTTTCCCCCATTATTTCCAAAAATTTCTATTTTTTCTCGAAAAAAAACCAGAAGGAAAGATGGTTTTTTTCTCATGGCTTCAAAATTTCCAGAAATTTTACATCTCTACACAGGTGTCCCACTTCACACAGCCCACTAGGCCAAAACTATCCAAAGCATAACGTTGGACCAACATCTAAGTTCTGGGATAGAGGTCTCCAACCATGGCAACATTAAGACTTGGGGACTTCAACTCCCAGAATTCCCCAGACAGCAGAATTCTGGGAGTTGCAGTCCACCAGTCTTACTGTTGTCAAGGCTGGGGATTCTTTGGGATAATCTGTAGAAGCCTCTTTCTTCTAGCTCTACACTCATGCCCTTGCCAGCAGCCCAGCTCCGTGTGCCAACCCGGTTGCCATGCTGGGCATTCTGTTGATGGAACTGTCTCTTCCTTAGCTGCGACTCGGCCAATGGGGAGCCAGGCTGAGATCTGCACATTCCATCCCATTTGTGCAGGTTCTCCTTTTGGAACATTGATGCCTCACACCCCCGGGCACCCCATGCCAATGTGCTTGGCGTGGCTCGGAGAGACCAACAAGTGAGGAACGGAGGAGTTCGTTTCCTGAAAGCCTCGTGCCAATCATATCCCAGGTACGCCTCCAACACGAAGCCCCAACCCAAGAAGGGGCACCAAAGATTTCGCCAAGCGGAGAAAAATGTCTTTACTTGATCTCATTCTGTTGAATGAAATGGTGTTTTCTTCAGAAATGTCTTCCTAAAGCAGAAATCCCCAAACTTGGCAACTTTAAGACTTGTGGACTTCAACTCCCAGAATTCTGGGAGTTGAAGTCCACAAGTCTTAAAGTTGCCAAGTTTGGGGACCCCTGTCCTAAAGAGTTGTTCAGGGACTCCTGCTGGGTACAGTAGGGTGCTCTCCCGGGGTGGGATTTAACTAGCATTACTCTTGGTTTGGTGATTACATTTTACGCATAGCAGCTGAGGTTGAAAAAGCAGGAAATAAAAGTCAGGTAAGCGTCCGGGCGGGCAGGTGGGCCAAACAGCAGCAAACACAGAACCGGTTCTGTGTCTGCTGCTCTTCAGAGCTACCAGCTCTATAGAACCGGGCAGAACCGGTAGCTTCCCAGCCCTGGTGCTCTCCCACTAACTAAAGGATGGTGGCCAATAAGAGATTTTGAGCGGCCATTCCTTTGTTGCATAATATTCTCTGCAGCCTCGGTGGCTTCCCACCGTTCCATGCTGGTCCCAGGTGACTCCTTCCAGAGAGTTTCTCCAGGTGTGCCATTCCTGGGTTGTCTACACTCAACACCCTCCCAGTCAAAGGGTTGTCCAGTTCTATTTTTGAAAACCTTCAGTGACGGAGCACCCCAAACTCCAGAAGGCAAGGCACTCAATTGGTTAACTCTTCTCACTGTCAGGAAATTTCTCCCTATTTCTACTCGGATCTCTCTTTGATAATCTTCCACCTATTATTTCTTGTCCTGACCTCCGGGGCTTTGGAGAAGAAGTCAACCCCCTCCTTTCTGTGACAGCCCTTCAGAGCTATTGGGAAACTGTCATCACGTACCCCCTGGGCTTTCTCTTTGATAGGGTAGACATACCCAGCTCCCTCAACCATTCATCATACGATTTAACCTCCAGATCCCTTATCATTTTTATTGCTCTTCTCTGCACACTTTCCAGGGACTCAACTTTTTTTTTTTGTGGTGACCAGAACTGGACACAGTATTCCAAGTGTGGCCTCACTAATACTTATGAAGTGGTATTATCACTTCTGATGATCTTGATACTATCCATCTGTTGATGCAGCCCAAGACTGCGCTGGCTTTTTTGGCAGCTGCAGAACAGTGCCGGCTCACTTAAGTAATGGTCCCTAGGACTCCTAATCCCTCTCACAGGTACTGCTGTTGAGCCAGGTATCACCAATTCCACACCTGTGCATTTTGTTTTTCCTGCTTAAGCGTAGGACCTTACTTTTTCACCACTGACTTAGTGAAATCCAACTTCATTCTAAATCGTATTTTATTCCTATTTCATTTTAAATTGTATTTTATTCGATTCCATTTTAAATTTTTTTAATCAGATTTTAGTAATAATTTGTGTCTGGAACTCTGCACTTTGATATGGCTCAGGGGCTAACCAATAAACTTAACTAAACTAAACTAAACACCACTGAATTGCATATTGTTGGATATGGCCCAGTGCTCAAGCACTGGCATATCAAGATGCCAAAATAATATAGGTTCTCCTGCGTAAAAAGGGAATAGGATCAGAAGACTTCCAAAGTCCCTTCCACCTCAATTCTGATTGATTGATTGATTGGTTGATTGATGATTGTTCTGGAGCTTAAGCCCATTTGCTAAAGCTATTCCGCTCAGTTTAGTGTCATCTGCACATTTGATCAGCTCCTCTTCTATCCCTTCATCTAAATTATTTATGATGATGTTGACAGTACTGGGCCGAAGACCGAACCTTGTGTTATACCACTGCATGCTTCCCTTCGTGTAAGTATAGAGTAGGTCCATTGAGGACTATCCATAGAGTGTCATTGGACAGCCAATTGCGGATCCATCTAAGGGTGCCTACTCCATATTGTTCTACCTTACCAAGACGTAGGTTGTGTTCTCCTATGTCAAATCATTTATTCATCTTTTCTCCTTGAGTATTTGGTGGAAATGTGAGCCCAGCTCCGTTCCAAAAGATTCTGCATAATCAAGGATTTCTTTGCTAGCTTCTTGGAACTTCCTGAGAGATAGCCAGAAAACTATTCGGTGTTTTCTTACCAGGATTACTTTCCTGGTTAACCCTACTGGTTACTTGCTGTGTATTCCGGAGTTCCACATATCAAGTGCATCCATCATAGACTGTGGCAGGCAACAGCACCAACCAATTCATTTTAAGGCTGTGAAAAATCAGAATAATTGCTGCTCCACTTTAAACTTGATTCATTTGGGGTTTGTTTGTTTGTTTTTGCAGCAAATTTGCTTCACAGCATCATTTGGCAAAAGAAAAGAAAAAAAGCTTTATTACAAAACCACGGAGCTCTTACAATTTATACAAATTTCTTTTTGAAAAGGATGGGATGGCCTCTGCCAGGATGCTAGCTGCTCCTAAAGGGATGAAGCCTCTAGACCTCCGATAAAAGGCTGCCTGCCTTCGGGGATGGTTCAAACATTATGCTAAACCACAGATGGGCCTTGCACTTAAAACACTGTCGTTTATGTTTTCATGTGGCAACGAGGACACTCATTAAGCACGGTGTTCTGATTCACACATTAAAACATGAATCAGGACAGGCACAAAAAGCTGTTGATAGCGGTCACGTGTGCATGCTTCATCGTATAAACAAAAATATTAGCAACAATGGCCGCAAAGAAAATATTTTGCATGTAAATATTAGAATCATAGAGCTGGCAGGGACCTTGTGGTTCAACCGCCTGCCAGTGGCAAGAGATTTAATGTCATCCCAGACAAATGGTCGCCCAAGCTTTTCTTTAAAACCTCCAGTGATAGAGAGCTTGGGGAGGCCAGCTGTCCCAACGGATTGTTCTCATGGTCAGAAAAGCAAGGTCCTGCACTTCAGCAGGAAAACCCAATGCACAGGTACAAAATAGGTGGTACCTGATTCAACAGTAGTTCCTGTGAAAGGGATATAGGCAGGGGTGGGCTTCAGCGATGTTAGCAAGGGGTTCTCTGCCCAGTTGCTGGGTGGACGTGGACATAGTGGGGGTGGCCTAGTTGGCCTCTTGCACCACGGCGGGGGGGGGCGTGTTTTTGCCCTCCCCGGACTCCTGAGGCTTTCCTCGAGCCTCCTAGAGGGCAAAAACAACTTCCTGGGCTCCGGAGGCTCTCTGGAAGCTGGAAACAGGCCCATTTCCGGCCTTCCCGAACTTCCGGGAGGCCCATTTTTCGCCCTCCCTGAGCCTCCGTGAAGGCCCTGCCCTTACCTGCATCCAAAATGGGCCCTGTGGGGACCCCTGGGAGGGTAGGGGAGGGGTGGGCAGAGCCAGCCAGGAGTGGGATTTGGGGGTTTTCCAAATTGCACAGAAACTTAGCTAGGGGCTCTCCCGAACCCATGCAAACCCCCAGCAGCCCATCTGTGGATCTAGGTGTCCTGGTGGAACAGTACTTAGGGGTGAGCAGCAAGGGGCTAGTGCAATCCTAGGCTTCATCAACAGAGAGTTAGTATCAAGATCGCGTGAAGTGATAATAAGAGAATAACAGAGTTGGGAGGGACTTTGGAGGTCTACTAGTCCAACCCCCAGCTCAGGCAGGAAACGCTTTACCATGTCAGACAAGTGCTTGTCCAGTCTCTTCTTAATAACATCCAGTGTTGGAACACCTGAACAAGGAGAGATTCACCCTGGAAATCAGGAGAAACTTTCCGACAGTGAGAACAATCAACCCATGGAACAGAAGTTGCCCTCGGAAGTTGTGGGAGCTTCATCCCTGGAGGCTTTTAAGAAGAGACTGGACTGCCCTCTGTTAGAAATGGTGTAGGGTCTCCCGCTTGGGTGGGTGGGGGTTGGACTAGATGACCTACAAGGTCCCTTCCAGCTCTGTTAATCTGTTAAACCTACAACTTCTGAAGGCAAGCTGTTCCTCTAGTTAATTGTTCTCCCTGTCAGGAAATTCCTCCTTAGTTCTAAGTTGCTTCTCTCCTTGATTAGTTTCCATCCTGTGTTTCTTCTCCTGCCTTTCGGTGCTTTGGAATTTGACTCCCTCTTCATTGTGGCAGCCCCTCAAATATTGGAAGACTGCTATCCTGTCACCCCTTCCCTCTTTTCGTGTTCTGTACTGCACTAGTGAAGTTACACAGGGAATACTGTTTTTCCAACTTTTGTGCTAAGAAAGGCTCAGCTCCAAAATTGCCATCTTCTCTCATTAAGAACAGATAAGCCAAGATAATGATTTGGGGTACCCTTGGCCCATTGGAGCACTTACTCAAATTATTCTTCCAGTGCAAATACAGGACTTTCTACAGTTCATTTAGTGACCATTTGAAGTTACGACGGGGCTGAAAAAAGTGACTTCAGACCATTTATCACGCTTATGACTGTTGCAGCATCCCCATGGTTGCATGATCAAAATTCGGATGCTTTGGCCCCTGACTCGTATTTATGATAGTTGCAGTGCCCCTTTTGGGACTTTCTGACAAGCAAAGACAACGGGGAAGCCAGATTCCAATAAGACCAGGGAGCTTATAGTGGACTCTAGAAGGAACAGATCAGACCTCCAGCCCTTGCTTATCAACGGAGACCGAGTGGAGCAAGAGGCAGTTTTAAGTTTCTGGGTATTACCCTAAAAGAGGACCTGACCTGGGGTGCCCACATTGCAGCCCTGGTCAATAGGGCCCAGCAGAGATTAGACTACCTGAGACTTCTCAGGAAACAACGACTGAATGAAAAACTGCTGGTGACCTTCTACCGCTGCACCACAGAGAGTATCTTAACTGACTGCGCTTATGCCTGGTTAGCCAATTGCACAGGGGCAGATAGGAAAGCACTCCAGAGGGTTAAGGTCATTGCCCAGGGGATCATGGGTTGCCCTCTCCCCTCTTTGGAAGAGCTTTATAGCTCCTGCTGCCTTAAGAAAGTTCAAAACATCCTCAAAGATCCATCTCATCTTGGGCACCCCCCCCCCCACTTTTTTTTAACTATTACCATCTGGCAGACGGTACAGGATAATAATAAAAACAAGGACAAATAGGCTGAAAAACAGCTTCTATCCCAGGGCAGTTGCTCCTTTGAATTCTGCTGTATAGTGCAGTGTTGGTGCGGTGTCGGGAGTGGGGGGGTTGGTTCAATGTGTGGAGGGTGAAGGATGTGTGTTTGTGTTTATTTTCATGGTCATGATGTACACTGAGGATGGTATTTGATTTTGTTGTATGAGGTTCAATGACAACAAAGTAAACTAAACTAAACTAATTCACTTGACGCTAGTGTTAGTGTTACTAACATAACAATTGCAGCAATTCACTTAACAATGGTGGGACAAAAGGTCGTAAAATGGGGGCAAAACTCACTTAACAAATGTCTCATTTAGCAACAGAAATATTGGATTTCAGTTGTGGTTGTAATTCGGGGACCACCTGCATGGGCAAAAAAGCACTAGCACCTGCACATCAACCGCTTTTTATTTCCTTTGTTCGTGTAGACCTGGATTTTGCAAATGAGATCCTTCTCAAGCAGCCAGCAATAATATAAATAATAGGAAAGAGGGAAGAATTATTGAAATATTTAAAATTAATTCTCGTATTATTCCAGGTCAAAGCCAGTTTATTAAAAACCTTTGGTATGGAGGTCAGTCCCCCTTTAAGTGAAATTATTGTGAGTGGCCAAAAGGAAATAAATTTTGTTTAGAACTTCTTATTTTTTGTTCTAGTTCTTCTTTGTCTATTATTTCCATTTTGTGCTTTGTTAGTTTCATTTTGTTTTGTAAATCATTTCTTTGCAGATTTCTTTGAAGCTCCTTCTCCAGCTTTTTATAATCTTCTTCTAGTATTTTTGTGCCAGTCTTTTCTTTCTATTTTTCTTTCCTGTATATGCTATAGTAGTCCTCTAGTATAAGCTTTTGCTGTATCCCAAACATTTTGTAATAAAGTTTCCTCTTTTCTATTTTTTATCAAAGAAAAGTTCCAATTCTTTTTCCATCTATTTAATGTACTCCTTTTAATATTAAATTGTTCGTTGTCCATCTTGACCTCTTTTTGTGTCCCTTCCATATTACTTTAATCGGATTAGGATCTGTCCAATTTTTTGTTTCAATACTTATTTCTTGTATGTTGAAAATTAAATCTGTTGATACCCACATCATGTTAATCCTGGACCAGGACAAATGTCTATTCAAATAGAACGTATATTGTTTGGTTTTGGGATGTATTTCACTCCATGCATCTTGGATTGCTAACTCTTCCGTCATCTTAAAGGAAGATTTTGGTAATGTTTTCGTATTCTTTTTGTCTTTTGTGTTTTATAGTCTACTGAAAACCTTTGGTATGGAGGTCAGTCCCCCTTTAAGTGAAATTATTTTGAATGGGTTAGAGAGTCAGAAATGTCATTAGCGACCACAAAAGTGGTCAAAAGGAAATAAATTATTTGACTGTCAGCGATCACGTCACTCCTAGTTCTTTCTGTTCGTTAGACTAGACATACCTACATACCGCAATCATTCCTGGTATGTTTTAACATGCAATCCCCTAATCATCTGTGTTGCTCTTCTCTATACTTTTTCTAGTTTTGTGGGAAAGGGGTGTATTGTATTGTGGTGGACCAAAACTGGGCACAGTATTCAACATGTGATCTCATCAATGCAGTAGAAAGTGGCACTAACACTTCATTTGACCTTGATGTTATTCTTCTGCCAATGCAGCCTAGGATTACATTAGCTCTCTTGGCAGCTGCAACATGCTGCTGGCTCATATTTAAGAAGTTTTTCCACTAGGAGTTCTAGACCATTTTCACAGTTGCTGTTGTTGAGCCAAATGCCACACATGTGCTGGGTTTTTCTTCTTGCTTTGGTATAAAACTTTACTCTTCTTACCGCTGAATTGCATCTTGTACGTCAAGGCCCAGTACTCAAGTCTGTCAAGACCCTTTTGAATCTTGCATCTATACTTCTACATGCAACTGTACTTCAGGGCTCAATTATATGGTAGCTGTACCAGGACAAGAAGCTCAAGTTTATAGCATTCACTGAAGTAGAAGTCTTCCTTTGCTCTAAATTTAAACCAAGAATTAAATCTAAATGAGTGCAATGGAAGACAAAGCTGCAATAACCACTAGGGAAGAAAGCTTTCTTACCTAAGTCCAATCAAACTACAGGAATATCCCTCGGGTGAAGTCCCTAGAATAATGGCCCCCAAACTCTTCAGTTCATCAACCCCTTCATGAAGTTTCAGATTGTTCACTGACTCAAAAAAAAAAGTTCTATGAAAATAATGTAATAAACTTTTAAAATAATAATACTGTGTTTCCCCAAACATAAGACCCAGTCTGATTTTCTTTTGGGCCCCAAAATAAGCACCAGGTCTTATTTTCAGGGATGTGTTTACCTGCTTACCTTAGGACCACCACAGCCAGCCCTCCCACGCCCCAACATCTATTATGCCCCAGCCCAACATATTTGTGCAGCCACTGGGGCCACTTGCAGCCAGATACCGCATGTTTGCCGTGCTGGTGCTGTTGCTCACAGCAAGAGGCCGTGTAGTACATTGTGCTGTTGCGTGCACACATGGCAGTATCATCGTGACATGCCACACAGTATCCTGCTGTGAGCAGAGGCACTGGCACGATGAGCCACGTGGCCTGCCGTGAGCGGCAGCACTGGTGTATGCACCACGTGGCAACCAGCCAGGAGTGGACACAAGCGGACACAGAAGAAGTCAGGCAGCCCGGCGACAGGTGTTGAGGCGTGGGAGGCTTCAGTGGTCCTAAGATAAACGGGTAAGGGACACGTGGGGCAGCTCCACCCCTCCACCCTAACCCTACCTTCATTTTTATGTATGTGCCTTGCCCCACCTCGTACAATCAGATGGTGGGCACGACTTAACTAGGGCTTATCTGGGGGCTAGGGCTTATATTAGGCGCAGGCATGAAAATTGGGCAAGGGCCTGTTCTGGGAGTAGGTCGTATTTTGGGGGAAACACAATATTATAAATAATAGTTATTAGTAGTAATAGTGTTGATAATTTACTAAAATCTGCACATAAAATTTTCCATCAACAATTATAAAAGGATTCTCACATATGTTATGGCCATATATTACTACATCCTATCTTCTTGAAAAGAACATGATGCGCATGAAGGTTAACCCCAGCTAAAAAGACTGTCAGCTGTGACAGCACATTTTAGTGCATGCAATAAAAGAATTATCACAGGCCAGTAATGAAAACAAAACAATGTATTGAAGGTCACAAATTAAGATTTGGAAATTGAAATGGACATATTATGGAATAAACCAACTGTGTTGGTCCCGGTGGTTTGACACTTTGGGTACCCTAACAAAAAATCCTGAACAGCACTTTACAAAATCTGTGCCTTGACAAAATTTCCGTCAGACAATTACAAAAAGCCACACATTTGCTATGCTGATACATTATGACATTCTAGGTTCTTGAGAAGAATTGGATAGGTGTGAAGGCCAACATAAGAACTGGCAGCTGTGACTTCACATTGTTTGTATGTAGAAATTCCAAACATCTGGAGACAACAAGAATCCTTAATTACAATAATCCCTCAGTGAGGCACTACCCCAATGTGATTGTGGGGTTTGTGTGCTCTGAGGAAGATTAGGCTTATGCCCGAGGTTCAACCATACTGGACAACTATCACCAGAAGAGCCAGAGAAAGTGTGTCTCTCCATTAACAATACGGTGAGAAATCATTTACAGAAACCCCCACCAAATTGGTTGTCATCCAGGCCACTAATGATTGCGCTAACTGTTGAAGTTTCTGGACATCTTGGGGCAAGTGGACTGCAGAATTCAGGAGTGTTATTACAAATCAAATCCAATGAGAAGAGGATAACTGAAAAAAAATGCATTATTTCTGGAAAGAACAATGTTCAGCTCCAGCAATAAGAGAACAGAGGCTAGCAGATCAATCTCAATTTATAATATGAAATAAAAGTATTCCCAGAAGCAGAATGGGAAGAATTGCAAAGGTCTACCCAGGACAAAGACATCAAAGTTTCTCAGAATATAGAGGCAAACCAGGAAGAGTCAGAAATGCAATAAGTCAGCATAGCTATTGACACATTTTTTTTCCTTCCCAAATCAGGGGCCTTCTCCTCTGCCCTTTCCTCAGAAACAACAAACTAACTAGAAAAGAAGAACTGAAACAAACAATAATTGAGCATCTAAAACCACACAAGAACAACAGAACGGGGTTGCCTGACGCGAACAGCTAGCAGAACTATTAAAAGATGCCAATATTTTAATATTAAATATAAACACTGGCTCAGTCAACTAACATAGGGCACCATTGCAGAAATAACTGGATACCTGGGATGCAAAATCGACAAAGAAGGAAAAAAGGCATACACTGCACTGCCGAGACAGAAGATAAGATCAGCATGCAAAGGTTAGATGCAAGCAAGTTGGAACAGATGAAAGAGAAGAAGTTGAAGAACAAAGAACACCTGGCGAAGAAAAGCCATCCGGAAACAAGGAAGTTCAAGGCAGCACCGGAAATAATAAAGCAGCAAATGACAGGTACAGCCAAGAAGATCAGCAGATAGTAAGCTCAAATTGAACTCTATGGGCAGAATCTCCAATTTCAATCCAATCATAAATATTTCTACGAACCCATCGACGGAGAGACTGCAGAGAACCAGTTAATGCTTGACCAAGAAGGCACCAGGTGAAGATGAAGTGCATAGTTTTTGGTTGAAACATCTGTCTCGTTTACACCCACTCATGGCCAAGCAATGTAACAACACACAGGCGGTCTTTGACTTATAGTCGTTTGTTTAGTGACCAAAGTTACAACGGCACTGAAAAAAGGGACCATTTTTCACACTTCCAATTGTTGTGGCATCCCCTGTGGTCACATGATCAAAATTCAGACACAACCGAGTCATGTTTACAACAGTTGCAGTGTCCCAGGGTCACGTGATCAATTTTTGTGACCTTCTGACAAGCAAAGTGTCAGGGCTCTGGTAGTTACCCATTTAAATCATGAGTCTCGAGCCAAACTTCCAAAACTTAAAAAAAGGATTTATTGGGAGTTAACATGTCTGGCACTGCCTGGGTGTAGCCAACTCTGAGTAACATCGTTCATTGTCCCCCTTGACCCTGGTTTCCCCTCACCCCCTGGGTGTATCGTAATCCATATTCTCCAATGGGACACATCCATAGCCAAGAGTCATCAATGAGGCTCTCCAGTTAGAATTTTGCTCCACAGACACTTCAGTCACCTAGAAACTATCTATGAAAACATTTATGGAATGCAAGTTGTCGCACTGCTCCCCCCTCCCTTTCTGTTGGCAACTCTAAAAAGACCATAGAAATATTTTATGAATTGAGACAAAGTCAATGGGGCAGCCAGATTCACTTAACAATCATGCTGTTAGCTTAACAGTTGCAATGATTCACTTAACAACTGTGACAAGAAAGGTCGTAAAATGGCTCAAAATTCACTTAATAAATGTCTCACTTATCAATTGAAATTTTGGGCCCAATTACGGTCATAAGTCGAGAATTACCTGTATTGCAAGGAGGTGGGTTTGAAGAGTGGCTAACCTCGGACAAAAGGAGTAGAACCAGGCAACTGTAGGCCAATTACCTGTTTGCTAACAACTTTCAAATTTCTATCTGCTGTAGTGGCTGATGCAGTCCAGAGGCATCTGTTTCGAAATAAGCTATTCGTACCTGAGCAGAAAGTAAACTGTCCGAACGACAGAGGAACAAAAGATTGGCTCCTAACTGACAAAGATGTTTCAGATTAACAGAATTGGAAGGGATCTTGTAGGTCATCTAGTCCAACCCCCTGCCCAAGCAGGAAACCCTGCACCATTTCTGACAAATGGCAGTTCAACCTCTTCTTGTCTTTCTGTCAGAAAAGTTATCCTTATTTCCAGGATGAATCTTTCCCTGTTCAGTTTCTATCCATTGTTCCTTGTCTGGCCTTCGGATGCCTTGGAAAATAGCCTGACCCCCTCCTCTCTGTGGCAGCCCCTCGAATATTGGAAGACTGCTATCCTGTCTCCTCTGGTCCTTCTCTTCCTTAGACTAGCCATGCCCAGTTCCTATCACAAGATGATTTTGGAAAAACTGCAGGAGAAGGAAGACTAACTTGAATGAAGCTTGGATTGAATACAAGAAGGCATTCAATTATCTGCCACATGATTGGATAACCAAGTGCCTAGAAATAACAAGAGTCTGTAGAAGCATTGGAAGCTTCATGCAAAGATCAGCAGCACAATAGTATCAGTTAATCACTATTACTGATAGTTATTGCTATCAAACATCAAAAACATTGGCCAGGTTAAGGAAATGGATGATCTGAAGCTGCAGGGAAAAACACCATCTGAAATAGAATCACTGCTCCAGGAGGTCCATATATATAGCAAAAATATTGCAATGGAGTTCAGACGGGACAAGTGTCCCAACTTCACCATCAAGAGGGGAAAATAGTTAAAATTGAAGGAATCAAGATGGTAATTATATCAAGAGTGGATGAAAACTATCACTAACAAATTGCTGGGCATCTTTCAAACTGATATCATCAAGCACATTGAAGTCAAGATCAAACAGATCAAACAGATCATCAGAGTTGGAAGGGACCTTGTAGGTCATCTAGTCCAACCCCCCACCCTACACCATTTCTGACAAATGGCAGTCCAATCTCTTCTTGAAAATCTCAAGTGATGATGCTCCCACAACTTCCGAGGGCAACTTCTGTTCCATGGGTTGATTGTTCTCACTGTCAGAAAGTTTCTCCTTATTTCCTGGTTGAATCTCTCCTTGTTCAGTTTCTATCCATTATTCCTTGTCTGGCCTACAGGCGCTTTAGAAAATAGCTTGACCCCCTTCCTCCCTGTGGCAGCCCCTCAAATATTGGAAGACTGCTATCATGTCTTCCCTGATCCTTCTCTTCACTGGACTAGCCAAGCCCAGTTCCTGCAACTGTTCATTGTATGTTTTAGCCTCCAGTCCCCTAATCATCCTGGTTGCTCTTCTCTGTACTTTTTCTAGAGTCTTAACATCTTTTTTATAATGAGATGAACAAAACTGGATGCAGTACTCTAGGTGTGGTCTACTAAGGCTTTATAGAGTAGAATTAGTATTTCCCTTGATCTTGATTGTATCCCTCTGTTAATACAATTTAGGATTGATTGCATTAGCCTTTTTGGCAGCGGTTGCACACTGCTGGCTCATATTTAGTTGGTTGTCCACTAAGACCCCAAGATCCCTCTCACAGTTACTGCTATTGAGACTGGTTTCACCCCAGTCTATATGTGTCCTTTTGGTTTTTCTTGCCTAAGTGTAGGATTTTACTTTTCTCTACATTGAATTTCATTTTGTTAGATATGGCCCAGTGTTCTAGTCTGTCAAGATCCATCAGGACCTTGAGCCTGTCTTCTTGAGTGTTAGCTATTCCTGCCAGCTTAGTATCATCTGCAAATTTGGTAAGTTCCCCTTCTATTCCCACATCTAAGTCATTAATGAAGATATGGAAGAGTACTGGGCCTAAGACAGAACTTTGTGGCACCCCACTGTTTACTTCCCTCCATCAAGAAGAAGGTTAGAAGAATATCATGGGAGTGAAGAAGATATTTGAAATTTAGAAGCTATGAAGAAATGTCCTAACGGTGAGAGCAATCAACACATGGAACAACTTGCCTTGAGAAGCTGTGGGTGCTCCATCACTGGAGGCTTTCAGAAAGAGACTGGACAGCTATTTGTCTGAAATGGTATAAGGTCTCCTGCTTGAGCAGGGAGTTGGACTAGAAGACCTCTGAAGTCCCTTCCAACTAACCCTAACCCTTCCAACTCCTTATATTTTATTCAAAGTTCCTTCCAACTCTATTATTCTATGTTCTCTGATAAAGTCCAAACTCAGTGGAGAAAATACCATCCAGACAATGAATACCTGGATAATGCCAGACATTTGATACACAGCTGGAATTTCTGGGCACTTCTATCTCATAGGATCTCTTATGGACTATGAATGCTAACATGCTTGTGAAGAAGGCACAGAAGGCATTCTCTTACTGAGAATGCTCAGTAAGATATAAATCTATCTCAGCATCTACTTCTGCCCTGCTACTGCAGCACCATTGAGAGGGTCCTGACATAAGCATTCTTGCATGGTATGGGAGCAGCTCTGTAGCAGACAAAAAAGCTCTACAGAGAATCATTAAAACTGCCCAGAACATCACTGGGCTCCAGCTACCAGCCCTGGACCACATCTTCGCATCTCGCTGTTTAAGGAAGTCGCACAACATTCTCAGAGACTCTTCCCATCCTGCTCACAATCTTTATGAACTGTTGCCTGCTGGCAGAAGATACAGAACCATTAAAACTCGGAACACATGTTTCCTGAACAGTTTATATCCCAAAGCTATAATTGCACTTAACAATGAACTTAAGGACCATCATCAGTGAGCTGTTGGACAGGATTACTTGGCCTGTTGTGTGGAGGCTTGTGTGTGTTTTTAGGGGGCGGGGAATTTTGGGGATTGTCGTGTATGTGTGCATGTCGGGTCTGGTCTCTGGGTGTTATGTGAATTTCATATGTGTATACTGTGTAATATACGTACAATGACAATAAATTGTTATTGGTGTTGTTAATAATAATAATAATAATAATAATAATAATAACAACAACAACAACAACAACAACAATGACGACAACGACGACAACAACAGACAGGGACTCAAGTAGAATTAAATGTCCTGGATAGGTAGACCAAAAAAATTAGGATAGTGAATCATCCCAAAGGTGCTTGTTTTTTCAAAGACAACTGGTCTTAGAATAGAAAAACAGAGTTGGAAAGGATCTTGGTTGTCTTCTAGTCCAACTTACTTGATTTTTCTTCCTTTGACAATGTTTTGCTTCTTATTCAAGAAGCTTCTTCGGTTCAAACTAATAGGTAGGAAATGGAAAGATGTAGATTCTTTGCGGTCCTCCTGTTCAATGTCATTGAGTTCACTTGGGGGCATATCTGTCCTCAGGGTCATCTGAGTAGTGGAAATGGGTGTGAAGTGCTGAAAGGACTGTGTTGTAGACAGGAGATAGATGATGTCATATTTTTCCCCAATCGATTGTGGGAGGGCTGTCCAATTTTAATATAGACGGCCCCTTTGACTCCTCTTTCAAACCAGCCATCCTCTCTGTCTAGAATGTGAACCTTGTCAGTGCCTTCCCTAAACATTTAAACCCCCAAATGAACACAAATGAACAATGACAATACAATGAAACTTGGGGAGAGGACGATTTATTTTAACCTAAAAGGTTCTTCACAGCTCCGCCTGACCCTTTTCTGTACCTCCCCACAGGAGATACACCTCACAGTTTGGGAAACCTTCTCTATCGGACTTTCGCCCATTTAACAGAGAATTCACATCCTAACGCCGTTTGCCTAGTTTTATTCAAGTGGTTTAGAAGCTGTGATTTAGGGAAGTGTGAGATTCAGAGAGTGCAGAGAGTCCTAAATTATTCATCACCAATTCAGGGATACAGCAGATGGAAGGAGGACATAGCAGGTTAGGAATAAGGTAAAGGTAAACGTTCCCCTCACACCTACGTGCCTGTTGTTAACAGCTCTAGGGGGCGCTGCTCATCTCCGTTACAAAGCTGAAGAGACAGCACTCTCAGTGGCCATGTAGCCGGCATGACTAAACGCTGAAGGTGCATGGAACACTGTGACCTTCCCACCAAAGGGGTCCCTATTTTTCTACTTGCATTTTTTTTTTTACATGCTTTCAAACTGCTAGGCTGGGACAAGGAACGGGAGCTCACTCTGTTACATGGTGCTAGGGATTCGAACTGCCGAACTGCTGACTTTTCTGATCGACAAGCTCAGCGTTTTAGCCCCTGAGCCATCACATCCTCTAAGGATTAGCTGCATGCAAAATCCAGTTGAAGCACCTGCAGGAAAAGCAGATAAATCTTCCTTTCTGGAAGTCTGTGGAGATACTTTGTTGATCAAGTCCTATATTCAGTCCCAAACCAGCTGTTGTACCTCCAAGGCTGTGGACTGGGTTAAATATATAAAATATACCTTGGTTAACAGCAACATCTTGTGCAAACACTGAGTAGACAGTGTGGAGTTCAGAAGGAGCCTTCTCTGAGTTTGCAAAGCACAGCAGCCAATGCTTTAGATGGGCATTTGATAGCAGCTTAATCCTTGGTGGCACAAAAACATGACATTTTATGAGCTGATTTCAGGGGTGTGATGACAGTTGTTAAACCCGAAGGATTCCATCACCGTTAGAACATTGGCTGCTAGAATGAATTCAGTGCCTGGGGTGTTTTGAGGAACACAATGCCGAGGGCCATGGCATGATCCTGGCCAAATCCCAGGTTTTCTGGGTTTGGTAGAGGAAAGAGGTGAGTTTCGAATGGCACAACATGCCACTGCTGACAACTCACCATGGCCAACCTGCCATGGGACAACTTGATGCAGCACAAGTCAATAATTCAATGTATTTATTTAAAACAATTTTTAAAAATAACATATTTTTTTGTTATTTCACATTCATTTTGTACCTCTTTTGGCATATTTTTTTTTAATGATTCCATTCTACCATTTCTTCGATGTTGGTGTAACTCTTGTCTCATGGCGAATTGTCCCGTGGCGAGTTGGTGGCTACAAGTTGGTCACATGAGTTGTCCTAGACCCAGTGAGTTTAGAGGGATTTGTCTTTCTTTTTCAAAATAATCACCAAGTATTAGTAAGGCTCATTCGGAATAGGGGCAGGAGGCAAGAGAGCCTGGTTTTCTGCACTTAGGGAGGCAGAGGCTTGGAAGTGAAGAGGGGGTAAACCATATCAAATCATGATCACTCAGTTAAAGATTATAGCCATTCCTGTTGGAACTGTGGTGGCACAGTGGTTAGAATGCAGCATTGCAGGCTGACTCTGCCCACTGCCAGGAGTTCAATCCTGACTGGCTCAAGGTTGACTCAGCCTTCCATCCTTCCGAGGTGGGTCAAATGATGGGGACCCAGATTGTTGGGGGTGACATGCTGACATTGTAAACTGCTTAGAGAGGGCTGCAAAAACACAATGAAGTGGTATTTAAGTCTAAGTACTATTGTGATAGATAGATGGATGGATGGATGGATAGATAGATAGATAGATAGATAGATAGATAGATAGATAGATAGATAGATAGATAGATAGATAGACAGACAGATAGACAGACAGACAGACAGATTGAGTGAGCAGTCGTTAAAATGCAGCTTTGCAGGCTGACTGTTCACTGCCAACAGTTCAATCCTCACTGGCTCAAGGTGGACAGCCTTCCATCCTTCCGAGGTGGGTCAAATGAGGACCCAGATCATTGTGGGACAATAGGCTGACTCTGCAAACCGCTTAGAGAGGGCTGGAAAGCACTGTGAAGTGGTATATAAGTCTGAATGCTATTGCTATTGGTTTTAGCCCACAGGTATGACTTGGTTTATATTTCTAATTTTTTGCAGGAGAATCCATTCCTGGAGAATAAAGTGATACTTACTCATGTTTGGGAAGTTGATCCACACGGCTCTCTCTGCAGATGACTGGGACTTTACAAGGATACTCTCAAGTAATTCTTTCTTTAAAAAAATAGCCTGGGAAAAGTAATATATAAATTGTTATTGGAAAAGGCACTGATCTTATTATCTTTTAAATTTCAAGGATGTTTTATCATATTTTTTTGCCAAAGAATCCTGGGAACTTAGTCTAACAATTAGACTATTCCCCAACCAATCAAAGTTCATAATCTGGTTTTGCTTCATGTTTTGTGTGCCCGCCCACACTGTGGTTTATTTATCAGGGTTTGTAACTTAACATGTATGATTAGACTTAGAACATCATAGCAATCCAAGAAGTTACAAAGGGAAAAACTGATTTCAGAAAATCGACTGGCTTGTGAAATATCAGACTTTTCAGGTTTGGAAAAAACAACAACCCCCTTTATCTCTGGTTCCACTTACACTTATAACAAGCATTGCAGAACTGACAACTATTTCAGTTCAACTAATTGTTTGAGGAACAGGTGTTTAAGCAACAAAAATGCTCCACTTTCAAGACGTGTAGACTTCAACTCCCAGAATTCCTCAGCCAGCATGGCCAAAACATGGCTGACTAGGGAATTCTGGGAGTTGAAGTCCACACGTCTTAAAATTGTCTGGGTTGAGAAACATTGCTCTAGTCTAGACAATATAATGGAGAGAAGGTGGTTTTGGAATGCGACTAGGAAGACAACAGGTTTATTTACTCTATTTATTTTTATTTACTAGATTTATATCCAACCTTTATTCTGTACAAGGTAGCACTGATCATGTTCTCAACTCTTTTATTTTCACGATAACCATCTTGTGAGATAGTTTGGGCTGAGGGACCTAGCTGCCTTCTGCCTCTGAGGGAAACTTTGACTGCATAACCTTCAGTGAGGAGACTTTTGGGGGGATCACCTTTCACAGGATGATTATTTTGGGATCGTATTGAATTGATACACACAGCCCTTGCCCTCTCAAGAGAAAATAAATAAAAACAAGCACTTTAATCCACTGATTCCCTCTTATATGTCAAATTAAGCCTTACAGACTGGCAGCACCCGCTTTTGGAGAAACAGAAATTCTCCCCTCAGATATTTGGAAGCTCGTCAAGGGAGGCAATGCATTTGGGGGTTCATTAGAACATAGAATAACACAGGGACCTTGGAGGTCATCTAGTCTGATCCCCTGCTCAAGTAGGAGAGTCTATACCATTCCAGACAAATGCCATCTAGTCTCTTCTTGAAAGCTTCCGGTGATAAAGCCCCCACAACTTCTGAACGCAAGCTATTCCACTGGTTTATTGCTCTTACTGTCAGGAAATTTCTCCTAGGCTGCTTCTCTCCTTAATTTTCAACCATTTTTTCTCTTCTTTCTTTTTGGTGCTTCGGATAATAATTTGCCCCTCTTCTTTGTGGCAGCCCCACAAATATTGGAAAACTGCTATGCTATCATGTCACCCCCTAATCCAGGGGTCCCCAAACTTGGCAACTTTTCAGACTTGTGGACTTCAACTCCCAGAAAGCTCCAACTGGCTGGAGAATTCTGGGAGTTGAAGTCCACAAGTCTTCAAGTCGCCAAGTTTGGAGACCTTTGCCCTTGTCCTTCTTTTCATTTGACTACACATACCCAATTCTTGCAACTGTTCAGGTTTTTGCCTCCAGCCCTCTAATCACCTTTGTTGCTCTTCTCTGCACTTTTTTTTTCCAGAGTCTCCACATCTTATTTATATTCTGGTGCCCAAAACTGGATAGTGTATTCCAAGTGTGATCTTACTAAGGTTTTGTAAAGGGGTCCTAATACTTCACATGGTCTTGATTCTATCCCTCCATTAATGCAGCCTAGGATTGTTATCAGCTCTGCCCTCCGATGAATGAATTCAACACCTGCCTTTTAATAGATTCATTTTAACTGGATTTACCTTTGGCCAATTTTTCAGCATAACCATATCTCATTGCTGTGAGATGATCAAGTGAATCAGTCAGAGCTAACGCACCATGTAGATACGTGTCCATGTAGAACTGTGTTATTTTTAAAGTGTGTTAACAACACAGGTAGTCCTCATCTCACAGCCATACATTCAATGGCTTTTCAGTTACAACATGGGAAAAAGGGACTTGGGACTATTTTTCCCGACTTACAACCGTTGCAGCATCCCTGTGGTCACATGATCCAAATTCAGAGGCTTGGCAGCTGGTTTCATATTTATGACAGTTGCGATGTCCCAGGGTCACACGATTCCCTTTTGCGACTGTCTGACAAGCAAAGTCCATGGGGAAGCCAGGTTCACTTAACAGTTGTGCCACCAACTTAACTGCTATTATGCTTCACTTAACAACTGTGGCAAGAAAAGTTGCAAAATGAGTCAAAAACCCCAACTTAACAGAAATTTGGGGCTCAGTTGTGGCTGTAAGTTGAGGACTCCCTGTAAGGCACCAGCTTGATTTATTGAAATGACCAACCTGCCTTGGGTTCATACAGCAAGCTGTATGAACAAATCAGTAAACAAATCATCTTGACTACTTGGCCTCCTTCAGGGATGAAAGCCCACTGAGTGACTTGGCCCAGCAATCACTAGGAGACAGGGAGTTCTAGTTCCACTTTAGGCATGAATGATGGCTGGGGGATTTGGGGCTATTCCCCCTCTTAGCCTAACCCTCTTCACAGGGTTCTTGCTGTTGGGAAAATACGAGGAAGGAAGAGTATTAGATATGTTCGCTGCCAGAGTTGATTGTCTTTCTGCAAATAAATAAAAGGTGGAATAAAAATCTCGGAACTTTAACACAGCACCTGATCTGCACAGAACCCTTTCGCTCTGTCCTCCCCCCACACACAATCCTTATCAGCACCCTCAAATTGCTTATCTTCTTGTACTTCTCCAATTACATGTTTTCTTGATTTCCCTTCCCCACAACTCCTCCTCTCCTGGAACCCTGCCTCATTCCCATGGAAAAGTCCTGCAAAGTGCTGCTTTAATGCATCTCCACAATATAAGTTGTGCCAAACACAGCATCTAAGAAAAAGCATGAAGAAAGTCTTGATGATCACTGCTTAAAAAATAATACAAACTCTGTATCTTTATAAGCAGGTAATTGTTTTCTGCTGAGTAATTATTATAAGGGCAAATGAAAAATGTGCCATACAGCATTCTCAGAATAGGCATCTCCGTAGCAGAGAACAATAAACCCAAAGATGGTTCCCATCTCCACATCCCCAATATTTACATAAGAGGTGCAAAAAATCTTTAACAGCTATAGATGCTAAAGAGGTGGATAAGTCAATGCTTAGATCTACACCGTTGCAGAGGCTGGAAAGGTTTGTTCTCTTATATTTGGGTTACTCAATTTTTTGCAGAGCTCAGCAACGTACCAATGAGTCATTTGTCAATGTACATTAGTGATGGCTGATTATAGTGAATTTGGGTTTATTATTCATTGAAACCTTTAGCTAGAATGTTTATATAAGTACTGTATCCATATGTCCGGTTTTATTTTTACAAATAGTTTTTCTTTCTTTGTAACTCTGGGTGCTGGTTTTCTTTCTTATTGTTTCTTGTGTTCAAGTAACGAGTTGTCATCTTCCAGTAGAAAAAGGAGTACCAGATTTCAGCTGCAAAAATTCCAGATGATTATTAAAAGGCAGTGATTAAGTTTTGGAACGTAGTGCAGATTTTTGCAGCCCAATTCTGAGAGCCCATTCTTGCTTTCTGAAAGTATCCCCCCTAAGTTTTTTGCTCCTTTGGCCTAAACATGGCTGGCTGGGAAATTCTGGGAGTTGAATTCCAACATCTTATAGTTGCTAAAGTTGAGAAACACTGCTCAAGCAAGGTGTTTCTCAATCTCACGGGTTAAATTCTCAGAACCAGCCCCTCCAAAATATACGGTACCCATCTCCAGATTAAGCCAGCTTTATGGGTGTGTTGCAAACAGTCTATGTGTACTGTATTTGCGTATGCACACACGCAAGGTGATAACAGGTTTTGAAGTGGATTTGGGTGGGAAAACAATTGAAGAGTAATTGGTGAGGTGCAAAGGACGGTTTAAACCTGATCGAAGATGACTGGACAAGGAAATTAGTGTGCTTTCTCTTTGTAACCCAGCAATTCATTTTATATTGGTACCATGTATTGTATTACATAAATTAGTGGAGTTCTAACTCCAATGTTCGCCCCCCCCCCAAAAAAAAACCCTGCAAGGGGGAGTGACTTACAACAGTTCGTTTAGTGACTGTTTGAAGTTACATTACTGAAAACAGTGACTTATTTTTCACACATGCGACCATAGCAGCATCCCCATGGTCATGTGATGCAAATTCAGATACTTGGCAACTAACTCCTATTTATGATGTTGCAGTGTCCGGGGGTCACGTGATTCCCCCTTTTGCGACCTTCCGACAAGTGAAGTCAATGAGGAAGCCAGATTCAGACTAACGAGTCACGTTGCTAACTTAACAAGTGCAGTGATTCCCTTTAACAACAGTGTCAAGAAAGGTCGTAAAACGGAGCAAACCCACTTAAGAATCGTCTCACTTAGCCACAGAAATCTGGGGCTCAATTGCAAGTCGTTGTAAGTTGAGGACTGCTTGTAGTTCTGTCCTGAAGACCCGCAACCTAGGAAGGGGGCAGGAGATGGTGTTGGGGGGGGGGAATGGGATGCCCACTCCCCCCCCATCCGCTTCTCACC
>NW_020769332.1:3155730-3182371 GCF_900518735.1 Pseudonaja textilis | reverse complement strand
CCCCCCCCCCCCCACATCCCCGAGAGGCTGAAGAGGCTTGTGAAGACCCTCTCCCAGTCCGGGCGCGGGGCGCGCGCGCGCAGGCGGGAGGAGGGGTTGCCCGCCTCGCCCATGCTCCCCTCGCGGGGGCGCGCACCGCCCTCCCCCCTCGGCTCCTCCTCCTCCTCCTCCTCCTCGGCGGCGGCAGCAGCAGCAGCAGCAGCAGCGGCGGCGTCGGTTGCTGTTCCCGGGGCGGCCGCGGCGCTGCTGCTGCTGCTCCTCCTCCTTCCTGGCTGCTCCCTCCGCGCCTTCTCCACTCCCGCTGCTGCCCAGCGACCCGGCCGGCCGAGAAGCAGGCAGGCAGGCAGGCCAAAGCCCAGCAGGCCGGCGGCGCGGCGGCAAGCGAGTCCGGCGGCGCGGCGGAGGCCCGGGGCCCGAGGGCCGGCGGGCCTCCCTTGACTGTCGTGGCGGCGTCGGCGCGGGCCCGGCCCGGCTCGGCCGGGGCGCCCATGCGGATGTGACACTCGGCGGCGTCGGCCATTTTGAGAGCGCGAGGAGGAGGAGGAGGAGGAGGCGGAGGAGCCGCGGCCGAGCCAGGCGGGCGCGCAGAGGGCCGCTCTCCCGCCGGAGCCGGCAGCCCTCGCCGGGTGGGCCTCGGCCTCCCTCGGCTTCGCCCGCCGCCATTGGGCGCATCGCCAGCAAATACGTGCGCGTCTCCCTGCCGCCGCCGCCGCCGCCGCCGCCGCCCCTCCTGCCCGCTGAGGAAGGCCGCGAGGAAGCCCCCGCCCCGCCCGCCGCCCCGCAGCGCCCCCCGCCCGAGGGGCCCCCGGCGCCCGCCATGAACCACCACCACCACCCGCCGCCGCCCCCGCAGCAGCAGCCGCCGCCGCCGCCGCCGCCGCAGCAGCAGAAGCCGGGCGAGCAGCAGCTCAGCGAGCCGGAGGACATGGAGATGGAAGGTAGGCGGAAAAATAAAATAAAATAAACCCGGCCGCCCCCCCCCTCTCTCTCTCTCGCCGCCGGGGTGGGGGGGACCCCTCCCCCAATCCACCCCCCTCCAATCGGCCTCCCGCTGCCGATTCGGGCCCCGCGCGCCTCCACCTGCGCAGGTGAAGCGGGGCGCCTCCCCCCCCCCCCCCCCCCCCCCCCCCCTCCCCCCCCCCCCCCCCGCCCCCCCCCCCCGCCCCCCCCCCCCCCGCCGAAGCGCTTGATCGCCCTGATCTGGAGCCGCTCCAGCTCTCCAGCATCGCCCGCCGCGCCGCTCGGGGCTGCAGCCCCTCCTGGCTGCTGGGAGACGGGGGGGGCTTCCGATCGCCCGGCAGGCAGGGGCTCTCCGTGGACCCCCCTCCTCCCCAGCTGTGCTGGGGGGTGGGTTGCCCTTCTCCCCCACCCCCTTTGCCCCGATCCTCCTGAGCCCCCCCCTCCCCTCCTTGGAAAGGGGGAAGAGCAGTCCCTCCGCAGCAAGGGGCCCCCCCGGGCTTCTTCCCCGCCGCTGCCTGCGTCCGATCCCCGAAGCCCCTCCTGGGCCACGTGCGGCTGGGCTGGCGGGGAAGGTGGGGAAGGGTCTCCGGGCAGAGCCAGCCCCGTGCGCGGCATCTGGGAAGACCTTCCCGAGCGCCCCCCTTCCGGGGGGAGGCGCCTGCCGTCTCGCGCGAGGCCGAAGTTTAAAAGTTTGGCAGCGCTGGGGGGCGGAGGCTTCCCCGCTTGGGCGGGCGGCGGAGGTGGGGGGGGGGGGCCCGGGGGGGTCTTCCTGGCGGGGGGGGGGGGGGGGGGGGGGGGGATCGCCGCCGGCAAGGGGGAAGGGTGGGGGGGGGGGGGAGAAGGAGGCTGCCCCTGCAGGAATGCGCGGCCGCTGGGCCCCGCGGAGGCGCCGGCAAGCCGCTCGGCCTTGGCCGGGGGTTTTGTTTTAAAGAGCCTCCTCCGGCCCCCTTCCCCATTGTAGCTTGCACGCAGCCAGCCACGCGAGATGCTCGCCATTTTTAATTGGGGCGCTGCTGCTGCCGCCGCCGCCGCTGCTGCTGCACGGAGGGGTTATTTACAGAGAGCGCCCCGGCTTTCGGGGCGGGGAAGCCAGCCAGCCAGCGGGCGGAAGGAAGGAAGCAAGCAAGGCTGGCGCTGCGCTGCGCTGCTTGCCCGGAGCCAGCAGGCCCCTGTCCTTGCTCAGTCATGCCGGCTGGGGGAGGAGGGGGGGTTGCTTGGAGAGGAGGAAGCCTTCCCCCCCCCCCCCCCGAAGATGCTGCTCCTGACCTCCCAGACCAGCCCTTTCCCCTTCCCCCGAAGATCCGATCTCTTTCGGTGCTGCTGTCCTCCTTCCATCCATTAGAATAGATCTGGAAGGGACCTTGGAGGTCTTCTAGTCCAGCCCTCTGCTCAAGCAGGAGAGACTACGCCAATCGGGATAAATGGCAGTCCAGTCTCTTCTTGAGGGCCTCCAGTGATGGAGCACCCACAAACTTCTGCAGGCAACCGGTTCCACCGAATTGTTCTCACTGTTAAAGAGAACAGCGGGATGGTAAAAGGTCCCTATTTATATGGCCCAGTGACAAGGTTGCATGCTTTCAGAAACCAGAACCATCTGTTTCTAAAGAAAGTAAGTGGTGGGGAATCTTCTGGCCCTAAAATGATATAGATGAATGTTTGGGCTACTTTGGATGGTGTGGTGTACAACACGCCTAGTTTTCTGTGCGTAGGAACCTAGCTCCGCGTGAGAAGAAGTAGGGTTGTCTGTGGATGAGGAAGTGGTCAGTCATGCAGTCAAAAAGCATACCGTTCAGATATGCAGGATTAGGATTTCAGCAAAGACTAGACTTGTGTTACTTTGTGACAGCTGAGAAAGAGGCGCAAGTTGTGGAGTATAAAACGTGTCCGGACCTACATGTCATGGTGCACGAACTTTACTGCTTCATCTCGGTTCCTCATTTTAAGACTTGCTTAAACCTCAGTGGGTCATTCTTATTTCCTTCCCATTTATGTAAAACTTAAGGATCGTTCTCCTTGACATCCTAGTTATTATTTCAATATTTAAGGAACTGAGTACTTCTTGTAAAATGAAATGAATTTGGATATAATTCACCTTAGTTTTCCCCCCAGCGTAGCTGTCCAAACTGTTCTCACCTATTATGTTGTCCAGTTAAACAACAGTAACCAAAATACTATGAGGTACGTTGGGATCTTCTCTGTTTATTTTGCTTCAGATGAATTAAAAACTATTTTAAACTCTTAGCTTTTTTGTGTAGTCACCATAAGCAGTTTGCTGAATGTAAAGTAACATTTTCTAAAGTAACACTTTCTTTGAAGTCCCAAAGGTGCTTTTTTCCCAAGAGGCAACTGGACTTTCTGGTTTTTCTTTGAAGATGTTTCGCTTCTCATCCAAGAAGCTTCTTCAGCTGTCTCTGAAGCTTCTTGCATGAGAATCGAAACATCTTCAAAGAAGAACCAGAAAGTCCAGTTGCCTCTTGGGAAAAAAGCACCTTTGAGACAACCATGACCTGGAGGACAGAGAAACTCCATTGACTTTCTTAGAAGAATATCTATTTTAAGAGGATAACATATTTAGAAAGTCAGTTATTTCATCATCCCTGAACTGAAATAATACTAGAAAAGTACAGTATTTTGAGATTTTGTCTGGGCTTTTCTGATTCTTTATCCCATCGCCAACAAAATCCATCGTCATCTGTTCCTAGTACATGATGCCTCTAGGACAGTGTTGGCGAACATGGAAGCGCGCAAGGGAGCACAGAAACCTGGAAGAGTAAGGGGCGACGGCTGGCATGTCCGGAGAGATGGCTCTGCGTGCCACTTTTGGCATGCATGCCGTAGGTTTGTCATCACGGCCTCTAGGACGTGCAATAAAAGTGGCAGGGGCTCCTTATTCTTTGTTTTCATAACCCAGTATTCACTGGTATACTGCAACTGTCCATGGAGGCCTCTGTATAGATCTTTAATGACTGTAATAGCCATGGATAAACCTATTTGCCAGGAATTTACCTAATCCTTTTTCAAAGCTGCCTAAGCTAGTGGATTTTATGCATGGTGATGAATTTATTGCTTGTTAATGTGTACCCTGTCTCTCTTGAGCCCAGCAACAATAAGTTGTATGTTTTGAGAAAACTCTTGGCTTATCCGCTGTCTCCGTGCTGTTTATTCCTTCCCTTAGTTATCCTCCTATGAGTTGCCTTATAAACCAAGAACAGGTTGGAATTGTCAGGTTTATTTGTGGGATGATCACACAAATATAAATAGGATGGTTGAGCTCTACTTAATGAAACTGGGGTATATGAAAGTTGTGTTGGTGTTTTTGGTTACTTTAAAAAAAAACATTTTTGGGCAGCAAATCTTTCCTGCAAGAAAAAAAAATGAACAAAATTCTCATGTTCATACAGTAAATAAGTAAAGGATTGTTTCAAGTTTATTTAGTAAATAATATTTTGTTGGCTTCCATTCTGCATAACTACAACTTCATTGGCAGTTAGATGATGATGAGAGCAACAACCACAACAGCACTTAGCCTTATATACTGCCCCCATAGTACTGTACAGCCCTCTCTAAGCAGTTTATAGAGTCAGCATTTCTGGGTCCTCATTTTATCGACCTTGGAAGGATGGAAGGCCGAGTCAAGGATGATGAAGGGGGATGATATCCATTCAGTCGTGTCCTGCTCTTGATGATTCTTTGGGCCAGGTCTCTCTACATCTTCCGCTCTTTCTCTGACTGGGGTCAGCTTTGATAGTGTCCAGCCACTGGATTCCTTCATTGCCTGGTTTCCTTTTGCTGCTAACTCATCCATACATAATTGCTTTCACCAGTGAATTCCCCTCCATGACATGGCCAAAATAAATGATATGTATGACATTGGACCATTTCATGCTTTGTTCTTTGAAGGGAACCCTAATCTGGATTCCTGGTGTGAAAGTAACAGTTCATTTATCCCACATACCATTTGGGTGCTGTTGTACTTAGCTTGCTGCCAGTTAAAGCCAACCATATACCCCACATTTTTATAATGAATGATATTGATAATCCTGGACATACAACCACAGTTGCACTCAAAAGTTGTTAAATAAATCACTGCAGTTGATAAATCATTGCAGTTGTTAACATCATGGTTGTTAAGTGGATCTGGCTTCCCACTGACTTTTCTTGCCAGAAGATTGCAAAAAGTGGTCACATGGCCCTGGGACACTGCAGCCGTCACAAGTGTGATTCAGTTGCTGTGTTTCTGAATTTTGATCATGTGGCCATGGGGATGCAGCGACGCCCGTAAGTGTGAGAAGTGGTCATAAGTCATTTTTTTTCAGTGCTGTTGTAACTTCGGTCACTATATGAACTGTTGTAAGGTGAGGGCTACCCGTACATGCTTATCCAAAAGGATTCACGGTTCAGTGGAAGGAACCGATTTAAGCAAAGGCAGAGTGAAGAGGAGAAAATTGTGGACTGACTTCAGTTATATAAACTTTAGGTTAATTACAGTAAGAGATGAAGGGTTGCAGGGTGATTTTGTTTTGCTTTTGCCAAAGGCTCCACATTAAATTTAGATTTGAGGAGGCATTTTAAAGGTAAGAAGTGGATGAGGCAGTTCCAGCCATCTAGGACAGCAGGAGAAAGAGAGAGAATTGAGGAAGTAGAAGAAGTTTGCATAATTGGAAGTGGAGAAACTGGATAGGCGACGGGGCAGGAGAAGAAGACGTCCACTGAGTATCGGGAAAAGGAAAGAAGGATAAACAGGAAGGGAGTTTGAAAAGATGCCTTGTAGTCTGACTGAAGGGCAGGTGTGATGAATACATCTGGTAGAGAATTTTGAATAGAGGGTGTGAGGTTTTTTTTTAAGAGTAGATAAGTTGAGAGATGTCCAGGATGTAGAGCTCCTTGTTTAGGCTAAAGGAAAGATAGATTTTGCAATGTTGTCAAAGGAGAAAATATGTGATTTGAAAATAAGGAGTAGTAAGTTCCGTCGGATTTTGGGATTATCAGGGCGGTAGATGGGATACTGGAAACTGAGCTGAGCCAGGAACACTGTGTGGAAAAAGGAATGGTGGCCGTTCAAGAACAATGTCTGGAAGACATCCCCACAAGGACAAAAATAGAGCTTTACTCACAACCATAATGGAGGCCAGATTATCCATTTTGAGTCCTGAGGGTCATGAGTGGCGTTATCCACATGACCGACCAGATTTTATGATTTATTTATTTTTTTGAGTTGCTTATTAAGTGATGGGTGGCAGTCGTAAAGTGAACACTCCACTCGTAAAGTGAGTCAGTGGGTGGGGTGTTTTTTTTTTTTGACAAACTGGTCCCAAAGGCTGGAAACCAGCAAAAAATACATCATAAATCCGGATCAGGTGACTGTGGATTGCTGCAATTGGCTGTAAAATTGTATAATCCCCAGTCTCCAAAATGGGATCATGTGATGGGGGCATATTTTCATGAGAATTCTGGGACAGGATGGCAAGGTCTTTTGGGGGAAGGGTCTGTCACAACCCCACTTGGCTGCTAAGGGGCCAGTCATTAAGCAAGGGCCACTAGTCATAGATGAAAGCTCTTGCTTCAAGTTTTGGAAACAATGAGCAGAGAGGCAGGAAGAGAGCAAACCTGAGAGTAAATTACAAGGATGTGTAGCAAAACGCAAACGCAAAGCAGGAGAGCAATCAGTTGTATAGAGATTGTGAGCAATACATTTTTTAAAACATTGGTCAGATGTCCATTCCAGCATTTCTGGAAGGATGTTTTTCATTTTGCTGCTGACACTCATGTTAATTTGTACCTTGATTAACTCATGTTAATCAAAGTACAAGTCAAATCCTTGATTGCTTCAATTTTGTCCTTAATTCCTGCTCTTTGAAGTAAACTTCAGTTTAGAAAACAAATCCACCTATGTGCAGTGTAGCTATTTGGTTTTACCACATACTTTTCCATTTCTTATACTTCGATTCTTGAAGAACGAATAACTTTGAACCTGTAGCATCAGACTGATTTCTAATGAAACTCTAAATTTTTTTGTTTTTGTGAGTTGGTCAGAGGCAGGATTTGTGTTCATAAAACCAAAGTCGTTTAAATAAAAGGGTAAATTAGTTGCTGATGTGAGAGGAACAAAGCAACCTAAATTGCACAAAGTGGAAAAAAAAGTAGAATTTTTGCATTGCTTGAACAGATCAGAAAGATGTCAGTGAGAAATAGTCTCAATTTTTTCCAGAGACTAAAATATATGGTAATTTCTCTGAGATGAAACTATTCACAAGACTAATTTAACTGAAATTCAACCTTTTTGACATCATGTAAGAATACCAGAGATGCTGCTCCGTCATATAGATCAGGGGTGTCTAACCTTGGTAAGTTTAAGACTTGTGGACTTCAACTCCCAGAATTGCTAGCTGGGGAATTCTACAATCTAAAGTCCACACGTCTTAAAATTGCCATGATTGGACACCCTGATGTAGATGCTGATTATAGCCTTTTACTCCTGACTGTTTGCACCTTGGAAATGGACCAGACGGAATGCAGGACTTCACAAACATTCTGTTTGGTTCTTGGCAAACCACATTATCAAACCAAAACTGAGTTGATTATTGATGTGAAAATACTGGAAAGGGGTTGGGATTTTGTTCCTGTTTCTGCTTTTATTCATTAGTGAATGAGGTTCAGTACTTAGGGCAGAAGTGGGGGCTTGCTTTATTAATTTTTCACGTGTTTAAATGGTAGGTTCTGAACCTGAAGTAAAATCTCAATAGGTTTTAGTTTATTTTACAGTTCAGCAGGTTTAATTGAGATTGTTGAAAGTGTCAATTCTTTTCCTATTTCTACTAAACCTCATTTCCCCTTCATGTTATTGTCCTCCAAATAATAATAATGGACAGAATCACCATTAGTCAATTGCAAAAAGCAGTTTGACTTGGAACAGCTTAAATCCTGTGGTGATTTTTTTAATGCCATCAAACAACAACATCTGCCTGTCCCAGGGCCTTTGGAAAGACTCAGTAGGTGGATAAAAATGCCAAATCCTGTCTAAACATCTGTCTGACTGTGACCAACTATAATGATTGTGCCAGAAGAAAGCAACAATAGTCCCAATAGTAATAGGTGCAATCCCAAAACATCTGGAGCACCACTTGAACACCATCAACATGGACGAAATCCCTACCAGTCAATTGCAAAAGGCAGTTTGACTTGGAACAACTTACATCCGACACGGATATCTTTAATACCATCATAACATTTGCCTACCTCAAGTCTTGGGAAGGTTTCAATCGGTCGATAAAAATGCCAAATTCTGTCTAAACATCTGTGTGATGAACCATAATAAATTCTTTGATAGTTAAGAGCCCATCACTTGAGGATTTAATGTGTCTTTTCTATTTTCAGCTTTTGCTGCTATTTCAGAACTTTTAACAAATTGGTTGATGTTAAGAGTAACTTACAGCATCATTTCGCAAAACAAAGCATGTTTGGTTCAGGCACAAATAGGTTCTTAATAAAATGTTTTGTGTGTTTGATCTGTGGTGGTATATTTTTTTAAATAAATGAACTGACTTCTTTCCTACATTTCAAGATTGGCTTATTATATCATAGGTTAACTAGCCATAGTTTGTGCACATATGAGTAGACTAAAATTCATTGAAATGGAAGCTGTTGACTCCTGAAATTGCCTCCGAAGAGACTGAGCCTGAGGCTCAGGATATTTGATAACCCTTCAAGGATATGAACCCGACCGTATTGTGGCTGCAAGTAAGTTTCGTTGGGTGCCATAACGAGTCATTGCTAAATCTGAACAAACCATGTCCTCCTTTTCGGGAGGAACCACTAAGGAGGAGCGGGAGGATGAGTGTCTCTGAATCTCCCACTTAGATAAACAGAAAGTGGCCAGGCCTTTCCATTAATAAGATGCTCTTGTTTGGGCTTACATAACATCTATTTAAGTAATTTGTTTCATGTTAACATTTGTGCTGGTGTATATTTTGATTATGACCATTGTTTGGTACAAAGCTGGAAAACTTTATCATTATTGTGTCCCTTCTCTGGCTTTTATGTCCTCCGCATTAACTCAGGGCAAAGGAAACAGAATAGCTATTTCTTTTTCATAACATGTCGTGGACTTGATTAGCCCAATTATGTACTTGTATCTGTGTAACCAGCGGAAGATCGAAAGCCAGCACGGTTATCAGACTTGTGTATGGCAACGGGCATCTCGTAGGACCAACTGCCAGCTGGTTATAAGGACACGAGCATGCTGTGTTAAATTCCTGTCTGTTGGGGAACTATTTTGGGGGTGGGTGGGTGAAGGTACTGACTAGAAGAAACCGGGGGAAGGAGGAAAGTTTCTTCCATGCAGTTTCTTGGGCCACTAACTGTAATCACTCCCCTGACAGAATGGAGAATGCAGAACTTGTAGGAAAATGGGTGTCTGAGGAAATACTTCATACGAAAGAGCTCGTCCCGAGAAGAAGTGGGGCATTCCTCCAGGAGATGGAAAGCTTATTTAATGGCTTATTTAATCGTTAGAAATTGTTACTTGCAACAGGTGGAGCCTGCCCGGAAACGGCCTGCCTAGGGAATGCTGGGGTGGAGACTAGTTGTGACTCTTGTTGCCACCAATGACATGAGGAAATGTGAGGTCCTGGAGTCCACTTGGTTGCTTGGAGGTGGTTGAGAGCTGGGATCTTCTGTCTCTGGAATTCTTTCTTCCACATGAAAACATCAGGTAGACGAAACCAAGGGTCTTAATGGTAGCATAAAGGGAATGGGGTTTAAATTATTTGGGGGAGGGGGATTGGATTCATTGTGGGCCACCCAGGACCTGCGTGAAAGGGCATATAAGGACGAAGCAGGAACTGAATGGGGTGGGTTCATGTTGATATTGGAGGAGACAAAACGGTGAGCTAAAAGCCTGAGAATGTCACTTTTCAGCAACATCACTTTATGCTAGCATAAATGCTAAGTCTAAAAGGTAATTTTGGTACTAAGACACGTTATACTGACCCACCAAATTATTCAGCAAAATATTTAAAGGCGAATGAAGTCAGAAACTTCTGTAGTAAAGGGATAATAATGGTTTTCTTAATTTATTGTTCCATATATTGGATAAATGTGTGTTACAAATAAACGACATGTTTAGATAATTTGAACTAGAATAGCTCATGAAACTGAACAGAGGAGCGTGAAACATATGAACATATTTTGGAGGGTGTCTGGATTGGATTACCTGCAGACATCTAGAATAAAGTTCTGAATTAAAAATTATGTGGAACAATCCAATATGGCCTTTTAATGATCTGAACCAGAATCAAGAGATACAGATTATTTGGGGAGGGGAGGAATTAAGCCAGTGCATGTGGAAAAATAGGGGTGATGGTCACCTTGCTTTTCCAGTAGAAGATATCTGGGTGAGTGCTCTCCATATGTAGACTGTATAATTATCCTTTTCAAATGACCTCATGTAAGTAGTACTTTATTTGATATTAGAACAGTACTGTAGTGTTGTAATATTTTCAGGATATTGGACAAAGATATAATAATTATATTGAAGCATTCTCGAGATGTCTTAGTTGAAATAACTTTCAGGTTGTTATCCCAGGAAAATGGGATGCTGTGTATATAAAGTGCAGAAGAGAAACCAGTTGGACCTGTACTGCTTTGAATGTCAAAACAATGTTTGGAAGTGGCTGCAAAGGTGTGGAGGCAGAAGTCACTTGGTGATGAGTTCCAACTTGCCCCAAATCCTTGGATTGTTATAGATTCATACAGATGATCGTTAGGAAAATGGGGACAAGGGCAGCAAGCTCGTGAAGCCTCGTAGCTGGTCTGCCAGTGCCGGAGACTTGTAGAATGGAATTAAAGGAATTAAAAACATTGAAAGAATTTCCCAAGGCACATCTCTTCCCTCACTGAAATTTTACTGGTACTTCTATTGAGCATGCCAAATTCTCAACTCCGTTTATGTTTTGACCAGAACAACAGTGGCAAGTTGTGCATAATGTTAATTTATTAGTTTTACTCTCATCATCAAGATAGAAATCAGCCAGGTTCCCAGTTCATTTGTTTATTTATTCAGGGTCTTTTTGGTGTTTATTTGTTTAGAGACCCATCAACTCTGGATGGCTTACGTGGTAAAAGACAAAAGAAGGGGGAAAAATCCTGAACAGTTGAAGGGTTAAATAAAATAACCTAAAGAAAACTCACAGGCACTTAACAGCTGATGTTCCCCAAACCAGGAGCAAAGCCAAACTTTCAGTGACTTGTGGAAAACCTTCGGATTGGGAACCATGGGATATCTGAGGAAGAAATGCTTCCTGGGTGACGCTGTGCATTTGCAGCCCCAGAATCCCATCTTAGTGGACAGGCAGACAGTATTGGAGATCAGCTGTCCCTCAACTAGTTAGGCCATTTCCCATGAAGGGCTTTAGAGGTGATAACCTACACCTTGAGGTGCATCCAGAAGGCAACTGGTAACCAACATAAATAATAAAAAAAGGAAGGAAACATGGGCACACTATGGTATATGTAACTGTAAGCCACCCAGAGTTATCCAATGTCAGAATAGCACAGTATAGCGTAGCATAACAGAGTTGGAAGGGACCTTGGAGATCTTCTAGTCCAACCCCCTGCTTAGGCAGGAAATAACAAATGGTTATTCAGTCTCTTCTTTAAAGCTTCCAGCATTCGAGCAACTACAACTTATGAGGCAAGTTGTTCCAATGATCAACTGTTCTCACCATCAGGAAATTCCTCCTTATTTCTAGGTTGCTTCTCTCCTTGATTAGTTTCCATCCATTGCTTCTTGTCTGGCCTTCAGGTGCTTTGGAAAATAGCTTGACCCCTTCCTCCTCTCTGTGGCAGCCCCTCAAATATTGGAAGACTGCTCTTCTGTCTCCCCTGGTCCTTCTCTTCACTAGACTAGCCAGGCCCAGCTCCTGCAACCGTTTGTTGTATGTTTTAGCCTCCAGTCCCCTCATCATCCTGGTTGCTCTTATCTGCACTTTTTCTAAGATGGTAAAATAGGCGGCCAATGAATTAAAATAAATAAGTAAATGTATGCATGCATGCATGCATAAATGCTCGCTGCCATATTCTGGACCAGCTGTCACTTCTAACTGATCTTTAAGAACAGCTTTATGTCTAGCACGTTGCAGTAATCCACTCATCAGGTGAACCAAAAATGCCACCTTTTTTATAATCTTGAGGGTAACATTTGTATGGGACAACAACTGTAAATTTAATTTGGGCTTTATTTATGCAATTAAATTAGGAGGTTTTTTCCCCCTATTGTGTCTGAATCCTGAAGACTACCTGGCCAAGTCCTTGCGGACTTTTTGGGCAAGATTTTCCAGGAGTGCTTCGTCATTCCTTCCTTCCTTCCCAGGGCTGGAGAGAGAATGGCCAAAATCACTGGGCTGGCTTTGTGCTCAAGGCAAGATCAGAACTCACGGTCTCCCTGTTTCTTTCTAGCTGGATGCGTTCACCTGTTGAAGCTTGTGTTTGGTGTGATTTTCATTGACACTATTTGATTTGGATTTGGATGTAAAATCAAACCCGAATTAGTCATAACAAAGTTTTGATTTGGTACAATGTTGAACTATGCATATTTTCTCAAATATGCATTTTACTGTCTTTGAATATTGCAATTAATATGCATTGAAATTCTCATTCTTTCTCAGTATGCTTGCATTTATACAAAGAGGGCACAATCTGTCCTTTTCTACTTGTTGATTAAAATGGTGTATGGAACATATTCTCAAAAGGGTTTTAGATTATGCTGGAAGTGATATGAAAAGGCTCACTTATGTTTATTTTCATTGATAGTCATTTACTATGTTCAGATAATGTACAGGTGAAACTCAAAACATTAGAATATCGTGCAAAAGTTCATTTATTTCAGTAATGCAACTTAAAAGATGAAACTAATATATGAGATAGACTCATTACATGCAAAGCAAGATAGTTCAAGCCGTGATTTGTCATAATTGTGATGATTATGGCTTACAGCTCATGAAAACCCCAAATCCACAATCTCAGAAAATTAGAATATTACATGCAATCAATAAAACAAGGATTGTCCATAGAACAATATCGGACCTCTGAAAAGTATAAGCATGCATATGTACTCAGTACTTGGTTTGGGTCCCTTTTGCAGCAATTATAGCCTCAATGCGGCATGGCATGGAAGCTATCAGCCTGTGGCACTGCTGAGGTGTTATGGGAGACCAGGATGCTTCAGTAGCGGCCTTCAGCTCTTCTGCATTATATGGTCTCATGTCTCTCATCTTTCTCTTGGCAATGCCCCATAGATTCTCTATGGGGTTCAGGTCAGGCGAGTTTGCTGGCCAATCAAGCACAGTAATCCCATGGTCATTGAACCAGGTTTTGGGGCTTTGGGCAGTGTGGGCAGGTGCCAAGTCCTGCTGGAAAATGAAGTCAGCATCCCCATAAAGCTCGTCTGCGGAAGGAAACATGAAGTGCTTAAAATCTCCCGGTAGACGGTTGCGTTGACCCTGGACTTCATGAAGCACAGTGGACCAACACCAGCAGATGACATGGCTCCCCAAATCAACACAGACTGTGGAAACTTCACACTGGACTTCAAGCATCTTGCAGTGTGTGCCTCTCCATTCTTCCTCCAGACTCTGGGTCCTTGGTTTCCAAATGAGATGCAAAAGTTGCTCTCATCAGAAAAGAGGACTTTGGACCACTGAGCAACAGACCAGTTCTGTTTTCCTTTAGCCCAGGTAAGATGCTTCTGATGTTGTTTGTTGTTCAGGAGTGGCTTGACAAGAGGAATACGACATTTGAAGCCCATGTCCAGGATCCGTCTGTGTGTTGTGGCTCTTGATGCACTGACTGCAGCCTCAGTCCACTCCTTGTGAAAGTCCCCAACACTTTTGAATGGCCTTTTCCTGACAGTCCTCTCCAGGCTGCCATCATCCCTGTTGCTTGTGCACCTTTTTCTTCCACACTTTTCCCTTCCACATAACTTTCTATTAATGTGCTTTGATACAGCACTTTGGGAACATCCAACTTCTTTTGCAATTACCTTTTGAGGCTTTCCCTCCTTATGGAGGGTGTCAGTGATGGTTTTCTGCATAACTGTCAGGTCAGCAATCTTTCCCATGATTATGATTCCTACTGAACCAGACTGAGAGACCATTTAAAGGCTCAGGAACCCTTTGCAGGCGTTATGGCTTAATTAGCTGATTAGAGTGGGACACTTTGAGCCTAGAATATTGAACCTTTTCACAATATTCTAATTTTCTGAGATTGTGGATTTGGGGTTTTCATGAGCTGTAAGCCATAATCATCTCAATTATGTCAAATCACAGCTTGAACTATCTTGCTTTGCATGTAATGCAATATATATGAGATATATTAGGTTCACCTTTTAAGTTGCATTACTGAAATAAATGAACTTTTGTATGATATTCTAATTTTTCGAGTTTCACCTATATACATTTCAGAAAGAACTTTGAAATACGCTGTTACCAGGTAGCAGGCCATGAAAGCAGGAGACTGTGAGTTCAAGTCCTACCTTAGCCATGAAATCCAGCTGTTGAGCCAGCCAATCTCTCTTAAAGAGTTGTTTTTATGGGGAAAATAGGAAGAGAAAGGTGCATTGGATATGTTCGCTGCCTTGAGTTATTTGTAGAATTAATAAAGCCGGAAATAAACAAATAAATAAATATATCTAAACGGGTTTGAATCAAGTCCCTCTGTATCCAATCGTATCTGTATGTCTAAAAGAGCTTTTTAGATACGGGGATAAGTTTGAAGGTTAGGTGTGAAGGGTTGAACGTTTCAAGAATAGTTTTTACTATATTACAGAATAGTGGTGCCATTATTTAATTTATTAAAACTCCAGAGGTCATAGGCAAGCTTTTAGCTGTAGCTACGGAAATGTTTTAGATTTCCATGAGCCCCTGTTGGGCTGCTATTGATATTGTCTACAAGAGAGCGGATAATTGCATGGCTAATAAAAAGAAAATACTTTTATAAATCAAAGTGAGGTAGTGTAGACCATAGTATTTCATTTTTGGCTAGATGACTGGAATTGTAATTGAACAACATACTCTTGCTCACATCTATTATATAGTCTGCTCACTAGGTAAATTATTTTTATTCTTAGACAACTCCATTGATGAAAAATAAAAGAAGGAACTGAAACTGAAGGTCTGACCTATTTAACTTTGTTATCGCAGCTAAAAAGATCACAACATTGATGAAGACTGAGGTTTGAGATAAGAGCTCTTTATCAACCATCAAGAAACTCAAACAGTGGGAGGCATTGTGTAGGGCTTGGTTAAGTCTGTGCTTTGGGCATAATATATCCAATTCATTTTGCCCATGGATGGTGCGCTGATTAAAAAAAAAAAAGGTTGAGTAAATGGATCTTCCATTCTTGTTTACCTGGAATCCTGAACTCCATTTAGAACTGCATGGGTTTCTTTCTGCAGTAATTAATATCAGGCAGTGCAGCCAGGAACAAACAAACCCAAAACATTGGAGGTGGTTTTGGTATGTTCATCCTGCTATGCTGGCTGATAAGGGAAAAAAACCCACACAACTCTAAATGGAGTTCAGGATTCCAGGTAAACAAGAATGGAAGATCCAGTCACTGCCCTGTTTTTTTAAAAAATGCTCTGGGTTCTGGGAGATATAAGCTGAAATTCTGAACTGGGTACTGTGAGTAAAATAGATATTAGCCATTCTATTCCTCCATCATTACTGAGATCTATAGAAAATTCTGTCAATTAAAATGAACCAGAGCTAATCTGAAAAGAGTGTACTTTCCTTTTTTTCAATTTCCTGCAAGCAGAATTATCAAAATAATAGTTAATCACAAGGTAATCTTAAGACACGTTATTGATTTTTCTCCTGATCAGATAACTATAAAATTATCAGATCGGATAATGTTATAATCAATTAAATTATTACACTTAAGAAGTCTTACCCAGTGTTCAAAATGCATCAGCGCATTTTCTTTTTTGCCCTTGTTTCTGCACTAGAGAGGACATAAATGCATTTTACTATTATTAGATTTTAATGAAGAGGGTTGTCAGTTTTTGTGGCGCTGTGATACCCTAAAATGATAAATGAATTTATATGACCCCTTTATGAGTAACTTTGATGGCTTTATTACAGGCAGCCTTTAGCAAGATGTAAATATAAATTTTTAGTATCACTGAGGTTCTCAAACAACGGCTGCAAAAAAACAGAGAATGGCAGTTATACTGATTTTCTTTCGAAAGCCTGATCAAAATTAAGGAAGCTGCCCCCTCCTCCCCAAATTGCTCATAACTCCTCATTGCTTATCATAACCCTCAACTTAAGAGCTTATGCCTTAAACTAAAGGAACGTATTTTACTCATGAACTAGTTCCATTTAATACAATAGGACCTATTTTTGAAAAACGTGTAGGAGTATGCTGTAAAGTAGGGGTATCAAACTAGGATGCGTCACGCGCAGGCCACGCACACCTCCGTGAAGGGGGAAAATGTCACGATACGTCACATGGCGGCAACATGACGAGTTTGACACCCGTGCTGTAAAGCATTCATTTATTTATACATTTATTAAATTAAATTTATATGCTGCCCATCTCACTTTCTAACAACTCAAAGCAGCTTATAGTATTATAGACAATTAAAATAGGCAATAATAAAGACAATAAAAAAGTTACAAAATATTTAAGCATTAAGCACTAAAATGAAAACATCAACATTAAACTAGAAAATAGGATCGATATGTAGGGATAAAGATCAGATCTCATCTGGTAGCCACCTCCAAAATGGAGGACCCCCCCCCCCCAATTTGGACCCCAGGCCAGAGTCAGGTTTTCAGGCCCTTTCAGAAGGCCCAGGGAGTGGGGGAGGATCTCACCTCAAGGAAGGGGCATGATGGTCCAGGGGAGGGGACCACCCCCCCCCCAAAAGTTGAAATTCCCTGACTGGCGGGGTCTGCAGCATAGCCGCCTCAGCCAGAATGAGTGATGTGGGCCAATCCCATTGGGCTGGGTCCTCACAGCCCATGATCGGCTTATATGGAATTACGATTCAGTGAACAAATGATTGGATTCTGAATAGCCTGCATTTAGCTAAGGCACTTGGGAAAGATTTGCCTTATAATGGCCAACTCAGAATATTCATATAATTACGGAAACACCCTCTGCATTTTTAATAAAAATGTGGGACAGTTCAACTTGATCAATAAGGAAATTTAGGTTAAGAGTATGTAATGTTAAAACTAAGATTTCATAAGGAAGCATAACTGATGCGTCTCGTTCAGTTATTCCCCTGAGTGTTTTTCTCTCCTTTTGGAGAAAAATTGGGAGAAAAGCAAGAAATTCTTAATGTTAATTTGGGAGGGCTTCTATTGAATTATATACCCGCACCAGCTCTTATCCATTCCTCCTTTCTATAGTGTTGTGTTTGTCCATTATAATACCTCATGGATAATGTGTGAAAATCATCATTTCAGAAAAGCTTGTCCAGTCTAACACTACAAATAATTATCCTTTATCTGATACACTTGGGATTGACTTTGTAGGGCAGGCATACTTTTTTTCTGCAATTGTTCTTTTTTTCTGGGTCTTTTTTTCAGCCCATAGAGTGGTAGCATCACCATAATAGGCAGAGGGGAAGCCTTTTAAATATAATATTGAGGTGGCTTTAGAATTAAGGCGTCCTTTGTGATTCTTATTTAAGGGAAGACGTTGAAACAAAAATGTGCTGTTGAAAATTAGCTTTTTGGCCACTGGGAGATGTTTTAATGTTTTAAAACAAGTGCTGAAAGGTATATTTGACCCTTTATTTGCCCCTATATAACTAGGGCAGGATTAAAGATAAGACAACAACAACAATGGCAGTATAGACTTACAGATGTCATAAATTATGACATCTCCCTTTATAATGGAAGGGTTTTTATTCCTTATAGATAGCTGATCATTTGCATCCTTTTTTTAGGGAGTCATTAAGGCCACTTTGAGGTTTATCTGTGTCCTCAAGATCACCTGAGTGGTGCTCCTGGTTCCTGTAGTCTGCAATTTTTTCATGTCAATCATGATCTGGATGACTGAGAATCTCTATAAAGACTTTTAGAGATACAATTTGGGATGGACACCCTTTGAAAGGTGTGGGAGTAGGAATGGATTTCCAGAGGGGAGAAAAATGCAGGCTACAGGAACCAGGAGCACCATTCAAGCGACCTTGAGGACACAGATAAACCCCCAAGTGGCCTCAACAACCCTCTAAAAGGATGCAAATGACCAGCTGTCTGCAAGGAGTATAAATCCTTCCATTCCCCACCATCCAGTCAGAGCTGAAGAAGCTTCTTGGATGAGAAGTGAAATGTCTTCAAAAGAAAAAAGAAAAAAAGTCCAGTCGCCTCCTAAAAAAGCACTTTTGGTACAACCATGATCTGGGTGACAAAGAATCTCTACAGACTAATCTAGTTTGTGCAAGTCACTGTGAAAAGTCTGAGCATAGATCTAATCTGCCTCTCTCATCTGAGGCATACCTTGGAGTCGTGTGGTTGAGATGGGCCTCCATAGGAATAAATACCATTTTCTCCTGAGTAATGTTTGCAAGGCTGCCTTGCAGAAGTTAGACTGTGCCTTTTGAATGGCATGTCATTTGGTGTGCTGTTCCCCTCAGCCTATGAACTGCTCAGAAGGGGAGGGAGGCGAAAGAGTGTTGGGTTTTTACCTGACTGAAAAACAGAGGTTAGAATAACATTTTCTGAAGCGTGATTTTATTGCGATAGCTTGAGACCATGGTAGAAGCCGTCTCTTAATTTATGGACCATTATTATCATTGTACTTTGTTTCTTAAACTGTTGAGGGTGTTAGTTAATCAGTTGTGAAGGGTGTGTGCCTTATTACCAGCCATTCGACCGTTCAAAATTATGATGGGCTCAAAAAAAAACCAGATGGTGCAGTTATATTTCAGAACAAACGGCATCTTATTTGAAGTTGGAGGACATTATGCATATTTTTGTCCTAAGCAGATAGTTTCTTGATCCACTACTGAGTTCCAGAAGACGGTAAGAACCAAATAAGACATTCCACCTTGGTTACCCAGTTCCATGGCAGACACCACGCCACAACCTACACTGATCTCTGGAATAGCAATACAGTATCACTTAAACTTATATATTGCTTCACAGTGCTTTTACAACCCTCTCTAAGCAGTTTACAGAGTCGGCCTCTCACCCCCAACAATCTGGCTCCTCATTTTACCTGCCTCAGAAGGATGGAAGGCTGAGTCAACCTTGAGCCAGTCACTATCAAACTGCTGGCAGTCGGCAGAGTTAGCCTGCAATACTGCATTCTAACCACTGCGCACCATGGATGGATGGATGGATGGATGAAAGGAAGGAAGGAAGGAAAGGAAAGGAAAGGAAAGGAAAGGAAAGGGAAGGAAGGACGGACAATAGCATTTTGACTTATATACCATTTCACAGTGCTTTACAGCTTACAGAATAAGCCTCTTGCCCCCCAACAATCTTGGTCCTCATTTTACCCACTTCAGAAGGATGGAAGGCTGAATCAACCTTGAGCCAGTCAGGAATGCAGAACAAGTTACGGTTTTCAAGTGAGATTCTCCCAAAATAGCATCTACTGCTTACAAGTCTAAAGAATCTCTATGGTTTACTAGAAACTCCCAAGAAAGGAAGCGTCGATGCATGGAACAATAGTGGCAGAAGGCAAGGAGTAGCCACAGGTGCATGAAGAGTCTACACACCTTTCTGCCCATATTGCCACAAGAGGAGGTTATCCAGCAGATGTATTCAGGGTCATTTGTTCTTTTCTGCGGAAGGAGAAGCTGAAAGGCCGTGAAGAGTTCTTTCAGCGCTTTACGCTGCTGTGGCTGGTTGGCTGTCTTATTTTACTTGGCTGAATTGCAAAGGAAATTACGGGATTACCGTCCTGCGCAGTAACCCCTCAAATGCTTATGAGTTTGTGGATCGTGATGAAGCAGAGAGCTTCCTCTGCAGCATCCGCTCAACTGCTTCCAAACCAGCACTTGGCTCCACTTGGCTCCTTTGAGCAGCCAGACAATGCGGGTGAGGGGCTGGGCTTCGAAAGGAAATCAATGCATCATTGAGGGAGGAGGGAGCAGTGCCTGCCTCCTTGGAAAATGTGCAGCTGCTTGAAGGGGCTCTTTCTGGATCCAGCTGTGTTAAAAAAAACTCTGTCACCCCGTGCCCGACCTTCCTTTTTAGGGAATAATTTATAGGAGAGAGTTGGCCTGCGGTTTCATGGAAAGCTGATGGTTCGCGGTGGTCAGAGAGGGGGGGTCCAGATGTGGCATTGGTTTCCCTTAGTCCTAGTTAGAACAGAGATGGGAGGGACCTTGGAGGTCTTCTAGACCAACCCACTGCTCAAGCAGGAGACCTGTTCCATTCCAGACAAATGGCTGTCCAGTCTCTTCTTAAAATGATGAAGCATCCACTTTCTGAAGGGAAGTCGTTCCACTGGTTAATTGTTCGCACTGTTCGGATTTTTCTCCTCAATTCCAGGTTGCTTCTCTCCTTGTTTAGTTTCCATCCATTGTTTCTTGTGTTGCCTTCTGGAGCTTTGGAAAATAGGTTGCCCCCCCCCCCCCCCCGCTTTGTGGCATCCCCTCAAAATATTGGAAGACTGTTATCATGTCACCCCTAGTCTTTCTTTTCTTTAGACTGGCCATACTGCAACCGTTCTTCACCCTAGTTGCTCTTCTTTGCACTTTTCTTCCCTCTGAAATCATCTTGTGGGTTATATCTGAGCAGGATGGAGGGGAAGAGGAGTTTCTTCTGGTCCTTTTAGTTGTCTCAGCACATTTGATGGTTTCAACTGATATTCTTTATTATAGACCAGGGTTGGGGTCTGGCACTCGTCTTCAGTGATTCTGGTGCTTTCTAAGAGGGCATTTCCAGTGAGTAGTAGTGGAGAACCACTATAGAAGCCTCTGGCCATTCCACAGGGGTCATCATTCTCGTGTTTTGTACCATCTGATGAAACCACTGAGAACGGTCATCAGTTAGAAATCAAGCAAGCCAGGTTTTCAAATAATTTGCTTCTCTAATGGCCCCTAATGCTTTCTTTGGATGGGATAGTTAGGGGTCAAGGGGTAGGTCAGGGGTGAAATTCAGCCACCTTGGCCCACCTTGGGAGAGGTGGTAGGGACGATTGGAATCCGTAAAAAATCACCCCAATTGCCCCTGGTTGCTATTACTATAATAACCATTCCCACAGAAGCTGGTAGGGGAAAAGATTGAATTTCACCCCTGGAGTAGGTCCATGACTCTTAAGAGGCTCATCACTGCTTCAGTCACTAATTTAGTCTGCCCAGATTCCTGACTTTGAATTAATACAGGCTTGGCAGGTTTCAATTTTAGAAATTAAAGGACTGCAATGTCATGAAAGGGAGGGATCCAGAGTTTGCCATTTTCACACGGGGATCAACAAAATACAGAAGATACAGAGAGCCTTATAGCTTCTCCAGGGATTGAAAGGACCAAATGTGTTTAGTAACCTCTAATAATACGTTGCTTATATATATAATTACCCAGAATTCTCTGAAATCTGGTTTACTGCAGCAAAAGAATTAATTAATGTATTAATTTCAGGGTGTCTGGGTTTATAACTTTCAACAGAAAGATGTAAAAGATAAGTGCTGGTATTATTAAAAATAAATAGGATAAATTCTTCTCTTTCCTCTGATATAATACTTTTGAAGAATGTTATCCTTTAATTCCTGTTAGGAACTTTTAAATAGTACATAACAAATATATAATTGATTGATTTGCATTCATTGCATGGTTTTTAATTTCTTTAAAATGGATAAAATGATACTCAATGCTTGAAACTGGACAGAGATTGAATCTATTCAGCTGTGGTTTGTTAGACTTGTATTCTATTTCTTAATATTTACATTATGGAGTTGCAAAGTTCCGATGAGGTGACACTTTCTTGACTAGGTTGTGCTAAACTTCAAGCAAAGGTGATGGCTTGGGCTCCCCAGCAGCTGTTTATTACTAGGCTTACTGTGAGGGTCTTAGGGTTAAATGATAGCACAGAACAACCTACTTTCTAATAAACAATTTGGTTTCAGAAAAAAACTATCCTGCAATCTGCAACTCTTACACTGCAAAAACATATGGACTACACAACTCGATCAGGGCAAAGCAATAGACGCAATCTACATAGACTTCTGTAAAGCCTTTGATTCAGTGGTACATGACAAACTATTCCTAAAACTAAAATCTTATGGTATCTTTGGATACCTGCATAGCTGGTTAGAAGCATTCCTGTCAAGCAGACAACAAATGGTCAAAATTGGGAGCCTCCTATCAAATTCTGTACCTGTCAACAGTGGTGTCCCCCAAGGCAGTGTTTTAGGACCAACTCTCTTCATACTCTACATAAATGACCTCTGTGATCATATTAAGAGCAACTGCGTTCTCTTCACTGACAGTGTAAAGCTATTCAACACCACCGACAATACTGCTACCCTTCAAAAAGACCTTGACTGTGTATCAGAATGGTCAATCAAATGGCAACTTCAAATCTCAAAAATAAATGCTCTGTCCTACATATTGGCAAAAAAAATAAGAAAATAAAATACAGGCTGAATAGTCAAGACCTTGTTGATGATCCAAACTCTGACAAGGATCTTGGAGCACTCATCTCTAATGATCTAAGTTCTAGAGCCTACTGTAACTACATAGCCAAAAAGGCATTAAGAGTTGTTAATCTCATCCTACGTAGCTTCTTCTCTGATAATATCACATTATTAACTAGAGCATACAAAACATTTGCTAGACCTATGCTTGAATACAACTCATCAGTCTGGAACCCATACCATGTATCTGATATTAACATAATTGAAAAACTCCATTAATATTTCACAAGAAGAGTTGTCCGCTCCTCTACTCATTGCAGAATACCATATGCCACCAGACTTGAAACCCTAGACCTAGAAAACCTAGAACTACGCTGCCTCCGGTCCGATCTAAATATAGTATATAAAATCATACATTGCAATCTCCTACCTGTCAATGAGTACTTCAGCTTCAATCATATCAATACAAGAGCACACAATAGATACAAACTCAAGGTTAACCACACCAAACTTGACTGCAGAAAATACGACTTCAGCAACTGAGTGGTCAATGTCTGGAATACTCTACCTGACTCTGTGGTTTCTTCCCCAAACCCCAAAAACTTTAACCTTAGACTTACTATTGACTTCACCCCCTTCCTAAGAGGCCTGTAGGAGGTGTGCATAAGTGCACCAATCGTGCCTACCGTCCCTGTCCTATTGTTTTTTATTTTTCTCATAAGTATCTATCTCATGCATTCAAAACTATATTTATTCTTATACCTCTATCTTGTAAGCGATTGACAAATCAAATCAAATGTAAATGTAGAATAAGAAACTGTAGATAAAAGGATGGAACAAATATGATGCTTTTATCAAGAGCCTAGATCAGGGAATGGATCAGCCAGCGGGGTGTATAGATCTGGCCCACAGAGCCACCTTGGGAACAGCAAAGGACCGGGCCGAGGTGCCTCAGAGGAAAGAGCTTGGGAGCTCAGTTTTCAGCTGCGACAGCCTCCTGCAAGCAGAAATGGTGCTCGGGAGGGCTGTGAGCTCCGTTTTCGCTGGCAGAGCACTTGGGCCACCACAGGCATCCCCAACACAAGTGACGTTGAGCTGGACATGCCTATCCTGGCCACACACACACACACACACGCACACACACATACCTCGCCCTCCTGAGGTGAAACACAGCCCTGACATGGCCTTCAATGAAATTGAGTTTGACACCCCTGGCCTAGATTGTCTTGCTTATTTAGCTTCTGGATGTCTGGAAATCTTGAAGATGGATCGGAACAAACCAACTTAATGGTAGTAAACTAATCTCTGAGTGAAGCCACCATGAAGGTCTGGGAGTCTGCTAATATAGTCACCCCAATATCACATTTTTAAAAAAAGTTTTATTTAAAGAATTTATAATAGAAAAACTCTAGGAAGAAAACAATGAAAAATAAAAACAGTATGATGCAGTTGAATTGTATAGGAAAATTCTTCCATAATGCATCATAAAGTATCTCAACATCGCTCCAATAACATCCTAGCCCTAAAGCTTGAGGAGAAGAAGACAGGCCTTCAGTGCCTTCCAAAAGCTGAGAGGGTTGTGGCCATTCAGATCTCAGGCTGTTCTAAAAGACGGGTGCCATAGCAACGAAGGTCCACCTCCGGGATCCCATTAGATGACCCTGTTTCACAGGAGGAAGACAGAACAGAATGGCTCCTCTGCCAGATCTGGTAAGATGAGGGGAAACAACCAGAGATAGATGGCCTCACAGGAAGCGTGGATGTTACCATGCAGCGTCTTGTAGACATCACCCAAAACCTGATATGGCATCCAGAGATCTACTGGGAGTTAATGCAATTGCAACAGCACTTAGACTTATAGACCACTTCACAGTGCTTCACAGCCCTCTGTAAGCGGTTTACAGAGTCAGCTTCTTGGCCCCAACAATCTGGGTCCTCATTTGACTTACCTCGGAAGGATGGAAGGCCAAGTCAACCTTGAGCCTGGTGAGATTTGAACTGCCAAATTGCAGGCAGCTGGCAGGAAGCAGAAGTAGCCTGCAGTACTGGACTCTTAACTACTGCACCACCACAGCTCAATGATATTAATGCTTCCATGTTCTCTTCAAGACAACTCTTACGTTGAGCACATTGCATCGTCCAACTGGGAGATAATGCATGAGTAAATGCAAGTACAGGTGGTCCTTGGTTAAGGACCACTCGCTCAGTGACCATTCACTCAAGATGGCGTTAAATGAATGGTACTTAGTATCAGTTCTTGTGGTGGCAGCACCCACATGGTTGTGTGCTTGGAGCCTGAGTGCTTGGCAACCGGCCCAGATTTCCAGCCCCCATGGTCATGGGTTCATCATTTGTCACTTTCCGTGCTGATTTTCCACAAGCAAAGTCAGTGGGGAAGCCGGCAGGTAGTCGGAGTTGTAGTCACATGAGGTCCTGGCTTAATGACCTGCAGTGATTTGTTTAGCAATGGTAACCAGGATCTGCCAGAACTTCTATCAGTAATTGTAATGCTTTCCACCCCATCGCTTAGCAATGGAAATTCTGGTCCCAGGTATCATTTTTAAGTACGAGTCATCCAGTCCAGGAATGGGCACAATTGGTACAGCAGGATGTTTTTCTGTAAGGGCCATCCTGCCCATAACAGCCACATGGCTCCTGAAATAGGAATTCTGAGTCCAAGAGGAGCCCCAGTTGTGCACCGATTCTGCTTGCAGGAGTAGCACCTCCTCCGGAATCAGAAACAGGAAATATCCAGATTCTACAACTGCAAGTAATCCTCGACTTACAACAGTTTGTCGAGTGGCTGTTTGAAGTTACAACAACACTGAAAGGACCGTTTTTTACACTTAACGACTGTTGCAGCGCCCCCATCGTCACATCACAATTCAGATCCTTTGGCAACTGACTCCTATTTGTGACGTTCTGCAGTGTCCCGGCATCACGTGACCCGTTTTGGCGACCTCCTTGACAGTCCAAATCAACGCAGGAACCAGATTTACTTAACAACTGGGTTACTAGCTTAACCACTGCAGCAATTCCCTTAACAAGTATGCCATGAAATGTCACAAATGAGGCAAAACCCCACTTAACAGACGTTTTCCCTTACAACATAAATTTTGGACTCAACAGTGGTCTTTGTAGGGTTGAGTCCTTCTGTGATGACCTGGGACATGGCACAAAGGCAACACAGTCAGATAATGAGTAAGAGTCCCTTTATTAGCTCCAACTTTGCCTCCAATGTCCAGGTAACCTTCTGGCCGGAGAAAAACTCCCAGGAACAGCCTTTGGCTGCAGAGAATTAAGTCCAAAACGTGGTAAAAAAAACCTGTAACTCTGTAAGTCCAAACAAGCCAAACTGAAGTAATTAGTTTGGTAGGGCAGGAGCAAGAATTTCAGAAACTTACACGGTTGGGAAGAAGCCAGGAACACAGATAAGCCACAACGATACAAGATAAAGTCACATTTGCTCCCAACAGCCTGCCACACGCAGCCTGCCTTTTTTATCAACTGTCTTCTCAGCTGTGGCTAATGAAGGGAATCGGGGCCTTTTCCTCCCCATAAGCCACACACCCCACATTGCTCCCTTCTCCGTTCCTTCCTGCGTGCCCTAGGATGAAGAGGGGGTGGGCATGAGTCTTCCTCTGAACTCCCTCTCCCTTGTTTTACCTCTTCCCTGCTCTGCCCAACCAGACTTTGCCCTTCCCCAGTTTCCTCCACAGCCAACGTAGCCACACTCCCATTCCCTGTCAGCTGTTCAACTTCCTCCTTGGATTCAGGCTCCGACGGGCATGACACCTTCCTTCTTAGTTCATCCTTCATCCAAGGACCACCTCAGCAGAACTACTTGGAAAGGCCAGAGCAGATACGTCCAGCTGTTACTCAGCATGCAGCTGATCTTTTCCTCCCGTGCCAATGAATGACCTCACCCAGCAGCTTCGTGTAGATGTTAAATAGGAGTGGGGAGAAAGTAGAGTCCTGAGGCAGACTGCAGTGGAGTCTGGAGCTGGAGCCCTCTCTCCTCCTCCTCTCCTCTCCTCTCCTCTCCTCTCCTCTCCTCTCCTCTCCTCTCCTCTCCTCTCCTC
>NW_020769332.1:3033989-3155720 GCF_900518735.1 Pseudonaja textilis | reverse complement strand
TCTCCTCTCCTCTCCTCTCCTCTCCTCTCCTCTCCTCTCCTCTCCTCCACCAACACAAATTGGAACCAGCCTCAGAGGAGAAAGAACCACAGTGAAACCCTGCCCCCCTCACTCCTCACCACCTAAGTTATCCAGGAACTCATCCATTGCTGTCATTCGTTAGATTTTAATTTTTTTAAAAGCAGTGCAACGGTACGTTGCAACGGAGGCAAAAGAGCTCAATCAACACCAGATTGAACTCTCCTTCACCTCTCCAGTTCGATCCCTAAGGATTTCCACTCCAGTTGGAACTCCCGTGTATTTGTCATCCATGTTGCTAAAGCATGGGGGGGCAGCTGTTTGGGATGTGCCTAGGTGTCTTTTTGACATTTCTCTTCCTTTCCCTTTGGCCAAGGCAGTTTCTGTGCTTCACAACAAACCTCTCGGTAGCCGACACAGACATGGTGAACCTGCCTTCGCTTCTAAGAACAGGGGTCTCCAACCATGGCAACTTTAAGACTTGTGGACTTCAACTCCCAGAGTTCCTCAGCCAGCTTTGCTCAGAGTCCCTCAGCCAGCTTTGCATTGAGCTTTGCTGGCTGAGGAACTCTGGGAGTTGAAGTCCACATGTCTTAAAGTTGCCACTGTTGGAGACCCCTGTCTTAGAAGGTTCTCAGGGAAACTGTAGGAACAGCTGGTCTCCCAAGGATGGGTCTGGAGGTATGTGCTGGCTGAAGTTTAGGTGATAAGCAAGCTCTCACATTTGTCAGGCCCTGCCTGACTGAAGAGTGCGTTGTATGCACCACAGTGGTGTTCTTTTCCAGTGGGAAGTTTGTGGTTGCTGAAGTGGCTCAGGTTCAGGAAAGGCGATTAGGAGCAGCGGGCTGAGCTGTACAGCAAATACTGTATCTCAGGTAATCCCAGGGAACTGCAAAGCCAGCAGATAAATGCAGTTAGAATATATTTCCACACTCATGCTGCACCTAACGTGCTTCACATACAAATGCTACCAATTTTGCTGAACTTAACAAGAAGTTTAAATGCAAAGAGCCACTACAGGGCTAATGTTTTAATTGGGTTTCTAAACTTCACACACTCCTGTTTGTAGTCTTATGTTTTTGGTAGATGTAAACCAAAGGGGGAGAAGATCCTTGCTCTGGGTTCCCGTTGTTTTCCCCAACCAAAAACCTTTGAACTGTTTTGAGTGTTGATCCATCAGAGCTCAGCCATCCCGAAACATTCCGAAGGCCTGTTTTGTCCAGAACCACAAAATAAAGCATCTTTCTTGTTTTTGCACATACAAAATAATATCTCCTTTGCGGTGATGGAAATTGTGTGTCCAAATGAGTAAATGATTGTGCTGGTGGAAGGACCACACTTGTCTTTCTTATGCTGTTATTTGTACCTTGCACCAAAATCAAATAGCCCTTCCTATATACCCCAGATAAAAATGTAAAAACAGTTCCGAGGTTTTTTTTTTTTGTTCCTCCCTTTGCTATCTCCTTGCAAGTTACTCAGAGATTTTGTAGGCTAATAAGTATGGATTCATAAACATGTTCATCTTTATTTTGCCTTTCCATTTTCATCAAAGTATGGATGCAAATACAAATACTATATTGGATGTACCAAAAAGTTTAAATGCAATGGGTGTGTGGAGTGATACTGAGAAATGGGAAGAGACAAGACTCGGAAACTACAGATAGATTAACTTAATGTCTGCATTGCACAAGAGATTAGAATGAGTGCATGTCTCTGAGAATTTCGAAACAATCCTGTTGTTCAGGAGCAAGTGTGACTTTGATAAGGACAAATCATGTCAGACTCACCTTATCTCCTTTATTACAGAATGATTTCTTTGATAGACCAAGGGAATGCTAAGAATGTGGTCTATCTTGAATGTAGCATTTGAAAAGGTCTCTTAATCTCCCATGAGCTGTTCAGAGCATCCAGTAGTGGGAGGTGCTTCAGTCTCTGCGTATCTAGGCTGGGCTTAATTTGTGGAATGCTCCTCCTCCTCCATGATATTCCTTCCCAGCATTCCCCAGTTTTTGCTCAGCCTTGTGAGAGATAGGCAGTGCTTGTGATTCTTCCTTGGCTGAAGCAGGAAAAATTCTTTCCTTGCTAGCAGGTTTGAAAGTTAATCAGCTGGTCTTTAGAATCCTTTAGCCTTCTAATCGCGTTGCGATCTCTCAACGTTGGCTCACATTACAGAGATCGCTCGCGTTACAGGGAAGCGCCAATTTGTGCCCCAAAGCGGCGGGAGGCTTCAGCGCTGTTCCACGCCCCCTCCCCACAAAACCGATCTTTCTACACCTGCCATTCCGACAGATTGCTGCAGAGTTTCTTTTACCCGAACAGCGGCGTGAGCTCTTTACTCCCAACAGAGTCGTATCGCTTTCCTTCCCCCTCTGAACGCCACTTGGGGTGGCGAATTCAAATGCTTAGTGCCTTCCACCCTTCCCCGCCGCTTAGCCTTATAGGAAAAGCCATCGGAGGCTATTCCTTCACACGGTGGCAGTTTGCTGCTGGGGAGCGCGCCAAAAGATTAACGGCCGGAGGCCATCTTTTCTTACAAGACCTCGTGGCCACGTGCCTGTATTCCATTTCATGCTATGTGAGGTAACTGTTCCGAGGAGAGGTTCCCTTCAGGAACACTGGGGACCATTATACCCTCGTCTTGGTTTCTTTCAACATTCGAGGCTATTCTTACAGTTAAATTGTTGGCTTAACACTCACAGCCCAATCAACCCAGCGGCACAACAGCGAGCATCTAGGCCTGTGTCCACCTGTGCAGGGAAGCTGTTGAAGGCCTCTACCATAATCAATCTGGGCCTTTAGGCGTTCTCAATTTGGCTGTTTGGTTTCTCAGCATGTAACATCGTGCCACTTAATTAATATTCATATACGTATTGCCATATATATATATTAGTGGTTATATAATAATACAATAAGAATAATAATAACTTTCTCTTCGGTATAATATTTTAATATCAATAAAATATTATTGCTGAGATACGACTCATTATAGATAGGTATTATTCAAAAAAAAAAAAAAAAGAGGAAAGGGGGCAATAAAAACATCATCAGGGCAACCGGTCTGTCCTCAGATCTGGCCCCTGGGCGTGCCAACTGCCTTCACAGTATTGCACTGTATAACAAGCATACTGTAATTCCAACTTCAATCGAAATGGCAGACGGTAGCAGCTCTCAGACCTCATCCTTGAAGGTCAAAGCCAAATCTCAGCACAAACCTAAGCAGGCTAAAGGGAAATCTAAAACTTCAGAAAGGGATGCCATCAGGCACCATAAAGCTTTACAAAAACAGATAGATAAGCGCACACGGGAGGCGCACAGGGTCTCACAGGACTTCCCCTCCTCCAGTCCAGGTCCGTCTACCTCTTCCCACCCTTCTCTTCCCCTAGATCTCTCCCTCTCATCCAGGCGCAGCTTGGCTCCCCAAAGCCAACAGGCCCAAGTATCTGGGACACCGACCACGCGAAGGGCTCCAGAAGCTACATTCACTCTGACGGCTGCCGGTCTTCATCAGGTCAACATTCTTCCAGAGGAAGTTCCAGAGAGGATGAAGGCCTGGGAGGAGCTGGCAATCCGCTAGGGAATCGTAGCAGGTCTTCAATACGCAGTTATGACCAGGGAATATCCTGTGATCACCTATCATGATTCCCAGTCGCTGAGGTCGTTGACCTGGTCGGAGCAGCACTATACCCAGGTACATTTACAAGGGGAGGTCCCCCTCCAAGGGCCGACTGAGGAGGAGGAGGAGGAGGAAGTGGACCAAATTGATCAAATGGAAGAGATTGAATCAGGATCAATACATGACAGCGAGCCCCTGTCAGAAGCAGACCCCTTAGAAAGGGGAATGTCTGAGGATGAGGGCCTTGTTCCTGACCAACCTGTTTTTACAGACTTATTCCGCCCACAACTTTTCAGATCTCTCTTGTTTAAGGCAAAAAATATTGCATGCCTAAACAAGTCGACCCCTTCTACCACTCCAACTCCTTCGGAAGAGGGACCAGAAGATCTAATTTTCAACCAACCAGTAGTCGAAGCAGAGGTGATCCCAGTTCCTCCCATGTTTTCAGACCTGGTACAGAAACAGTGGGCCTCTGCAGTGGTGTACCCAGCCCCCACTGGATATGACAGGAAATATTTCAATTTGGCCCCTGATTTCTCAAAATTATTGAATACTCCTGAGGTAGATGAACCTATAGTGGGACTAGCATCCTCCTCCATTCCCAGTGATGCACTGGAGGCATTAAAGCCGGAGGAAAAATGGGCTGAGCTAGCCCTACGCAGAGCCCATCAGTCTGACACATGGGCCATCAGAGCAGCCACAGCCGCCGCCTCCTTCAACCGTTCTTCTCTCAGATGGCTCCGCCTCTTAAGGGAACATGTCCCTAATTCCAACCTTAGAGCGCACCAAGATATTGCTAAACTTATAGCAGCTGCTGAATTCTCAGCTGACGCAACTTATCATGGAGTCAATTTTTCAGCCAGGGCCATTACTTCACATGTCACAGCGCGACGCTTACTATGGTTAAAACATTGGCAAGCAGACTTTAAGCACAAATGCAAGCTGGCTTCATCCCCAATTGTGGGAGACAGACTGTTTGGCCCTTCCCTTGATCCGCTACTAATTGAAACCCGAAACAAAAAGAAAATTCTTCCTTCCCTTTTTCGGAAGTCAGATTCTACAAACCCTCAGTCCTTTTGGAGGGGATCCTTTTGGCCCTTTTACCAGGGATCCTTTTCACCCAGATACCAGAGACCTCTATCATTCAGACCAGGGCAGCAGTCAGACAGGTCCAACTTCGGGGATAGGAGCAGAAGGGGTGGTCAATCCAAGAGATCCTTTCGGGGAGCAGGAAACAGGTCCTTTAAGCGTCCAAGATAACTCCCTGGACTCGACCCCCATTGGTGGACGCCTTAAATTATTCGTGGACAAATGGGACTCCTCAACCTCTGATTCCTGGGTCAGAGACACGATTAGATTTGGCCTTGCACTGGAGTTTCAGTCTGCTTGCCCAGATTTTTTCATGTCATGTCCTCCAGAGACTTGGTTAAATGTAATCTCATGGAAACAGCTTTCCAACACCTATTGGACATACGAGCCATCCAGCCAGTAGCCACCAACCAACGAGGGCGAGGTTTCTATTCACATCTTTTTGTTGTTCCCAAAAGTTCGGGGAGATGGAGAGCGATATTGGATCTGAAATGTCTCAACCGTTTCTTAGTATATCGCAAGTTTAAAATGCACATCCTGCAATCTATCTTACTTGGTATCAGAAAGGGTGACATCCTCACGTCCATAAACCTGACGGAGGCGTACCTACATATTGCTATTCGGCCTTCCAACTATAAATTTCTGAGATTCTGTTATAATAACCACCATTTTGAATATGTGGCCCTTCCTTTTGGACTAGCTTCTGCCCCCAGGACCTTCACGATCGATCAATCTCCATCCGACCCTGTTTCAAGAGGTGGTCAGGACATTTGGACAGCCGGTGGTGGACCTGTTCGCTTCCCCCCTCAACGCTCAGCTCCCAAGATTTTTTTCCAGGTACCCCTCACAAGGAGTGGAGAACTTCAATTCGCTCCGCTGTCGTTGGCCCCCGGGACTTCTGTATGCATTCCTGCCACTTCCACTGGTTCCCAAGGTCATCCAGAAACTGCTAGACGAGAGGGCGGAACTACTTTTAGTAGCCTCTTACTGACCCAGACGGCCGTGGTTTGCAGATCTCCACAGTCTATCCGTATGAACACCATGGAGAATTCCCCCAGCCAGGGTCTGGCTAACCTGGGGACCCCTTCAACATCCGGACCCTCAATTGCACCTGACCGTCTGGAGGTTGAGCGGAGTTGTCTGAAGAGCGAAAAGTTTTCCAACAGAGTTATTGTCACTATCCAAGCCGCCAGACGCCCCCCAACAACTCGCATTTACAATGCCACATGGTCCAGTTTCTGCAAATGGTGTACCGAGTCTCGAATTGATCCCATCTCTCCATCTGTGGCTCAAATCCTAGAGTTCTTGCAAGAGGGACTTGATAAGGGATTATCACCTAATACGTTGAAAAGACAGGTGGCGGCCTTGGCCTCTACTATCTCTTTCCCATCATCCACTCATACGGAATTTCCTTCGAGGAGCCACAAATTTACGCCCCCCAGCGGTACACCATTATCCCACCTGGGACCTTAACAAGGTCCTCGTCGCACTCACTAAGGGTCCTTTCGAACCCTTGAAATTGTCAAGTCTCTAATTTCTGACATATAAAGTAGTTTTCCTTGTAGCGATCACTTTTACTCATCATATTTCGGAGATTGCAGCTTTGTCTACCAGACAAGATCTTTTGTTTTCCATTCTGACCGGGTGGTCCTTCATCCTGATCCTACATTTATACCCAAAATTAACTCATTTTTTCATTGGGCACAAGAGCTGATACTTCCTAATTTTTGTCCCAGACCATCCCAAGGGTTGGAACTACAATGGCATAGGCTTGATGTGAGGCGAGCATTGCAAATATATATCAACCGCACAGCGGCTTTCAGAAAAATAGAAGCCTTATTTGTGTCTTTTCAGCCCAACACTCAGGGATCCAAGGTCTCACCTTCTACAATAGGCCATTGGCTACGGGCCGCGGTAGCGAAAACGTATCAGACTCAATCCCTGCAGGTGCCCAGGGGTATAACAGCTCATTCAACAAGGAGCGCTGCAACGTCGGCAGCGTTGGCCACACAGGCACCAATAACTGAAATTTGTCAAGCTGCAACCTGGGCCTCTGCATCGCTATTCATTAGGCATTACAAAATAGATGTGTTTGCATCTGCTGAGGCCTTATTTGGCAGAAGAGTTCTGCAACGGGTCCACAGGGACCAGGAGGAGATTCCAGGCCAGACGGAGTCCCTCCCGTAGGACAGGCCAAGCTTTGGTATGTCCCACTACTGGATGCTCTGAACAGTTCATGGGAGAAAGGGCATTGGTACTTACCTGACACACCCGTTCTCTTTGAGGTGTGAAGAGCATCCAGCCCCACCCTTTTTTCCATCTGGTAGGGTTCTGTTTCGGCCAACGAATTGTTAGGGCATTGAGGACGAGGGCGGTTATTTCTCTCGTCTTCGCCAAAACTGGGGAACGCTGGGGAGGAGTACCGTGGAGGAGGAGGAGGAGCGTTCCACAAATTAAGCCCAGCCTAGACATGCAGAGACTGAAGCACCTCCCACTACTGGATGCTCTGAACAGCTCAAAGAGAACGGGTGTGTCAGGTAAGTACCAACGCCCTATCTCCCTGAGTCTAAGACAGAGACACGTTAACTGGTTGGTTCTGTGATACAGTTGGACCACATTGAAGGTTGTTCATAAATGGTTTTACGTCATCCGGTCAGGCTGTTTCAAAGGGAGACCAGTCCTGTTCAGCATGAGGTACAAGATACATTTGTTTAACTGCAAGACCAAATCACACTGCAAATGAAGCTTGAACATTGGGTCAGATCCAAAGCAGAGGTGGTATTCAGCAGGCTCTGACCAGTTCTGGAGAACCAGTAGTGGAAAATTTGAGTAGTTTGGAAAACTGGCAAATCCTATCTCTGACTGGCCCCGCCAACCCCGTCTCTTCTCTGCCTCCCATTGAGTCCCAGATGATTGGCTGGGTCTCCTTTGGTTGCCCTGCCCAGGAGAACGGAGTTGGAAAGCAGGTTAGTGGGCTGGGGAGGGAATGGGGAATTTGCAGTATCCTTCCCTTGCCACGCCCACCAAGCCACACCCATCAAGTCATGCCCATCAAGCCACTCCCACAGAACTGGTAGTAAAAGTTTTTGAAACCCACTACAGATCCAAAGACAAGAATTCAGCGGTGAAAACATTTTGTTCATTTTACCCGTGAAGAAAGTATCAAATTCAGGTTTCAGATTGCAGAATGTAAGATAGATAGTGGCGTATGTGATCAGGATCAATGACTCCCGGTGGCCCACAATCTGAATTTAATAAGCAAACTTCTCAAAACTTCCACGCAGTCAAACTGCTTTTAACAGAAGAACACATGGAAACCATAGGTTGCATTGTCCCCTGTGCTGGCTAGCTTGTACTTAGAATACTGAGCTTAGTTGTGGACGGTACAGTTCAAAGGGCAGAAGTGAATTGGGTTCAGAGGAGACAAGAGTGTTAACTGGGAGCCAAGCCCTGTATGCAACAGTTAAAAGAGCAGTGAAAGAGTGGTGGGAGACAAATACTTTAAAAGATTGCTGTGTGCAAGAGAGGAGCATGAGCCGTGTTATGTGTTGAAAGCGATAGAAGATGGAAACTGATAGAGATTCAGACAGCATTTTAGGAAGAATTTCCTGACAGCATGGACTGCTAAGCAGAGGAATTGTCTGACTATTGGTCTCTCCCCCCCCCCTCCCCCCATGCACTGCTGCTTTTTGCTGGAACATTTTTAGACCAGCAGCCCCCAACCCCTTGGGCATCGGGGGTTGGGTCCATTGGTGGGATTAAAAAAAAATTACTACCGGTTCTGTGGGCATGGCTGGGTGGGCGTGGCAGGGGAAGGATACTGTAAAATCTCCAGTCAGAGGTGGGATTTGCCCGTTCTCCAAACTACTCAAATTTTCCACTACTGGTTCTCCAGAGCTGGCCAGAACCTGCTGAAGACCACCTCTGATTGGGTCCGTAGAGAAAAGGTTTTCCACGGACCGGAAAAACCTCCTGCTGCATCCCACGGATGGGGTTTCACTGCTCAACCTGGTTGCTGGCATCCATGGCAGGAGTTGGGGACCCCTGTTGTAGAGTTTAGAAAAGTGGAATATAAAACAGTTTTAAATAAACCCTGGCAGAAGTAAGAGGTTGGAATTTACGTAAATTTTATTTTATTTATCACAGATTAAAGAAAAATGTTCCCAATGTTGCTGATGAAGGTAAAATCACATGCCATAAAACATGATACTGAAGTGCGATAATCAAACTTCAATAAATGCAGCAAACACCAACAGTTAAAACTTCTTTTCACAATAGTTAAGACCAGAGCATTAAAACTCAAGGGAAGTTGTGATCAAATTAATAGGCTTATAAAAAGGCAAATATTTATATTTTACACTTTTAAAAGCTCTGCTATACCCGTAATCATCTGCACAGGATGTTTTTAAGTCTGTGATTTGCTGACTTAACTCAATTTTGATATGCTGAAATTAAGGAACTCATTACCTGCTCTCCTTATTTCAGGGTGAGAGGAAAACCTTGGCTTGTAAAAAAAAAACCCACCTGGTGATTATCAGCTTTTTAAAATAGCATCACATGGAAACACACCGCTTTTTATTTCAGTTTCCATTTAAATTTCAACTCGCTAAGGAGGAGACAAATTACATGATGTTTAATAAGGACTGTTTATTACATGCCACTGCCTTGTTTTGTTCCCAGAAGTTATTTTGGGGGTTGTTTTTCTCCCATTCTCTCTTTCCTGTCCATGTGGACAAAGCAAGGAACCTCCAGAATTGTCTGCAATTGTAATAATTATGAAGGTGGTGGCAGCTTCTGAATCAGCGGCAATGGAATGTAAGGGATGGTTTGCATTTGGTAATGGCACTTTTGTAGGATGTGGAGTAGAATATGGGGTTTGGTTGCATAGGAAGGGCATTGAGGAAAGCTGCTTCCTCTGCCACGGCCATGTTGGAGCAACGCCTTTGCCTGACTTCGACCCGCATCCAAAGAATCTGCATTGGCAGGATACAGGGCTGGTTGTGGCAGCTCTCACTGCCTCTGGATGAATGCAAAGTAAGGCATGCTTGTGTAATGACGATAAGGACAGCTTGAAGGCCTTTCTGCGCATAATGTTCAAACAACTCTAATTCATGTTTGCTGCTTGCCTAGTGAGGGAAGTATTTAAAATTGACTTCAAAGCTCTTAATCATCTACAGTGTAGAAGAAGACTTGGTAACCCAGGATGCATGGCTGTGGGTGCTTCTTCCAGGGAATATTTTAAACATGGATCATTGCTTCTGTTCGCTTCAAGCTCCTGACATCATCACAATCAGTGGCTTTTCTTTAAACTGTGCTCGTCATACCTGATCCAGTGACAGGGACTCACCTCTTTTAGAGTAGTTATACCAGACGTACAACTTTTAATGTGAGTAGTTTGTGCAATTCGTTGAAATTTTGACTTAAGGAATTAGCTTTTGTAGTCAGTATTTGTCTCCTGCTTGTTTCTGGATAGAAATTCCTTCTAATGTTTTATTGCACAATTTTATATATTGCCCATTTCCATTGAAACCCGAGGTGGTTTTCAAAACAAAAGAAAAAAGATGTACAATTAAAATCTGCAAAGGCAATGATTGCATCACTAAAAGGCAACCACGCACCAAGAGGTACAGATATTTGGTACAATGGCTAAGTTTTCAATGGTTTATAAAAAAGCAGAGAGATTGACATGCCCTGTTTCTCAAGAAGTTATGTGTGCCATTGCACGGGGGGCGGGGGAGGAGGGAAGTTACAGTGAAGATACACTAGGGCCCCCATTCCTTTGACTTCCTGGGGTGGGACCCTCATGTGTGTCTCTAGATCAGGGATCACCAACATTTTGGACCTCAGGGACCACCAAACTCGTAATTTTAAATCCCTCAGACCAGACCCTGGGAAAATCCCCCAAATCTGCAGGAAAATTCCCCACCTCGTTGGGATCGCAGGATACCATCTCCAGCTCCATTCTCACGTGTGGGTGGGGGGGGAGAGACTTTTGGCTTCATGCAAGGAAAGCAACAGAAGCAGCAGAAGTCTTTCTTTCTCTCCCCCAAATTCTGCCAGAAATGAGTCTTTGTGAGATTTGTCGTGCCGGCGCAGCCTCTTGGAGCAGGAGGCCTTGCAGGGTCCCAAAGACTCATTTCTGGTGCAGTTTGGGGGAGAGAAAGACTTTTGCTGCTTTCCTTGCGTGCAGCCAAAAGCAGAAGAAAGAAGCAGCCCGGCAGCCAGGCGAGGCACGTGGGGTGAGTGGGGCAAGTTCTCCCCCTCTGCCCTTCCCCCCCTCCCCTCACTACCTCGAGTTATTCACAATGCAAGTGACGCAAGCCTTGTGTTCCCATGGTCCATGTGGGCAGCGCAGCCTTGTGTTCCCGTGCAGCCTGGATTAATTGCTTTCTCTGCAGACCACCAAAATTTTCTTGCCGACCACCAGTGGTCCCAGCTCACTGGTTGGCGACCCCCTGCTCTAGATCAAGGGTGTCAAATTCAGGGGGTGGATCTGGCCCATGGGGTGCTTAGATCCGGCCTGGAAACAGTGAAAGGACCTGCCTGCGGTGCCTCTGCCAGTGAAAACGGAGTTTGGGAGGGCCACACACAGCCCTCTTGAGCTGTTTCCACTGGCAGAGGGTTGCAGGAGGCCATCGCAGCCAAAAACGGAGCTTGGGAGCCCATTTTTGCTGGCAGAGCACTCGGGCCTGCACAGGTGCCCCCAACAAGAGTGACCTCAAGCTGGCCACACCCACCTGGGCCCCAGAGGTCAAACACAACCCTGATGCGGCCCTCAATGAAATGGAGTTTGACACCCCTGGTCTAGATCAAGTGGTCCAGCTCTTAAAAGAGAGGGAAGGCCCTGTCCATATTAGAAGCCAAAGTCCCAGGGCTTCCAATTGGAACCAAAATAATTCAGCAGTCCTATGATGAGCAGCGTTCTGGCCCTCCAAATATTCTGGACATGTGCTGGTAGATTCATTTTTTCTAAGAGGCTGGCTCTGGCTCTTGAATCAACCCATATCCCCTGCGGGGAACGGGAAGACGAACAAACCTGCAAAAAAAAAAACCCAACAACAATCACCATGGAACAGGGCTTCCAATAATGTATTTCTGCTGCCCAACCTTTTAGCAGTTGCTGTCTCTTCTTTGTGGCACGGTACATTTCTGTAGGCAGTCTCTACTATTCAAAATCTTTATGGGATTAATCCAGGATATACGTGTGTGTGTGTGTGTGTGTGAGAGAGAGAGAGAGAGAGAGAGAGAGAGAGAGAGAGATCACGCAGGCAGATCCTGGAACAAGGCTCATTTAATTCAGTGGGACTTTTCACTAAAAGGACACGTGCAAAAGGGCTACGAATATAACCGTATCTTGTCTTCACTGTCTGATGCAGCCAGGATACTAAATTAGATTGTGTTTTCTTCCCCTTAGAGAGTAAACCGTTGCATAATATATAAAAGCTGGAAAAGCACTGTTTTCCAGTGAACATTTGGATCTTTTGATTATTCTTTTTCTGTTTTTTTTTTTAAATTACTGCAGATAAGAGCTTTTTTTTTTTTTTTTTTTTTGGTTGGATACCTGGTTTTTCGCCTTTGGCTGATGCAAATATTCAGCTACAGCAACTGCCATGGAATTCTGAGTCTCAGCATTCTGCTTTTCCCCCACGAAAGGATTTTGCATAGCAGCTATCCTGCCTTTCTTTCCCTCAACATAAAGCAAAACAAAACTAGCTACTTTCAGCAGGCTAAGGGAACCGGAAGGTTACCATTTATGAAATCAAACTCAAGTTGTAAGAGCCGTAACATGTCACAGAATGAGAAAGTGTGAGCCTTTTTTCCCTGTGTTGCTCCATAGATAGGATCAGCTCAAGTAAACTCCGGTTTCATATTGTCTTGGATTCAAGTTTGGTCGGGTATAATCATGGAAATCCTAGATATAAATAAATCAAAACAGTGAAGGTTACATTGATTTTTAGCATGAGTTCAATCTGTAGTTTTGAGTTCTTTGAGGGTTCTTGTATTTTATTTTCAGTTGCAGTAACTTGCAAACAAGTCTGGAATGAATGTTTTGAAAAATGCCGAAATAAACAGCAGCCGTATTACTAATCGATATTTCCCCCTGTCATATTGCCCTCCTTTAGATTACTTATTTGGCTTATTCAGAATTGGACAGAAGTTTCCTTTTGTAATAGGAATTATTTCTAGATTTGGTAATTAGGCTGCTACATTTTTTCCAATAATCACATTCTAAAATCCCCCCCTTCTTTCCTTTTAATTAACAATAATTTTCCCTTAGGCCAGCCAAATCCCCCCCCCCCCCCCCAAAAAAAATAAACCCCTCAGCATCTCACAGAAGGGTCTTATAGAACAGTCATACAGCTAAAGTTACTAAGAGCCATTTTCAGGATCATACCAGCTGTTAGGTAGTAATGCCGCCCAGTATATTGTTGACATAAAATTGCTTGTTGGGTTTTTCTCCTTGTCTTAACTTTTGCAGCTGCTGGCTGTGAACTAAAAGACAGAGCGGGTCAGTCACCGATATATCCCCAGGGGACTCTTTGCTTTGCTTGCCTTAGCCAAACGGGGTCTTGGAAGGTCCTTTGGTTCCTTCTAGCCGAACAGCCAGTAAAGACTAAAAGAAATTAATGGTTGAAGCACTTCTGCATTGTATTCGTCGGTGGGCCAAAACTTACGCTCCCCACTTGACAAAGAGGTTTATGCTTTGTATAGGTTCTTGCGTACGAAGAACCTTACCTTGTATCTTGAGAACCCCTGGAAGGTGCCCGGGTGGGTTAATCACTTCTCTTGCAACTCTCTAGGTGATGTAACTGATCTTCAAGCTGGTTGGACACACTAGATAGATGTTAGGCCAATCTTTACCTTTCTGCACTGGTAGGAAGGACTTCTACCTGGCGCCGTTTTTAAATCAACATGAGCCTGCTTGAACTCTATGTCTTCAACCCAGGTGAGATCTTAAAATCGGGGCTAAGCTTCACTCATGAATCAGATATTTCTCAACGTTCACACAAATATTGGTCAAATGCAGTTGCCTGCTGATGCTGTTTCCTTCAGAATCCTTAGCTCTGGAATAGGGTTAATCACCAAGGCACCCCGTGTCGTTTCCTCCTGTGAGCAGCTGGAGGGAGATGCGCTGCTTGCAACCGTATGCAACATTCAGACTGGTTGACTGTGAATATCATGGGCTGTCACTTCCAGCAGATTGATTTAATCTTCCGTTTGTACCACGCTCATCCAGTTGACCGAGTAGTGGTTGTCACAGAAGATTGGCTTTGTGTTTATCAAATCCGTTGTTCAGCAAATAAGGAAGGTTTATTTTTATTAAAATGTCAGTCAATCTCAGTGGGAAACATAGTTTTCATGCTTCGACAGTAGCAGATTTTTATAGGCTGAGATTGACCAGGGATGGGTTTTGATTTTAGCCATATTAGAGACCTGCTTCAGGAGTGTGTGTTTGTGTATGTGTGTGTGTGTTGATTTGTTTTTCTGCCAGAAAAATCTGAACTCTTTTTTTTTTTCTACCGTTACTCCTCATAACTATGTTTATACTTAAGGCAGCTATTTTTGAGATGTTGCAAATTTATTCAGAGGTGTTAACAAACATGTTTGTGGAAGTTTGCCTTGATGTGGCTATATTTAGTACTTCTATTAAGCAACTTTATGCAAATTAAATGGACCTTAATTATTTTATTGAACCATCTGAAATAAGAAAATCGTACCTTTTACATAGGTGCAGATTGCAACAACTATAGGTTGTCAGTCTGTGAATGATCTGGAGATTTTATTTTCTCGATATATTGCTCTTCTAAGGTCCTACTGTCAAGATTTCAACCTCCCAAATCACTGAATTTTAGGTATCTCAGGAGATTTCTGTAAATAAATTCTACATAAAAGGACTTTCCTTGTGCCAGATCAAATGTGAAATAAGCACTCTTTTAAAGTTACCTTTGGATCCTACTCCCCTTGGTTTTTGAAAACATGTTGCGTCTTTTAACCTTAGTTCTTGAAACTGTTATCTAATTGTGTAGATTGTGGAGTCCTGCAATCATTTTGTTGCTTTCATTTTATGTATTTTTTATTTTTATTTTATTTATTTTATTTTGTCAAACGCTTACAATACAATAGAAATAAGAATAAACATAAGTTTAAATGTAAGAAATTGGAACTAATAATTGGGGACAATAGGACAGGGACGGTAGGCACGATGGTGCACTTATGCACGTTTTATTTTCATTTATTGAGTAGTACTGTAGATTAAATGCAGAAGGCATTGCTTTTTTGGAAAGTGAGTTTGGAGTTGTAGTCCAATGAATGTTTATTTAGTTGACAACATAAAACTGTAATGAATAGCTAATACCTTAAGATTTTTAAAAAAGTAATCAACTTGGGAAATGGGCTAAAAATGAATTGAGGCAATGAAGCGTTCTCACTTAGGTTAGGGGTATGACATTTTGGTGGCTGTGTTCCACTTACATTTTGGAGAACTTGGATTACAGTAACTAGGGTTGTGATTTATAGCTTTGGTGTTTGCGGTGGAGGGGGAGATTATTATTAACACTTTATTAGGCCTAGTGTGACATTTCACTAACATCTTAGGTTTTTTTATCTCAAAGTTACGAAATAAAGGAAAGTTAAATGTGCCAGCACTTTTTAGTTATAAAGGCCAGAATAAAGTCCAGAGGCTACATGCTGCCTTTAGGAAAAAGAAATAACAGTTTTAATTACAGAGCGTGAAGTACCTGGCTTGCTAATAACATGGGCCAAAAGAATGTTGAAAAAGCAACTGATGACTATGGCAAAGAGTGCATTAGAATGGTTAGAATGCATTTGAAAGGGAGGGAATTCCACGAAAGGAAAAAACAATGCAAGAGAGAGAGAAAGAACAAGATAAAGTTATGATTATGTGAAAGGGTACTTGGACAAGGAAGGAAGGAAGGAAGGAAGGAAGGAAGGAAGGAAGGAAGAAGTAAATAATCAATTTAGGCATTTTTAACAGACTATAGTCACTCCGTTGAACTGCCCTGGCAAAGCAACAGGTTAATTTTTCAGGCCAGTCTTCAGAGGCATTCATATTTTTCAGCAGTGACGTTGGCAGCTCTCTGCTAATTTGTCTTTTCCTCTCATCAATGTAAGGTGACTTCTCCCCCAATTATTTGGGAAGGGGAAAACATTGCATCTTCCCACAGGAGATGCTCTTTTCATCACATTTTGCATGGAGCTCTGGATACTGCATTTTACGAAGGATTGTGACAAACCAGACTGGATTGTAAAGATGATTAACAAGGATGGGCAAAATCCACTTGGTTCGGGAATGGACTATTTTCCATTCCTAAGACAGTTTGGCGTTTTCCAGAGCTGGCACAAATTTGTGTAAAATCTGTGAATTTATTTTTTTTTTTAAAGGAAATGCCTGTGCCACTGATTAAATTCCCAATGTATCTTTTTTTTTTAAATAATAATGGGAAAAAGTCTTCTGATTTGTGTTTTTAGTACTAAAAGGGATGTTAAATTTCCCTCTTTGAAAGGAGACCTGTTTTCTGTTGTTTCAGACAGCAAGTATGAAAAGGTATTTTTATTTTACAGGATGGTTAACATTGTAAGCTGCCCAGAGTCACTTTGTGGATGAAGGAAGGAAGGAAGGCCCAAAGTTAGGAAAATATTCCTTATTAAAAAAAAAAAAAAACCTTGACAGTGGAACCAGTACGGATTACTCAGTGTTGGTATCTTCACTGAATGTGTTTCAGCAAAGCTAGAAAATCATCCGGCATGGATGCTTTAATTCAAGGGTCGCCAACCTTTTGGACCTCAGGGACCACCAAACTCATAATTTTAAATCCCGCAAACTACACACCCTGGGAAAATCCCCAAAAAAGTCTGCAGTAAAATTCCCCACCCCTTTTTCCTACTGATTGATCCATTCTTTATTTGGGATCGCAGGATACCATCTCCAGCTCCATTCTCAGGGGGAGAGAGAGAGAGACTTTTGGCTTTGTGCAAGGAAAACAGCAGAAGCAGCAAAAGTCTTTCTTTCTCTCCCCCAAACTCCGCCAGAAATGAGTCTTGGTGAGACTTGTTGTGCCAGCACAGCCTCTTGGAGCAGGAGGCCTTGCAGGGTCCCAAAGACTCATTTCTGGCGGAGTTTGGGGGAGAGAAAGAAAGACTTTTGCTGCTTTCCTTGCGTGCAGCCAAAAGCAGAAGAAAAAAGAAGTGGAAAGAAGCAGCCCGGGGGCCAGGCGAGACACATGGGGTGAGTGGGGCAAGTTCCCCCCCTTTGCCCTTTGCCCCCTCCCCTCACTACCTCATGTTGCTCGCAATGCAAGCGACGCAAGCCTTGTGTTCCCGCAGGCCATGTGGGCACAGCCTGGATTAATTGCTTTGGGGGGGACATTTCTCGGCGGACCACCAAAATTTTCTCGCTGACCACCGATGGTCCCTGGCCCACTGGTTGGCAACCACTGTTTTAATTCATTGTCATCATTAATGATGTTACCTGGTTTGAGTCATGAACCATCTGCAAGAAAACCAAGCTCAAGAGAGTCCCATGGACCCATGGGTTCAATCCTGAGCTATAAATATTCTCTTCTATTGAATGCTTTAATTTGGAGTCTTAATTGGGCTTGATAGTCTGAGTGCCCCCTTCCTACAGCGTTGATTATTTGAAATCCGCAGGGCGCCAGGTTGGGAAAGAATTTCTCTATATAATCATATCATATGAACGAGGCATGCCACTGAGCAGGAAAAGTTTTAAATCAGATTTGAACAGACTATGTCCAACTAAGTCGTTTAGGTATGATGTTTCCATTTATGGTGCAATGTGGATATTTTATAGAAGTCTGGAAGTAAAAGCTCTTTAAACTCTATTTCGCTTTGGTAAAAATTGTAACATACCCAGTCACATTTAAAACAAAAACAAAAAAAACCACCCATCCCATAATTTTTAGACTATTTTAACCAGTCTCAGTTTGTCCAATAGTTTAAATCAAGAAGGTATAACTAGTTATAGATCACCAAGTATCTAGTTCATAAGTTGTGTGTTGGCAATTTAGATAGCCCTCAACTTACAAAGCTCATTTAGTTCATTTGATCAAGTGATCAAATTCAGTTTTTTGGCAACTGACTCATATATATGACGCTTGCATTGTCTCTGGGTCTTGTAATCACTTTTTGCGCCCCTCTGACAAGCAAGTTCGATGGGGAAACCAGATTCATGTAACAACTATATTACTAGCTGAACAACTGCAGTGATTCACTTAACAAATGCGGCAGAAGGGTCACAAAATGAGGCAAAATTCGCTTAACAAATGTCTTGCTTAGGAATAGAAATTTTGAGGTTAATTGCAGTCATAAGTCAAAGACTACATGTAATAATAAACTAGCTTTAAATAAAAGAGCCCTTTCCTAGTAACCTCCAGGTACGGTGGGCAATTTCTATGACAGCTTGGGAGAATTGAGAGTTGTAGTGAAATCCACAGGGCTGGAAATCCTATCCTAAACAAAAGGGCATTCCTTTGTAAGGATAATGAAAAATTAGTTGCTGCCTAACAGTAAGTTGTGAATTAAAAATGCAATCCTTTACTTCCATTACTGCAAGCAAAATAAGACTTTGCATTTTGGAGATACTACATTAAATAATAAAAAATTTATAGCATTACCAAGTAACTTGGAAAACTTTTCAAAGCAGGAAAAAAACAGTAGGCCAGTAGTAGAAAACAGAATATTAATGATACAATTCCAAAGTATTAAAGGGCCAAACTATATTTTAGGTACAGCTGGCTCTACTATTTTTCTGACTTTGAGGGGGATAACTGTTTATCTGGCAACACTAAGGTACGAATGGTTTAATTCTTTATGCAGTTTTCCTGTAAATATGACTCTTTTGCGCTAGTTAGCATGTTTGACTGTAGGGATAATGAAGGATTCTACATTATTACAATTAAGAGGCCTCAACTGTGTCTTGCATTTTCCAACTCATTTTAAATGCACAAAATAATGCGCTTAGCAAATTTTACAGTTTTCCCATAAGACAAAGCACACTTTCTGAAGCCAACTTTTGTTTTTTGGAATTTCTTACACTCAGCACTGTGTTTTCCCCTAAGATCACTGAAGTCAGCACCTGTAGTGATATAACTTTGGTGGTAAATTCTGTGCAATGAAGGCCAATGAAGCTCTGTCCTGGGTGCTGAATCGCCTTTTGAAGGCCAGATGCTTCACTTGTAATGGAGAAAAAAAAAGAACATACTAGTTTTATATCAATTTGCCAGATGTGGGTGAAAAGTGGTGTAAACCTATGTTTTGACAACTTTTAACATTAATAATAATTCTGAGTAGTTTTAGCAAGAATAAGCTGGGGTTACTGTAGAAAGAAAATTAGAAGCAACAGTCTGTCATCAAACCATTGTGACAATATTTATTATTTTTCTTATTTGGGATTACTTTCCAGAAAAATGAGCTGAAGTATTTCATTAATACAAACGTTCTTTGTGGGGGGGAGAGTGTGTGTGTGAGAGAGATGATAAAGTTAGAAGTGTAATTTGCAAAGCTAGAAGGGCAATATTTTCAAACATTATTTATCTGCTGATAAATTGTTCTGTTTGCCATCTTTTATGTACAGGAAGAGACAGTTCAAGTGAACTAGTAAGGTGAATATTGATGGCGTGTTACAGTTGTGTGGCTGTTTAATGCTCTTTTTGTTTTTTTGAATTTATATATAAAATTTCCCTACTGTTGCCCCCTGCCCTGCTCCTCATCCCATTCCCAACATGGTAACATTAGGACTGCCAACCCAACAAAGCAGGATGTTGCCATATTGAGACAAAACGCTTTATCCATTCCTTCGCTATATTGGTCCACACTGCTGGCACGGTCCCCATTTATTGATCTGCTTCTGTCTTCTTTGTCCTCAAAAGCTGGAGATGCCGATGATCCACCAAGAATTACCCCAAATCCAGTCATCAATGGGAATGTAGCCATGGCTGATGGTCACAACAACACAGAAGAAGACATGGAAGATGGTGAGTAAACCTGCTCTCAGGTTGGTGGTGATGTGGAAAGCTGGCTTTGTTTTCTTCAGCAAGTAGTCCCCAAGGGTTTGATATGCTAGTTATGGAGACCTATCTAGGGAAGAAAACTTCTGAAACATCTGAGGTGAAGCTTGTAGCAGATAAAACGGATAAAGAACATTTTCTTCCTCTTTCATAACCAGAATTATTAAATTAAATTAATGGGATACAGGGCAGAGGAAGCAAAATAATTCCCTACATGATGGATAAACAAGTAGTAGGATTCATTGCCAGTTGGACATGCTAATTGTCGTGCACTATGTGGAGAATTGCTTCATTTTAATTTGTTCTGAATCTCTCACTATTTATCTTCAATGGATGAACCCAGAATCTAGGAATTGGAAGGAAAAGTCTGTCTTTCTAACCCTCTCTATAGGGAGTATTATTTTAGACAGTTCTGTCAGTGGTTTTCTCTGCCAAATCATGTTTTCTTGAATCTGGGTTAGAGCAACATGTGGATTCTCTTGTTGTAAATTGTAGCTTAGGGTGCAATGGAGTGAAGAGAAGAATCAGGGGAGATAGGAGAGCAGTCTTCCAATATTTGAGGGGCTGCCACGGAGAGGAGGAAGGGGGTCAAGCTGTTTTCCAAGACACCCAAAGGCCAGATAAGGAATAATGGATGGAAAGTGAACAAGGAGAGATTCAACCTGGAAATAAGGAGACTGCAACCATCCTAAGTATGAGCCAGTTACCAAGTGTCCAAATTTTTATCGTGTGACCATGGGGGTGTTACAACGGTTGTAAGTGTGAAAAACGGTCATAAACCACTTTTTTCAGTGCCATTGTAATTTTGAATGGTCACTAAATGAACTGTTATAAGTTGAGGACTATATATATATATACACACACACACATACACACACACACACACACACACGGAGGGAGAGACAGACAGAGAGAAAAGTAGGAGACGCCTCTATTACAACTTTACAACTTGTAGGTTTTTATCCTGCTGTGTCATTGCAGACATTATAAGCTTAAACTGGTGATTTTAATAAGGCATGCTTAAAGACTGTATTTCCCGAATTTATTCAGTATGTGACATGTGCCACCAGGGGAAGCATCACACTTGATCATGTGTCTTCTAATGTAAAACATGCATATAAAGCAGTGTCCCTTCCACATCTGGGGCTTTCAGATCATTTATCACTGTTCCTTATACCAGCATACACCCCCCTCAGAAGGAAAACTAACCCTTAAATCAAACTCATCAAGATCTGGCCGGAGGGAGCACTTCACCAGCTGCAGGATTGTTTCTCAAATACTAATTGGAATTTATTGGAACAAGAGGATTTGGAGGAATATACAAAAACTGTCCTGTTTTACATCTTGACCTGTGTGGATATGGTTACTGTGAATAAGCGCATCCACATTTTTCCAAACCAGAAGCCCTGGATGAACAAGGACGTGCGATCACTTCTCAGGACACATGATATGGCATTCAGGTCTGAGGACAGGTTTTGGCATAACAAGGCAAGAGCGGAACTGAGGTGGGGCATCAAGGAGGCAAAAAGGGACTATAAAAGGAAGATTGAGGACTACTTCCCAAATAATGATGGCAGGGAATCAAACACATCACTAATTACAGGGGCAGCAACCCCATATCGATCAATAAGGACGCATCACTGTCAGAAGAATTGAACTGCTTCTTTGCCCAGTTCGAACTGAATAGGTCTTCGAACACACTGCCTCTACAAACCACTGGTACTCAGCTGTTCACAGTACAAAAGTATGATGTGAAGCAGGTGCTTAGAGCAGTGAATGTGAAAAAGGCTGCTGGCCCTGATGGGATACCTGGGAAGGTACTCAAAGCATGGGCTGACCAGCTCGCAGATGTGTTTACAAATAGTTTTAACCTTTCTCTTACACAAGCCATTGTTCCATCTTGTCTCAAAACTTCCATTATTATTCCAGTTCCCCAAAAGCCCTCTCCTGAAATACTTTAAAAGACTATAGACCGGTAGCTCTCACACCCATAATTATCAAGTGTTTTGAGAGACTGGTCTTAAAATATATACAGGATTGCCTCCCATCAAACCTTGACTCATACTAGTTTGCCTATCAGAGTAACAGATCCACAGAGGATGCTATTGCCATGGCTCTCCACATTGCACTGAACCATCTGGAGCATAGTGGGAGCTATGTAAGGATGCTTTTTATTGATTACAGCTCGGCTTTTAATACCATCATTCCGGATATACTGATTAAGAAGTTGCTAGAAATGGGCCCCTCCTCTCACATCTGCTGTTGGATAAAGGACTTTCTTACTAAAAGACCCCAAACTGTTAGGAACGGCAGCTATTTTCCCTCCACTCTTGCTCTCAGCACTGGCTCTCCACAGGGTTGTGTGCGGAGCCCCCTTTTGTATTCACTCTACACCTACGACTGCACTCCCACTTGTCCCACTAACTCTATAATAAAATTTGCAGATGACACCACGTTGGTGGGACTCATATCAGGAGAAGACAAAACAGCCTATAGGTCAGAGGTTCTCAGACTGGTCTTGTGGTGCAAGAGTCATAACCTCGCCCTGAACATCCAAAAGACCAAAGAATTGATTATAGACTTCAGACGATGCAAAGCAGAGCCTCTCCCGCTATATATCAATGGAGACTGTGTGGAAAGAGTTCATAGTTTCAAATTTCTAGGAACTCAGATTTCTGACAACGTTACTTGGTCAGTCCACACTATGGCCACTGCAAAGAAGGCCCAACAGCGCCTGCCCTTTCTGAGGCTGCTGAAAAAGAGCGGTCTGGGTGAGAAGTTGCTGGTTACTTTTTACCGTTCTACCACTGAGAGCATTCTGGCATACTGTGTAACGGTGTGGTGTGCTGGATGCTCTGCAGTGGATAAGAAGATGCTCCAGGGAGTTATAAACACAGCACAAAAAATCATCGGTTGCTCTCTTTCTTCTTTGGAAGAGACTGCGAAGACCGGACTCCTCTCTGGAGCACTAAAAATCTCCACAGACCATTCTCATCCTGGACATTCTTATTTCGAATTGTTGCCATCAGGGAGGCGTTATAGGTGTCTTAAAATGAGGACTAATAGACTGAGAAACAGTTTCTTTTCCAAGGCAATAATTGTCTTGAATCAAACAATGCATATGTGATTTAGCCCTATGTATATAGTGGCATTTTTAAACTATCTACTATATGTTTTAGATAGGTTTTAGACTAGGTTTTAATTATTATTTTAATTATTTAATTTTTAAATACTCTGTAGTGTGATTGTGAAGTGATGTTTGGGACACTGCTGGAGTAACTTTCAAATTTCATTGTATTTGTAGAATGCAATGACAATAAAGCTATTCTATTCTATTCTATTCTTACTAAGATAAATGCAATTAAAAAAAAATAATATACACTTGTACAGTAATACAGCTGCTAGCTCAAATCTTCTTTCCTGCCAGGATTCATGTTCGCTCACGCCAAGGCTACCAAAAACTCCAGCAAATTTGAAGGTGGGAGCACATGAGTCAGCTCCATATCCAAAACATCATTCACATTTTTTTAGGAAAATCCTGAGTCACGTTGACTTGAACTCAGTGGCACTTCCTTAGGAAATACAGGATGTGGCCATAAAGCAAACTTCAGTAAACGCATTGACAGCTAATTCAGTTTCTTATTGAGATACTCTGCCAAAAGAAGTTAAGCCACTTTGCTGTAGTACAGTAGTCCTTGACTTAGCAACGTTCCCTTTAGTGACAACTGGAAATAAAGTGACATGGCCATTTTTTCACACTTAACGACCGTTGCAGCATCCCCCAGGATCACGTGATCAAAATTCAGGCATTTGGCAACTGGCTCATATTTGTGGTGATTGCGGCATCCTGGGGTCACGTGATCCCCTTTTGCGGCCTTCTGACTTCGGGGAAACCAGATTCACTTACCAACCATGTTCCCAACTTATTAACCGCAGTGATTCACTTAACAACGGTGGCAAGAAAGGTTGTAAAGTGGGGGCAAGATTCACTCACATGTCTCACTTAGCAACAGAAATGTTGAGCTGGATTGCAGTCATCGCCTGTAGTACAAGAGCCCAGGCTAGAAACTGGGAGGCTGCGAGTTCTAGTCCTGCCTTACACACAAAGCCTGTTGGGATGGTTTAACAGCCATGCTCTCCACCCTAGGAAGAGCCTCTTTCAAAATATTGCCAAGAAAACTACTTGGGACCTATCTGGGTAGTTGGTAGGAGTTGAAACTGACTCATTTTAAGGCACATAATGCACACAGAAAAGGTTCACAGTGCATCTGCATTTCTCAGCTTAAATTCACAGGCTAAGAATTCACCATGCTAGGCACATTTTGATTTAACTGTGTTCTGTTGGACAAGCCAGGCTTACACTTAGATTAGATTAGATTAGATTAGATTAGATTAGATTAGATTAGATTAGATTAGATTAGATTAGATTAATAGAGTTGGAAGGGACCTTGTAGGTCACCTAGTCCAACCCCCTGCCCAAGCAGGAGATCCTTCATTTCCGATAGAGGGCAGTCCAATCTCTTCTTGAAAGCCTCCGGTGATAAAGCTCCCACAACTTCTGTTCCATGGTTTGATTGTTCTCACTGTCCGAAAAGTTATCCTTCATTCCAGGTTGAATCTCTCCCTGTTCAGTTTCTATCCATTGTTCCTTGTCTTGCCTTTGGATGCCTTGGAAAATAGCCTGACCCCCTCCTCTCTTTGGCAGCCCCTCAAATATTGGAAGACTGCTATTGTGTCTCCTCTGGTCCTTCTCTTCCTTAGACCAGCCATGCCCAGTTCCTGCAACCGTTCATCACAAGTTTTAGCCTCCAGTCCCCTCATCATCCTGGTTGCTCTTCTCTGCACTTTTTCTAGAGTCTCAACATCTTTTTTATACTGCGGTGACCAAAACTAGATGCAGTACTCTAGGTGTGATCTTACTTACTCTTTATAGAGTGGTAGTAGTACCTCACTTGATCTTGACTGTATCCCTCTGTTAGCGCAACTTAGTGTCTGTGCCAGAGTAAGGCTCTGCTGGATAGTTGAGATCCAGCATCTCTCAGCCCTGAGAGATCAACCTAGTGTTCCCTGTATCCATAGAATTGGGTGAAGGGTGGGGAAGGAAAGCTGAAAATCACTGAGAGGATGAGGCACCCGACTCTGAATAGCCAGACAACTGATTCTGTTGGTGATATGTAGATATTGAACAATATGGGGATTAGATGGAATTTTGTTTTTGAAAAGTTGAGGAGATGCCCAACGCCTTCCGAATTCTGTAGCCAACTTCTAAAGTTCACTTTTATTTTTGGAAATGGAAATGGAGCAGAAAATCAGTCACCACAGCCTAATTGAAAACTTCACTATAGGGCACTGATTGATTGATTGATTGGTAAAATTTATAGGCTGCCCATCTTACCTCAGGTAGCTCTGGGTATCCTACAATCATGCTCAAAAACCATTGTGAAACAATTCATTTTACAATTGTTTTGCGATAGGGATCCTTATTTGAATAAGTGTTCATCAGTGGAATCGAGCCAAGGAGAAGGCAGTCCCCCCCCCCGTCCCGTCCCCCCCCCATGTGTTATGGGTCTCTTTTTCTGTACAGACTTAACATTGGGTATCCGATGACTGACCTCATTTTTATGCCATTTTTTGCAATGGTAGTTAATTGAATCACCATGGTAAATTCCCAGTCATTAGGCCAACCCATTGTCTGCAGTAGGCATTTTGTGCTGGGAAACGGAAGCAATCACTGTTTTTTTCTTGCCCCCCCCCTCCCCAAATTGTAAACCACTACCACATGACCACTGGATGTGACAAATGGCTGCTATGAAAGTAGGCCAGTTGCAGGGGACCCCAGCCATTAGAACTTTGGATCCCAGTTATAGCAAGAGTACTTAGACTTATATTCCGCTTCACAGTGCTTTTACAGCCCTCTCTAAGTGGTTTACAGAAGCATCCTCTTGCCCCAAACAACCTGGGTTCTCATTTGACCCACCTCGGAAGGATGAAAGGCTGAGTCCACCTTGAGCCGGTCAGGATCGAACTGCTGGCAGTGAGCAGAGTCAGCCTGCAATACTGCATTCTAACCACTGAACCACCACAGTGAGAGAGATAGAGAGAGAGAGATGGATGGATGGGTGGTAGATAAATAACAATAGCACTTAGACTTATATACTGTTCCATGGTGCTTTCCAGCCCTCTCTAAGCGGTTTAGAGAGGCCACCTCTAGCCCCCAACAATCTTGGTCCTCATTTTACCGACCTTGGAAGGGTGGAAGGCCAAGTCCACCTTGAACCTGTCAGAACAAACTTCTGGCAGTCAGCAGAATTAGCCTGCAGTACTGCCTTCTAACCACTGTGTCACCACGGCTCATTATAGGTGCCTTTTTATTGTAACTTGATCACAAATGTCAAATCATAATTCAGGGACTACTGAACCAGTGATGTAAAATCTCTCGCTGGGAGACCCATGGAGAAGGCTGCAGACTCTCGGAATGGTTGTTTCCTTATTTTGCAGACACGAGCTGGCGGTCAGAAGCGACGTTTCAGTTCACGGTTGAGCGTTTCAACCGGCTGAGTGAATCGGTCCTAAGCCCACCCTGCTTTGTGCGGAACCTGCCCTGGAAGATCATGGTGATGCCACGGCTTTACCCAGACAGGCCACACCAAAAGAGCGTAGGATTCTTTCTTCAGTGCAACGCCGAGTCCGATTCCACGTAAGTCCCATTTTGAATGGATATGCAGCACTTCTGTCATGCCCCTGTCAGAGTCTGAATCTGAGGAGGAAGCCGAACAGCTGACAGGGAATGGGAATGTGGCTCTGTTGGCTGTGGAGGAAACTGGGAAGGGCACAGTCTGGTTGGGCAGAGCAGGGAAGAGGTAAAACAAGGGAGAGGGAGTTCAGAGGAAGACCCATGCCCACCCCCTCTTCATCCTAGGGCACGCAGGAAGGAACAGAGAAGGGAGCAATGTGGGGTGTATGGCTTATGGGGAGGAAAGGGCCCTGATTCCCTTTATTAGCCACAGCTGAGAAGACAGTTGATAAGAAAGGCAGGCTGTGTGCGGCAGCTGTTGGGAGCCAATGTGACTTTATCTTATGTTGTCGTTGCTTATCTGTGTTCCGGGTATCTTCCCAACCGTGTTGAGTTATTGTCATGCCTTCAAGTCTGGAATTCTTGCTCCTGCCTGGCCAAACTAATTACTGCAGTTTGGCTTGTTTGGACTTAAAGTTACACTTTTTGTTGACCATGTTTTGGACTTGATTCTCTGCAGCCAAAGGCTGTTCCTGGGAGAGTTTTTCTCCAACCCAGAAGGTAACAGGACATTGGTGTCAAAGTTGGAGCTAATAAAGGGACTCTTATTGATTATCTGACTGTGTTGCCTTTGTGCCACACCCCAGGTCATCCCAACCTCTCTTGAATGCAGAGCCATAAAATTTTCTGCACGTGGAAATGTTGCCTGATAGGAGATAATGCATCCAGCATTGTCATCAGCAGGGAGAGGCCAAACAGGATCAGTACAGTAGATGTATATATATATTCAGAGGACTTACATCAATGAAGATCCTCAGTCAGCCAGGTAGAGTTGTCTGGAAGTTGAGTCATGGCAACCAGAGTTCTTTTTCTATTTGGTTTGAAACATTTCCCTGCTTATCCAAGTAGATCCAAGAAGAAGCTATTTTGATCAGCCGTGAAACATTTCCAACCAAAAAGAAATCCAGTTGCCATGACTCAACTTCTAGGCACACATGCAGAGGACTCATTTGTCACTTCTGAAAATTGGATGTTGGCTACAGGGTTGTTAGCCTCAGAGAACATAATGAGAACAGTGACTTGTTTTAGTCCAGGCTGGTATTTCAACCTTTGGCAACTTGCAGGTGTGTAGACTTCAACTCCCAGAATTCCCCAGCCAGTTTTCGAAAGTTTTTGAGGAGTTACGTTACTGCTTGAAAGGAGTAACATGTTTAACCTTAGAAGAAAATAATCAAATGAAATGGAAAATTTATGTGGGAAGTAGCATTTTTTTTTAAAAAAAAAAGCTTTGTTTAAAGGGGAAGCGGTTCATAAATTGCTTCCAGGATACTAATAATGGCTACCACTTCTGCGAGGTTACCAAAAGAACGTTTTAAATCCAGGAGTGACAAGAAATGAAGAGGCTTGCTCAGTAAAATGTAATTTATGAGTGGCTTTTCTGCAACACAGTGTGTCAAGTGTTATCTCTCTAACTATTGCAGGTCATGGTCTTGTCATGCGCAGGCAGTCCTCAAGATAATAAATTACAAGGACGATGAGAAATCTTTCAGTCGCCGGATCAGCCACTTATTCTTTCATAAGGAAAACGATTGGGGCTTTTCCAATTTTATGTCTTGGAGTGTAAGTAACTGCTTGCCACTGGGGATGGCGGGGAGGCAGGCGTGGCACGTTGCATGGGGTCTAGGACAGTTTGCCATAGCCAACTTGCTACGGCCAACTTTCCATGGGACAAGGTTGTAATATCAAAGAAATGGTAGAATAGAATCACTATTTAATCATTAAAAAAAGGATGCCAAAGAAGGGACAAAATGAAACGTGAATGACAACAATTAAAATATTTTTTAAAATTATTTTAATTAAATTTGAATAATTAATTTGAATTGTTCCGGGACGGCTTGTCTGTGGCGAGTTGTCCCATTCCATGTTGGATGGACTGGAATAGGAGTCTCCAACCTTGGCAACTTTAACACTTGGGGACTTCACCTCCCAGAATTCCTCAGCAGCAAACTCCATAAGTCTTAAAGTTGCCAAGGTTGGAAACCCCCGGACACATCACAAGCCAGGTTGAAGTGGAGTTGTGGGTAGCTTGACCACCATATCTTCTCTCCTTCCCGTCTTAGCTTAAAGTAATTTTTTCAGAAACTTCTTTGTGGAGTGAAGCCTTCGTAATCTGAAATCCCTGGAGTCAAATTGCAGGACAGCCAAGCGGAGTCTCATTAAAGCATCCTGAGATGCAGAGCTCAAAAGCTAACTTTGTGTTCACAAATACCTTCTCAGCAGCTCTCTAAGATCAGGAACAGACAAGAAGCCACTTCTGTAATAGAAGAAGTGGCTCTGCACCGCACCCCTACCAGTCCCCTTTGCCTCCCAGTTAATTGTGTTTGCAATTGTCAAGCTGTCAGTGGCTTCTATTGATTTCTAGAAATGGCCATCTGTTGACAGCTTGAGACATCCCCATATCATTTGAGCTCAGTGATAAAAATTGATGTATGTTTATATTGACTTGAGCCGCAGATTGAAACATGACCTTTCAGGAACGGAAGAGCCCAAAAGATTATTGCGTCTGGTTTTGATCTTCTTGGTTCAATCCTTTCCTTCTCTCATTTTTTTTTTTTGGTAGGAAGTTACTGATCCAGATAAAGGCTACATAGAAGATGACAAAGTCACTTTTGAAGTTTATGTTCAGGCTGATGCTCCTCACGGTGTGGCGTAAGTAGCCTTTGCTCTTTTGTTCTTTCTTGGAGGGGGAAAAATAACTTGCTTAACTTTTTCCTTTGCAGTTTTTTTTTGTTTTCAGACTTATGAGCTATTTTTAAGAAACATTACAATTTTTTAAATGGTGGGGTTAAGAGAGGGAAAACTCATATTTTTCTATCTTAAATCTCTTTCACCAAGTCAAAGACTTACTCCTTCTCACATGTAATCCTTGCCTAATTAATACATTAGTTAACAAGATTAACAAACAATCCCTACCATGTTTTCAATTTTCTTCTAAGGAACTGATATAAAATGGAAGAAGGAGGGATTGTAATTACAGGATCTTCCTTCAAATGGAGCTGGTTTCTTGGAAAGACCTTCAAGTTCTAGGACGGATGGATGAACACACACACACACACACACACACACACACACACACACACCAGTGAAGGAATCCTCATACCACCTAGATAAATGGCTGTTCAGTGTTTTCCTGAAAACCTCCAGTGGTGAAACACTCCCAACTTCAGAAGTCAGGTTTTCCTGAGAGGTTCCCCAGCTTGGTCCATCTCTCACAGGGTCCTTTGTTCATCTTGGAGGAAAGGATTGTCTTCAGCAAGTAGAAAGTCCTTTCCTTAATTGCTTTCAAAAATCAAGAAATGAACACCGTTTTGATCCTTCCCAGGGTTTTAGTGAACAGGGTATTGGAAACAGGCCCATTTCGTCACTTCCTGTATTTCTGGAAATACCGGAAGTGATGAAATGGGCCCATTTTTCGGCCTCCAAAGGCTGCAGAGGCTTCCCTCGAGCCTCTGGGAGGCCGAAAAAGGCCTCAAATGGGCCGAAAATCAGCTGGGAGGCACGCAGTGCAGGTAAGGGGGCAGGGGAGTCTTCTGGGTGCTGGCATGCGAGCGCACATGCAATTTTCAGCATAGGAGCCCAAAAAGGCCATCCACCACTGGTCTACACAGTAATCCTCCTCTCTCCACAGGACGTGGAGAGTCCTTGACTTACAGCAGTTATTTAGTGACCGAAATTACTTTGACATTGAAAAAAGTGACTCATGACCATTTTTCATAGCAATAACATTAAGCACTTAGAGACTTATATACCGCTTCCCAGTGCTTTACAGCCCTCTCTAAGCGGTTTACAGTCTCTTGCCCCTAATAATCTGGGTCCTCATTTTACCCACTTCGGAAGGATGGAAGACTGAGTCAACCTTGAGCTTGAACTGCAGAATTGCTGGCAGTCGGCAGAAGTAGCTGGCAGGACTACATTCTAACCACTGTGGCACTTAAGACCATTGTGGCATCCCTCAGGGTCATGTGATTAAAATGCAGATGCTTGGCAACTGGTTCATATTTATGACGGTTGCAGTGCCCCAGTTATCCTTTTTTACAACCTTCTGGTGAGCAAAGTCCACAGGGGAGGCCAGGTTCATTTTACCACAATGTGACTAATTAACAACAAGTGCAATGATTCACTTAACGAACATCTCACTTAGCAACAGAAATTTTGGCTCAATTGTGGTCGTAAGACAGGGACTACCCATATTGTAGAATCAGTATAGACTTTGTTGCTTATAAATTTTAGCATTATGGTCAATAATTCAGTTTCGAACAAATCATTTCGCAGGGGCAAAGCTTCTAAGCAGCTTTCATTTTTCAGACACATGACTTTTTCTTTGCAAATTGCTACATCTTTGATTTTAATTTCTCTTTTTGGTATTGTTGCTTTGTTCGAAGTCTTGAAAAGACTTCAGAATTCTGAACATGTGTACTGTTATCCTAATTGCTTCATAACAGATGCGCGATTTGCTGACAGTTAAATTTGAACCAGCCGGATTTCGTTGATGAAAACCAAGCTTCTAGCTTGGTTTCAATGGTGTGTGTGTGTGTGTGTGTGTGTAAACGTGTGTATGCCCAATTCTTATATCCCAATTCTTTGAATATTCCAGATGGGACTCAAAGAAGCACACAGGTTATGTGGGGCTGAAGAACCAAGGTGCAACCTGCTACATGAACAGTTTGTTACAGACATTATTTTTCACAAACCAACTACGAAAGGTAAATAAATACGTATTTGAAATGGACTGTGGTTAATATATATGTTTGTATGTATAGCATATGAATCAATCAATCTACAGTATTATACCTTTTTTCTACACACACACACACACACACACATATACACATGCACACACACCACACACACACATATATACTTTTGAGAGAGGGCATCAGAATGTCTTTTTTAACATGTGCCAGTGTGTACAAGAAATGTACTGCTGACCAACATTGGTATATATTGCATTGGAGAAGAAAACATTACGGCCACTCCCCTGGGTTTATTTCAGTGTTTGAATTTACCTGTGATATTTGCAAGATGCAATATTTGTGGTTTTCTCCCATTGGAATCTTAATTTGTTGCTCCTGTTGTGTTTTGTGCTGGAGTATTTCCCCCCCCCCCCCCAATAGCGGTCTCTTTATGTAACGGAGACAGCCCTGCTATTAAAGAGGAGGCGATTGTGCACAGTCATCATAGATTAAGTCTTGTGACTCGTGCGCCCAAGCAAGGCTTTCCAAGCACCGCGAAGAAGCAGCGCTTAGCAGCAGCAAAGCTAACGGAGATTCACATAAGTGAAAGGAAGAGGGCAGTGCCATTTTATCCCTGATTGCCAATTATAAAACGGCATCTCAGAACTACCCACCGCCATTGTCGTCACAAGCTCCCATGTTCCTTATTCAGAAAAAACAGGGTTAAGTGGGCTGCGGTTTGCATTTTGTTCCATTGTGAATTTTGTCGTTAGGTTTCTTCCGTGAGCAAAAAGGCTCTTCCAGAGTTTTTCCTGCTCAGTGTTTTAAGTTTTGATCGGACTTTACAGAAAGGATAAATGCGAACGGCCGGGAACAGCCATCTTTTCTCGTAAAAACCTGTTGTTGTTTTTTCTGCGAAGAACTCCTGAAAGGAATGTTTTCTGTCCCACCCACTCCTTACAGGTGGTCCTCGGGTTACAATTGAGCCCAACGTTTCTGTTGCTTAAATGAGACCTTTGTTAAATGAGTGTCATGCCCTTGTTAGAGTTGGACTCTGAGGGAGAAGAGGAACAGCCGACAGGGAGTGGAAGTGTGGCTCAGGAGGTTGTGGAGGAGGCTGGGCAGTCAGAGGAGGACCCAGGCCCATCCCCTCTCCATCCTAGGACACGCAGGGAGGGACGGAGAAGGAAACAACTTGGCTTACGAGAGAGGAAGCGGCCATGATTCCCCTCATTGGTTGCTGCTGGGGAGAATAATATATCAGAGAGAGACAGGTAAAACTGCCAGAAGCAAAGCGTCTGTTATTTTGGGCTGAAGTTATCTTGTTTGGCGTCCTTCCAACAGATTGTGCCTTGTTATCTCCTTGCAGTTGGTAATTACTTATCCTGGCCCGTTGTGGAAATTCCTTCATTGTAGTTTGTTTTGTTTTTTTTATTTCACCTCTATCAGCTCATTAAGTTTGCTTAAGTATTGCTTTCTTCTGAAGACTATTATTGAATTCGTTTTATCTCCAACTGAGAATTATTGTACAGTGGGGCCAGTTGGAGGCATTATAAAGGACATTTATTTACATTGTGGATTTTGTTACATTGGAGTTGCACAACAGGTCATCACAAGTGGTCACTAAACAAACAAATATATAACTTGAGAGTTACCTGTATGTTGGAGATGAGAAGGACATTTTCATGTTGTTGATCACTTTTTCCCCCTACGCCAAAGGTGGTATTCAGCCAGTTCTCACTAGTTCTGGAGAATCGGTAGCGGAAATTTTGAGTAGTTGGGAGAACCGGCCAATCCCACGTCTGACTGGCCCTGCCAACCCCATCTCTTCTCTGCCTCCCATTGAGTCCCAGCTGATTGGCTGGGTCTCCGCCCTGCACAGGAGAACGGAGCTGGAAAGCAGGCTATTTGGGGTGGGGAAGGAATGGGGATTTTGCAGTGACCTTCCCCTGCCACGCCCACCAAGCCCCACCCACAGAACCTGTAGTAACAAAATTTGAATCCCACCACTACCCAATCAATGCTCCTACCCCATCCATGCTCCCATGATTGAGTTTGCTAAGTTACCGTGACAAACGCAGTAAGATCTCCACATTTGAAAGAAAAGAGGTAATGGAGCACAGGAAAAGTGCAGACGAGAGAGGCAGAAATATCAGGGAGATAAAAGAGTCTCCCTATGAGATAAGGCTAGAAAATTTATAGGTTGTCCTCAACATACGACCATGACAGAGCCCCAAATGTGTGTTGCTAAGTGAGTTTTGCCCCATTTCGCGACCTGTCTCGCCACACCTGTTAAGTGAATCCCTGCAGTTCTTCAGTTAGTAACACGGTTGGCTGCAACTAATGCGATTGAAGCATTTTAAAATTCACTCCTCGCGGCGTAAAGAAAGTGGGCAGACGGAGGTCCTTTTGGACCTTTCCAGACAGTCGAACCAGAACCTGACTCCGGTGGAAGAATTGGCGTAGATAAAAGAAAGCACACGCAAACTCCCCCGCAGGCTCTTTCATCCTATCAGACGCTTCACCACCAGTCGTGGCCATTAGCTCAGGTGGCTTTTAAACCTGTTGGAATAAATTTTACGGAGGATGAGTCTTTGAGGGCTTTTGATCTCGAACACACACACACACACACACACACACACACACACACACACACACACAAATGTCAGAGGTAGCAGGAAATGCCGTCACAGACCAATTTCAGCAACTTCCAAGGATGCTTTCAGTCCGAGAGGCTTTGATCCTTTCAGAAGCACAATAAGCAGGAATGCTTGGATTTTCATGGCTGCTCCACTCCATACACTTGAGGAAAGTAATGAGCAGGTTAAATTATTTTCTCCCACTCCGCTATCCTATTTCCTTACGTCTAGTTGCTTTAGTTGAGCAAAGAAAACGTTTTTCTTGGGTTTTGATGGCCCTAAAAAGTGCCAAACTACCTTACCCTTTTTAAAAATGTGTCCACATTGTTGTTTTTTAAAACCGGAAAGCTTCATATTTTGGTTTGTTATCATCTTTCTGGTTAATAATGAGGGTCCTTCATTGTTTAGGCATTGTGCCAAAAGAGAGCCACCTGCCCCGATATTTTTGCTTCTCATTTCTAGAGCGCTTTATTTCCCATCTCTAGTTCTTTGATCTTAGATAGGAAACCGCAAAGCCAACTTTGCAAAATTAATTACCCCCCCCCCCGATAATTTGGCCTTTTTGTCTGGAGAGGTTGGAACTAGAGTCCGATACTTTGAAAGTGTCCAATGGCAGACAGCAGTTCCCCCAAATCAGGAAGAATATCAGCCTGGAATTCCTGGGACCTTTGGGGGGGGGGCAGGGGGGGAAATGAGTGGGTTTTTGTTTTGTTTTTCAAAATCTGACAAATCAAAAGCTGATGGGCACTTCCATTTCGCCTCTTAAGCACAGCATCTGTTTGTCAGGTAGGACTTCAGTGAGGAAGACATTCAATATGTTTGGATATTCGTAGCTCAGGTTATTCAGTAATATATTCAGTAATAAATGTGGTTTGCTTAGTTTTCTATATTTTTCCCATTTCCCCCCGGCCTTAAATCTATTAAAGGAGTTATATCATATTGCTTGAAACTGCTCTGCAAGCGTGATGGGTGGTACAGAAATTTAGTAAAAAAAAATAGATTAAAAAGCAAAATCTTCTTTCCCTGATCCTATGCTGCTTGACTGCTCCCATCCTTGTCCTTTGGGTCTCTGTAGATGTGCCTATACATGTACCCCAATAATAGATTTTAAATACCAACCCAAGGTTTGAAAAAGGGGGAGGGTTTTTTAATTTTATTTGCTGGAAGAAGTATTTTGTTCAAAAGTCAAACTTAAGCCCTGGTTGATCTTCTCTTCACCTGTTTAGACTTATTTAGATTGCGTAGCAGGTTCTTTATGATGCTATGGTCAGAATTATTGGGTTCTGTTCTCCCGTTCATCAACTTTTAAGTTCATTGTAATTTTGCTTTTTGCAGTCCACCTTTTAATCTCCTTAGGGCCCTTGACTGGGTCATGGTTGTTCTCATCGCTTCCCAGAACTGTTGATGCCGTCTGTCAGTAGACTTTCACAATCCTTTCTACCTTACATCACAGGTTCACAAATGGAATCAGGGCTGTTCAGTATACAGAGCAAGTGGTCAGCCACCAGGGTGGATAAAACTTGATGGTTTCTTTTTTTTTTATTGGATTTTTAAATTTTAAATTGGATTTTTTTAAAATTTAAATTGGATTTTTTTAAATTTTTTATCAAATTTATTTTAATAAAATGTTTTTGGAATAAACATCTATCTAAAGATAGTTTTCCATTTAAGGTACATTAATAATTTAGTTTATTCAGCATGAAATGGAGCTTAGTTATGCAGCATGAGGCTGTATATTTTGCAATATTGGGACTATCGGTCAGTCAACAGCAGGACAGAGGAGGAGCCGCTGCAGGACAGAGATTACAGTTGCTCTTCAAAAATTGTGATTTAAATCAAGTTGATTTAAATCCAGCCTTTTTACTAGTGATTTAAATTGTGATTTAAATCGCCTTGATTTAAATCAAATCCACCCTGTCAGTCACTGAGCTCCATTCATTCTCCAAAGTTGACTCCCAATGTTTGTTGAAACCAGGTCAATAAAATACAATTCTGGGAAATAAACATCTCCTACTTCTGCAGCAGCTCCAGAAACCTTGACCATTGAATTCTTGCAGACAGAAATTTTCCATTTTATTTTGCGGAGCACCGTTAGAAGATTGCAACGCATACTTATCCCACTCATAATACCTTGTATTGCCTTATGTAAGAGGGAAGAGGGAAGCATAATCTATTGCAAACATTATCCTAAATTTTGACCCAATTCAGCCTGCTATATAAAGCAAAATGTGAGTGTGATCGGATCAAAGAGCACATTGGCCAGTGTGAGAACAAGTGCTGCCCTGGATTTTACTCTGACACGGACTTGAAAGGGCATCCCATAGAAATCAGCATACTCCTACAAGCATTTGACCAAGAGCTTGGGGTGGTGTGTGTGTGTGTGTGTGTGTGTTTATCTGTCTGTCTGTGAGTTTGGTATTCAGAATTGTTCTGGAGAGATAGGTTAGAAGCTGGACAGCTCCCAGGATCAAATTTTTCTTGACAGGGGAGTTACTACCAGAAGAAGCTGCTCTGTGGAATAGATAGAATAGGTCTGTCAAGTGCTTCGAACTGCAGGAGCCCTGCCTGAGGCACGGCCTCAATTGGAATATGGCACAGCTCTATTTCTTGGTGTCCTTCAGATGCGTCTGGACTCCTCCACTAGGAGGGCAGCGCGGTGACTCAGGGGTTAAGAGGCTGGGCCTTTTGGCTGGAAAGCCGGCAACCCAGGTTCGAGATTCGAGCACCACACGAAGGGGTGCCCTCTTGTTTCGCTCCAGCTCCTGGCAGTTCACAAGCATGCAAATGCAAGTAGATAAATAGGTACCACTTCGGTGGGAAAGTAGCAGCATTCCATGACATCATGCTTGGCCAGACAACTGTGGAAATGTCTTCAGACAAAGCTGGCTCAGTGGCCTTGAAACGGAGACGAGCATTACCCTCTAGAGTCGGCAGTGACTAGCGGAGTAAAATCTGCAGAGTCTCCTTTACCTTTTACTACGGCTTTGCAGTTGAGAGAGTTTTATGGCCCTAGGGGAACTGAGCTTTCTCACTCCAGCTGAGAAACGTGCACTTCTCTTTGGTTTTGGGGAGAATGACTTGTGGCGGGGGGAGAACATCCGATGGCCCGTTTTGTTTAACAGTGGACCTTGGTCCCGTTTGCAATTTATGAACCTATCTTTATAACAATATCCCAGGATCATGCGTATGTGAGAGTAGAGACTGGATATAAGTCAACAGAAAAGCAGTATGAAATGCAGTCTTGTTCAGAGACTCTTTTCTCCACCCCTAATCCCGTGTCATATCGTAAGTACTGAGCGAAATCTTAAAGTGCCACTTTCCCAGACTCAAACCAAGGGGCTGCTTTGGTGGTAGTTTAGGACTCCAAAGACCAACCTATTGCCTAAACGTAAACAGCCTTTCACTGTCAGCAGCCTGGGTTGCCGTTGGATATCGCAAAGCAGGTTGTTCAGGAGTATTTAACTGAATTGGCCAGCAAATCACCACAGGGAACCAGGCATTAGATGAAAAAAACAAAACATCTATGGAGATTCTCTGTCATCCAGGTCGTAGTTGTCCCAAAAGGCAAAGTGGACTTTGTTTTTCCTTGAAGACGTTTCACTTCTCATCCAAGAAGCTTCTTCAGTTCTGACTCAGTTTTTGGATGAGAAGCGAAACATTTTCAAGGAAAAAAACCAAGTCCAGTTGCCGTTTGGAAAAAACCACCTTTTGGGACCCGACATTAAAAACAAAAGGACTTTTCCAGAATTTAAACTCAACTTACGTGTGCTTTTTAGGCTGTATATATGATGCCTACCGAAGGAGACGACTCTTCAAAAAGTGTTCCTTTAGCGTTGCAGAGAGTCTTCTATGAACTTCAACATAGCGACAAACCAGTAGGAACTAAGAAGCTAACAAAATCTTTTGGGTAAGTGCTGGAAAGGTTTCCAAGAGTTCTTCAACCGCTAAGCGATTAGCAGAAGTTTCTGGGGCTTTTCAGAAGTGTTTTTTTTTTTCCTGATCTTTTAAATCGTGTACCTTTTGTGAGTGCAGATGGTACCTTATTAGGGCTGCAACAAAATTAAAGTGTGTTTAATAGATTAACCCCACAAATCTTAATCTCTGTATTGATTGAACTTGCATATGGGCAGAAACGATGTCTTTTTTTTTTTAAAAAAAAAAAAGCTTGCTGGCATAATTAGGAGGCATGTGCACGTGCAAGAATTAAACCTCTTTTAATCAATTAAACATTGCAGCACTACTTAGCTGTGGCACCTAGCGCACTCTGGCACTGAATAAATATGGCTGGGGCTGGGGCCTGTGAGTAATTTAAGGTAGTTTTGTTGCATCTTAAAATAGTGCCTACATCAATGAAAACCCCTCACTCGAAGTCCTTAATAGCCTGCTACCAATATCCTGTCATTCTTAAGCATCCCTTGAAGGAAGAAAGTAGCAGGCCTGGTTCTCAGGGGGCGGGGGAAGAAATTGGCATTCATGACTTCAAAGCAGGAGACGGCCCTTTTATGACCTGTACGCTTCAACTCCCAGAATTCCTGATCCAGCCATGCTGACTCAGGAATTCTGGAAAATTAAAAGTCCACGAATCATAAAAAGTCCATGATTCCCCACCCGCTGCTCTAAACTACCAATGAACTTGAGGTTTAGGACATTCTTACAGCCAAGGGATTGTAGCCTTTTCCCGCTTGGCTGCGGATGATCTTGCTTGATAGGAGAGATCCCAACACCATATGTGAGACCTCATGTTGAAGACAGGACGTTTCTCCAGAACTTCTTGGAGAAAATTCCTTCATCAGCATTGTCTTGATTCTTAAACCAAACCAGCCTGCAACACATGAAGTCAAAGGAGAATATTGCAGAATATTCACAAGATTAATAATACAGAGTCTTGCTCTGTGCTCCACCGTTTATGTTCCTTCAATTTTATTTATCATCAGAGATCAATCTTTGCCCCCCATTTTTTAAACTCATCTTTGTTGCAGCACTCTTTGCTAGATAACTTTCTTCTATCATATAACACCCCATTGGGGCAGCTGCCCGGCCTCCTTGGTGTAAGGTTAAGCTACCGTTGTGATTTTCTTTCCAACAGAAAGAAAAGTGTGTGTACACGTGACCAGCAAGCCATTCAGAAGAGAGCAAAATGCAGCCTTTGATGATTCATTAAGAGATTAACTGAATTCCCAAATGCTTCAAAGCTAATCTCATTTTAATATGTCCTTTTTTGTTTGTGCACCGAATCAGATGTATTGGATGCTTGTGTGGTTGCTTTCCAATGTTAGCATTTTATAAGAGGCCCTTTTTTGTTTTGTTTTGTTTTAATAAAGATGGGAGACTTTAGACAGCTTCATGCAACATGATGTTCAGGAATTATGTCGAGTGGTACGTATTGTTTCTCTTTTCTTTTCACTCAGCAGTATTCAAACCGAGATTCCTGTCCTTTGTTTATGCAGCCTCTGCATAAGGAATAATCACATTAAGTGCACGCTTTTAATAATGGCACTTAATTCCAGGTCCGTTGGATTGATGGATTTTAAATTTGGTCTTGGCCCCTTCCATTTTCTTACCCTGGTTTCACCTTCTTTTTAAGGTGCAGATTCCAGCATGTCACTCAAAAGCAAATGTGGTCCCAAATGCCTGAAAAACGGGGCCTTTTGTTGGTTTGTAGAGTTTGATGGGCCAAAAGCCTTCACCGGGGCTGAGCTCAGATTTATACAATCACAGCAGATGATAGCCTTTCCCTTGATCCCAAGAAGCTTAAGTTAATATTTGGATGAGAGACCCCTGAGGTATACACAGGTTAGACCGGGAAAAGAATGGTCCCCACCCTTGAAAAAAGGCAATGGCAAACATTTCCATATTGTTACCAAGGGAACTATAGGGAAATGGTTATGAGGTCACTTGGAGCGCAGTTTGGCTCCGAGGAAGCTTTTCTTTGACAAGTGGAGAACCTATTTGATGAGCGGAAGAACTGAAGGGTTGTGTAAATTTGTTTTCCTGCTGGTAATGGCCGTCTCCACCTTTCTTAAGATGAGAAGATGCCATTTTGAAGTCTTCAGAACCTGCAATCAGACTTAAGAAGAAAACCAAATAATTACCTGGCTGGGCTGCATGAGAGATAGCTGAGCATCTCTCTCTCTCTCCCTCTCCCTCCCTCCCTCCCTCCCTCTCCCTCCCTCTCTCTCTCCCTCCCCCCCCCCTCTCTCCCCAGAGTTGTCTGAGATAAAATCCTAATGGCTGCTCATTATTAATTCAGGCGTTCTGTTTTTCTTCTTCAGTTGCTTGATAATGTCGAAAACAAAATGAAAGGCACCTGCGTCGAAGGCACCATCCCTAAATTGTTCAGAGGGAAGATGGTGGTATGTATTGGACTTGCGGGGCGGAGGACGAACGGTTGCATTGTTCACCTGTCTCGATGTCCCAATGCCTTGTTTTTATTTGCAGTCCTATATCCAGTGCAAACACGTAGACTATCGATCTGAACGAATAGAGGATTACTACGATATTCAACTTAGTATAAAAGGAAAGAAAAGTAGTAAGTATGTGTGTTCTCTTAAGTAAGAATTCATGTGCCTCAGAGAAGCCCTTCTTTCGATTAAGATTAGATTAACAGAGTTGGAAGGGACCTTGCGGGTCATCTAGTCTCACCCCCCCGCCCAAGCAGGAGACTCTACACAATTTTTGACAGATGGCTGTCCAATCTCATCTTGAAAGTCTCAAGTGATGAAGCTCCCATAACTTCTGTTCCATTGGTTGATTGTTCTCATGTCAGAAAATTCTCCTTATTTCCAGGTTGAGTCTCTCCTTGCAGACATTTCATTACCCAACTAGGTGACATCATCAGTGTAGAAGGGAGTGGGGTTTACTCCCTATCTGCAAGCAAACAACCAAGCTCAGAGAGCACCAAGGACTCCTAAACCATTCTTCTATTAAATGCAGTGTCTGATTTGTATTATTGGAAATTAGCCCCCTGCTCTATTTAGTTCCAAAATATCTTGGTTTAGTTGGGGTTGGGTGGGGAGAGTTGTGCCCACTGAAACTTTTCATGCATTTTTAATATGAAGTATATATATAAAACTTTTTTCTTCTTTCTTGTCTCTTTCAGTCTTTGAGTCTTTCATAGATTATGTTGCAGTGGAGCAGCTGGATGGAGACAATAAATACGATGCAGGGGAACATGGCTTGCAGGTACTTAGCCTTCAGCTGGGTCTGTGGAATTGCAAAAGATGCCAGAGAAACATAGCTTCCCCAAAGCAGCATGTTTGTTTATTGAAGTGTGTTTGTTTATTAACTATGCTCCCCAGCGGTGCCATTCAACGAGTTCGGTGAGTGCGCGCCCAGCATTTAGAAAAGACCATTTTTAGCTATAATACTTACCTTCTCTGCAGCCCCAGTGAGTAAAACAGCTGATGCATGAAAAAAACAAGGAAATAAATCACAGGAAAAGGGCAGCCCCCCCCCCCCCAATCATCACCACAACTGAGCCCCCAAACATCTGTTGCTAAGTGAGACAGTCGTTAAGTGAATTTTACCCCATCTTAACAACCTTTCTTGCCACACTTGTTAAAGGAATCGCCGTTAAGTGAGTAACTCGGTTGTAAAATGAATCTGGTTGCCCCACTGACTTTGCTGCTCGGAAGGTCGCAAGAGGGGATCACGTGGCCCCTGGGACACAGCAACGGTCATAAATAAGAACCAGTGACCTTGGGAAGGCTGCAGTGGTCTTAAGTGTGAAGAACAGTCATAAGTCCACTGTTTTCAGTGCCGTTGCTAACTTTGGATTCTCGAGCCAAACTTCCAATAACTTCGAAGGATTCATTGCCCTGTATGAAGCCAACTCTGGCCTATGTAATTTACAGTCCCCTGTGACCATGTTCCCCCCCTCCCTCCCCCCTGGGTGTCTCATAAACCAGATTCTCCAATTGAGCACATTCAGGGGCTGGATGTCATCCTTCATGTTCTCCAATTAAATATATTCACGGGCAAAAGCTCTGGTAGTTTAGTTACAATCTTTTAAAGATAAGCGTTGGAATGTACTTTTGCTTTCAAACTGCTGCACTGCTCTTCCAGATTTTCCTCCCCCCCCCTTTATTATTTACTTATTTTTTAATTTTTTATTGGTTTTTAAGTCGAACATAGACAAACATAACATAAAAACATCAAGTCATCTTCCATGTATATACATACAGTGTGCCGGTTGGTTTACAAATTGTTTTGTGCTTCCATTTTGTAGTCTTCAATTACAATTACATTGTATATATTCTCATATTGTCAATCAAGTATTAAATACGTTAATATCATTGTTAATCAGTCATTTGACTGTACTTTTATTCGTTCATGTTTTTTGAAATAATCATATTTTACTTAATTTGTTTTATGACAGTTCATATTATCTCAAATCTATCCTACAATCATTTTGTAGATATAATAAGAAAAGAATGCATCTTTATATATTTATTATTTTCTAAGAATCTACATATTTCATTACCATGTTTTATTGTCTAACCATTGATAGAATAGATCCCAAATTTGTATAAAATGGTTTATCATCTTGTTCTTCCCCCCCCCCCCTTTTTTTTTAATGGCAACTACTAAAACAGGCATAGGAATGTTTTATGAGTTGACACAGTTGTAAGTCGAGGGTTGCCTGTTTTATGCCACGCTGGGACCCACTTCTCCATTCTGGTTGGAAACCGTTTTTTTCAGCGGATGAAGCATAACTCAATTGTGCGTTTACGTATCCGTCTGTTTGACCCACAGGAGGCAGAAAAAGGGGTAAAATTCCTAACATTGCCACCTGTGCTGCACCTACAGCTCATGCGTTTCATGTACGATCCCCAGACGGACCAGAACATCAAAATAAACGACAGGTAACAGTACATTTATGAGTGTCGCTCAGGATTCTAACACGGGGTTTCCATTGCTGCTGCGTAGATGATGGTCATTTTATAGCTAGTCGCTGCATGTCCGAGGCAATGCCCCTGGATGCTCAGGGAGCAATGCGTAACACTGAAAAAGTTCGCTTTCAGCAAATAGCAGTAGCACTTAGACTTACAGCATATGCGCTTTACAGTGCTTTCCAGCCCTCTCTAAGCGGTTTACAGAGTCAGCCTCTTGCCCCCACAACAATCTGGCTCCTCATTAGACCCACCTTGGAAGGATGGAAGGCTGAGTCAACCTGGAGCCTGATGGGATTCGAACTGCCAAATTGCAGGTAGCTGGCAACCAGCAGAAGTAGCCCCTGCAGTACTGCACTCTAACCACTGCACCGCAGAGGCCCCTTGGAATGGAAGACACTAGCTGGAATCCTGGGGTCTTGCTTACATGATTAGAACAAGCCTCAGGTCCCTGTGGAGATTCTCAGGTCCCAGTTGTCCCAAAGGTAGCTTCTTTTTCAAGAAGCAGCTGGACTTTCTGGTTTTTCTTTGAACACTCTTCGCTTCTCATCCAAGAAGCTTCTTCAGCTCTGACTGGATGGTCGAGAATGGAAGGACTTATACTCCTTGCAGACAGAGCTGGTTATCTGCATACTTTTAGTGTGTCGTTAAGGTCACCTGGAGGTTTATCTGTGTCCTCAGGGTCACCTGAGTGGTATAAATGGGTGTGGGAAAGGATGCAAATGACCAGGTCTGTCTGCAAGGAGTATAAATCTTTCCATTCCCCATCATCCTGTGTCAGAGCTGAAGAAGTTTCTTGCATGAGAAGTGAAACACCTTCAAGAGAAAAAATAAGTCCAGTTGCCTCTTGAAAAAAGCACCTTTGGGACAACAAACCTCATGGCCTTCAGAGCTGTTGTTGTATCTTGAGCTCTTTGTACCAGCAGGAAACTTCAGGGAAGGGACTGCTGTCTCTCCCCCCGCCCAACCCAACCCAGTTTTTAAGAAGAGCCCTCATCCTTTCCAGAAATGCTTTTGGTAATAAATAGACGGTCTCTATCTTCACCAAGTAGAGTTGGGGAAACCATGGGCAATTTATTAAAAAAAAAAAAAAAAACCAGGTGAGGTGAATTGGCAGAAGGCCATTCCTCTCTGTGTTGTGTCCTTTCGGTAAATTATGTAGAAATACTCCGCTTCGTTTGTGGACTCTAGCTTTTGCAACAAGACTAAAATTGATGAGGTAGCTGCAGATACATCCTAACCTCGGTTTTCATGGAATTAGGAAGATGAGGAAAAATTGAAATGTTTCTGTGGGCTGATTTCAGAACCTGCAACAGGAAAACTTCTAGTAGTTCTCTCTCACTCACCCACATTCTCCCTTTCTTCCCTCCCTTCCTCTCTCTCTCTTTCCTTCCTTTCTCCTTCCATCTTTCCCTCTCTCCCTCCTTCTCTCCCTCTTTCCTTCCCTCCTTCCTTCCCTTATTCTCTCCCTCCCTCTTTCTTCCTTTCTTTCTCCTTCCCTCCATCCTTCCTCCTTTACAGTTCCAGGCACTTAACAAACAATCATAGACAGCCCAAAAATTCTGCAGTAAAGTGATAAAAATTGATGGTACCTCTACTTAATAAGAAACCTAGCAATACAACTGATACAACGAAGATGACGCACTTATCTGATGATGCACTTGATTACTGCATGCGTTTCTAAACCACGTGTAACTCTTCTCCCCCCTTCCCCCTCCCCCCACTATTTTTGTAAAAGGTTTGAATTTCCTGATCAGTTGCCTCTGGATGAATTCTTGCAAAAAACTGATCCTAAAGATGCTGCAAATTATATTCTTCACGCAGTGCTCGTACACAGTGGTGACAACCATGGAGGGCATTATGTTGTTTACTTGAACCCAAAGGGAGATGGAAAAGTAAGTCAGAAAAACCATCAGGTATTAAACGGAAAGTCCTTTAAATAAGCACTTATTAACAATTTTAGCATCAGGAATGATATATATTTTCCTCACATATAATGTCTTGGAAATCGTTAACTAAGATTTTAGAAAAGTTATCAGTCTGTTTTATCAGATGTCTGGGGGGAAAACTGTTTGCATAACTTGAATAATCTATAGTTTCTATTTAAATGCTGCTAGATATTAAGTTTTTTTTTTTTTAAGAAATAGCCACGCAATCTTCTTTCTGTATGCTATGTTTAACATGCAAAAGGAATTTGAAACAATTCCAGTATGAAGGAACAAGCAAGGAGAAACTGGATCAGTTCTGGGAATTTCCTTGGCTTGCACAGTCTAGAATCAGCCCTAACAACTCAAGAGAAACTCCGGGGTCAAACTGGAGTCTTGTCAGTTCTGAACTGGTCTGCTTGCTACAGGGCAGTTTGCAGTGCTTAGAACAAAATTAGAATTCTAAGTTTTAAGTTTCTAAAATTTAGAACATGAACGTTTTATTGAATACTTGCCGTTTTTAAATTCACTGCTTTATTTTCACAGTGGTGTAAATTTGATGATGACGTTGTATCTAGATGTACAAAAGAAGAAGCAATTGAGCATAACTATGGAGGCCATGATGATGACCTGTCTGTGCGACACTGTACCAACGCATACATGTTGGTTTATATCAGGGAGTCAAAGCTAAGTAGGTGCACCAGTCATCTGTTGAAATGTAAAACAGGCCTGAATGTTGACTTTCTCCATGCTGTATTTAAGAACTGTCTCACACGTTGCACTTCTGAGACCACACTTGCAGAACTGATGCTAACATGAAGGGAAGGCAATTGAGGTTTACAATTACAAGGAGAGTGTTGTTTCTCTAATTACTTAAAAGTATATACTTTAAGGTGGTATCTGCCAGGTTTCTTGTTGTGAAAAAGGAAGAAACCTAAGTATTTAAAGAAACCTGATTCCTGGACACTCGCTTTCAAAAAGGGATTGGGGGAAAAAAAAGCTAGATACCGCATGGTCTCCATCTGAAGGATGATATTGAACATGTTTTTTATAGCAAATCCTACACTTTGGAATATTTCATAATACAAGGGTTTGACATTTAAAATTTGGCCATTGCCCTCCATTTTAGAGCAGTTAAAAAAGCCAAAAAACAAAATAATCTGCTTCTAAGCAATAAATAAATACAAGGCTTAAGCTATTGGCAGCTCAAGGATCCAGAATGAACTTATCTGAAGCTCTGCTTGTTGTTTTAAATTTATCTCTCTTTCTTCAAATGAAGACATGCACAACTAATGCATGTGGCATGCTGAGTACAGAAACATTTCTAAAATCCTACTGAAGAAAATGCTGACCTTCAGAGATGCAGTAATTTGTATCCTCTGTTTTAAAAAACGGATGACGTGTGCTTAACAGTCATCCTGATGTCATTTTGGGCAGTGAACTTAGTGGACTCTGCAATCCAGACAGCTGTTAAGAAATTGTGTTAAGAAGCTTAACATTACAAAGGAATGTTGTGTCGTGGTGTTTAAAAGATTGCTAACTGTATAAATAAATAGTCTAAATGGAAGAGTGAAATTTCAAATACTAAAGTTCTTTCTAGCAGTTCACCAATGCAAATGAGTTCATCACTTCTGATAGAAAACTGACTCTGTGAAGGATTGCTGACAATCCCTCTGTTGAGGTACAGTTTGTATTATGAGAGAGAGGTTAATAAATCCCGCTGTCTTGTAGAATGTGCAGATGTAGCTTAGGCAGGAATCCGGTCCATTGTTCACCTAATTAATTAATCTCTGTATACCCAGCTCACTAATACAGCAAGGCCGGGCAACTTACAATATAATAAACAGTGTTAAAAGCTTTAAAAACAGTTAAAAGTTAAGAACCAAGATGATGGACAGCCTGGGGTGAGAATCTTCTCCACCCATCATCCACCCCCAATGTAGCAAGCCCCTGTCAGGGCCCAAGCCAAGTAACAGAGCCAAGATTTTAGGCTCCTCCAGAAGCCCAGGAGGCCGGGGGGGAGGACAGGGTTCGCTTCTGCTGAGAGAATATTCCAGAGGATGGGTGCTGGAGCAGAAGAGGTCTCCTGTGTCCCATCAGATGACATTCCTTCTTGGACAATCCCATCCACATTCAGAATAACAGAATAAAAGAGTTGGAAGGGACCTTGGAGGTCTTCTAGTCCAACCCCCTGCCCAAGTAGATGACTTGTGGACAAATGGCTCTCCAGTCTCTTCTTGTAAACCCCAAGTGTTGGGGCAACTACAGCTTCTGAAGGCAACCCATTCCACTGGTTAATTGTTTTCACTGTTAGGAAGTTTCTCCTTAATTTTAGGTTGCTTCTTTCCCTTGATTAGTTTCCATCCATTGTTTCTTTGGAAAACAGGTTGACCAGCTCTTCCCAACTTGATGGGATGGGTAGATATTTTTGGTGAGGGGCAGTCCTTCAAATACCTGGATGGATGGATGGACGGACGGACAGACCAAATGACCACCCTCAAGTCATTGGCTGCTTTGTTTTGCCTTTAAAACTCTCCTAGTGCCAATGTTGTATTTCTTGCAGGTGAGGTTTTGCAAGCAGTCACAGATCATGATATTCCTCAGCAGCTGGTGGAACGATTGCAGGAAGAAAAAAGAATAGAGGCCCAAAAGAGAAAGGAGAGGCAAGAAGCCCATCTCTATATGCAAGTACAGGTGAGCTTGGAGAAGGAGCTGCCTTGGATTTTCTGTGTCATTTCTGCTCATTTTCCCTTCGTTGGTCCTCTTTCTCACCCCCTTCCATCTGGATGCAGGTCATTGTAATTTGTGCTAAAAGTAGAACTGTGAATCAGTCAAGGATAAAAGTTCATTGCTACCTCTAGTTGAGTTTGTGGCTCAGTAGACTTGTCATTCCAAGCTCAAATCTTTGTGATGACGGGCAAGTTCTCCCCGTAAGCGTTGAGTGTAACCCTTGGAAGTTGATTTGATGCACAGTGGTAACTCGGTGCTCATCACTAATTGGTTCTGGGAGGTTTGATGAGTACCAAACAATTTTTTCCCACAAGGAATAACGTAGTGAGTCATAAGGCAGCCAATACTGACAAGTTCTAGCTCGTGTATTGACTACCAAAACAAATGATGGACAAAATGTTCATGTCAAAATGTGTTGAGTTCAACTCAACACAACTTTGAAACTCAAATTCAATGAGTTTCAAAGCAGTTGAGTATCAAGGTACAACTGGACAGGTAGTCTGTGACTTAACGATAGTTCATTTAGTGACAGTTTAAACAGCACTGAAAAGAGTGACGTATGGTTTTTCACACAAACCATTGCGGCACCCCTGCAGTCACATGATCAAAACTTACATGCTCGATAACAGGTTCGTACTTACGACGGTTGCAGTGTCCCGGGGATCATGTGAGCCCTTTTTTGCGATCTTCTGACAAGCTAGGTCAGTGAGGAATCTAGTGACCATGTCACTAACTTTAACAAATGCAATGATTCACTTAACAATTTTGTCAAGAAAGGTCGTAAAATGGGGCAAAATTCACTTAGCAAGTGCCTCACTTAGCAACAGAAATTTGGGGCACAATTGTGGTCGTAACTCAAGGACTACCAACTGTATCTTTATTCACACTGGTGTTCCACAACTTTCCTTCTCTCCAGCTGGCATATGGAGACCAGCAAATCTAAAGGCAGATTATATGCAGTTTGATCGCTATCTTCTCTTCCATGGTATCTAATCAGTTGAATATTTCTCAGCAGTGCTTCTTGTGGTCGAAACTGAGCATCTTGGCTTGATTGTTTTTCTTTATATTTACAGTATTTCAGAATTTATTTATTTATTATAGTCATAGATCAGAGACCAGAACAAATAAAAAACAATAAATATACAATTAAAAATTCTAGAATAAAATAATAAATAACAGATAAAATCTACAATAAAATCCAGCCTGTCAATTGTACATGGTTCTAAGTACACTTAAAATCACAATCTATAAAACGGTGTGGCTCCTAGTCAGTTTATTACTAAAAGGGAAAGGAAAAAGGCAGTGCAAAGGATTGGCCACATTTGCTGTATATAATACGTAAGGTGTTTCCAACGAATCCCCAGTGCTGCTGTGTAGAGTCTAGCCACCTGCGCTGTAATTTTGGACTGCTTGTCCTTAAGCAGCCACTGGAGATAAGCCGAGTGTCAGAACAGCCAGGATATCTAGCAATTATTTTTCCCCCCGAATCTCTGTAAAAGGAACACCGAAGGAGTATGTGACCCACAGGAACAGAAAAATATATTTACATTTGTAAATTACCCTTGATACATTTTTTTCCAAACTTCTCCAAGTAACTCCCCTCCACTTGCATTCGGTACATAGAGGGACATAGTTAATAATAGAACTAAGACCCAGTCACCTGGGAGAGTTAAAACTACTTGATGTGTTTCAATCAAAATTTGACAGGTGATGGTAAAGTTCCTCTCATTGTAGATACTGTAGGAGGAGAGCAAGGTTCGCCAAGGATGGCCTAATGTCAAGAGGAGACAGGAAAGTCTCGTGCCAATTAATTCTGAAAAAAGGGTTTTAGTTTTAGTAAAGTTGATGTATTCTGCACGAAATGTATTTTTGCTGTGCATTCATGCAGAATCCTTTTCCTTTCCCTTTATGGAGGGTGATGGCAGTTGGACTTGAAACACAAGAGTCCACCTTCCTCCTTCCTGCCTGCTTCAGTGAGCCCTCTTGTGTCCAGGTGCTGCAAGCATCTGCAAAGGGCAGCCCCACTTCATTGCCTTATTCTGCAACAGCCGGGCAGTTCTGAGAGATTACGACCACCATTGAGGCCCAACATTTGTGTTGCTAAGCGAGACATGTCTTAAGTGAGATTCGCCCCCATTTTACGATCTTTCTTGCCACATCTGTTAAGTGAATCACTGCAGTTGTGAAGTGAGTACGTTAAGTGAATCCGGCCTCCCCGTTGATTTTGCTAGTCAAAAGAAGTTTGCATGATCCCAGGAGACTGCAGCGGTCATAAATATGAACCAGTTGCCTAGCACCTGAATTCTGATCACGTGACCTTGGGGATGCTGCAACGGTCATAAGTATGAAAAATGGTCATAAGTCATAACCTGGTTTCAGTCAATTTTGCTGAATGTAACTGAAGTTACCTGCCTGTTTAATTAAGCCATCATAAGCAATCTTTTAAGAACATATATTTCAAACACACTTGATCAGCACACTGTCAGCATACTTTCTTTCAATTTGATATCAGCTGTTAAAAACTGACACCATGTAGTAATATAGTGTGCTGATCAATTGCATTTGAAAAAAATGTGCCCTTAAAGGTTGTTTATGATGGATTAATTAAACATGTAACTCAGTTACATTCGGCAGAATTGACAGTCATAAGTCACTTGTGCCGTTGTAGTTTGAATGTTCACTAAACAAACTTTTGTAACTCAAGGACTATCTTTATGTCCCAATGGCAGAAGTTAACACAAAGTGTTAGCTCTGTAATAGGTCTGAACCTGAGTTATATTTTAGTATTCCACCACCCCCTCAAAAAAAAAGTTGAGAGGAACTAGAAGCTCGAACATGAATGTTCACCTTCTAAGGTGTCCATCATTGTAGAAATAGGGAAGACTTTCGTTGTGATCCACGTTTGTTTCAATAACCCAATGCTTGTGTAATTTCAGATAGTAACAGAGGACCAGTTCTGTGGCCATCAAGGCAATGACATGTACGATGAAGAAAAAGTGAAGTACACAGTGTTCAAAGTCTTGAAGAGTTCCTCACTGGCAGAATTTGTTCAAAACCTTTCTCAAACAATGGTGAGCGCCAACAGGAGGAGACAGCGATTTAGTCCCTGGCTTTTTTTGCGTAGAATAATTTCATCACTTGGGCATTAAAAACCTGACACTGATCTCATAATGACTTATCTTTTTCTAGTCAGCATGTACGTTTGCTTTTTTTCAAAACTTTGTAGGGCTTCCCTCAAGATCAGATACGGTTGTGGCCGATGCAAGCACGAAGCAATGGGACAAAAAGACCAGCCATGTTAGACAATGGATTTGATGGCAGTAAAACTGTGAGTGCACATCAGGGAGGAAATATCACTTCTGAAGTCTTGCACAATTCCAGATGAGTTAATGTCACCTATTCTCCTTTGTTTCTCCACAGTTGTCTAAGATAAAAAATGCATAACATTTTGCACATGTAAAATTCTGTTGTATTGAAAAGTACATGACAAAAAATTGTACAATATCTTTTTTTTTTTTCCAAAGGAACCTAAATAATATTTTAAATTTGCATATACCCTAGATTGAGAGCCAGTATAGCTACGACACTAGTCTAGTCCTGTCTTAGGTGTAAAATTATCTGGGCCTAGGAAGAATGCCAAGATTTAAATACTTGAACACATTTAAAAGCAAAAATTCAAAACCCAGAGCCCTAGATTATACCAGCTGATCAAGGTTATCCTTCCCCAGGTTATAGCAAAATTTTGAGTCCAGGTTTTCTTCTAATCCAATGCAACATTGAATTATTAAAAACACCTTAAATTTTCTTCACGGATGAAGCCGTAATATTACCCGTTCCTTCCTCAGACTATTTTGCACTTATTGCTTCTTTCCCTCTCCTTTATCACTCACAGATGGCTGAACTCAGCGACAGTGAAAACCCGTGGACAATATTCCTTGAAACAGTAGATCCAGAAATGGCTGCTACAGGGGCAACGTTACCCAAGTTCGACAAAGACCGTAAGTCCCGTGGCCTGCGAGTTTCATGCCGAAGGGAATAATATGGCCGTCTTCCTTTCCATAGAATGAAGTCAACATTTTGGATTGTAGGATATTGAAGCTGTTTGTATTGATGAAATGGGGATTTCCTTGTTAGCATCGTAGGAATTGTTTCTTCCCGAACTACGAAGAACAAGGTTATCTGGAAGTCCTCTCATCTAATAAAAAAAAGTTGGTCAATCCATTGAAGTCCTGGGAAATCAAAAGCAGCATTTCTTAACCGTGGCAACTTTAAAATGCTTGGACATCAACTCCCAGAATTCCCCAGTCAGCCATACTGGAAGTCCATACATCCTTAATTTGGCTGGGGAATTCCGGGAATTGAAGTCTGCACATTTTAAAGCTGCCATGGTTGAGAAATACTGGTCAAAAGTAACCTTGTGGATTGGCCCCTTTTGACCCCCAGTTCCAAGTTGGTAGCCTCTGAAGCCCCCACCCACCCCCACCCCCAAAAAATGTATGCTGAATACCAGTGGTAAAACGGGGTCTTCAAACCAGTTCATTGACACCTTCATGAAGTTTGAAATTGTTCATCTCCAAACCATTCAAGGCTGCTCTTACTGGTAACTGTGCAATGCAGCCCTGGGTGATACTATCTCACCGTGCTGGATGGGGCATTCTGGGAGTTGTAGTTGCCATTAGGCACGTCACCTTCAGGACTAGGGGATGGTGCAGAGCTCTATACAGAGACCCTCTAATTGACACCACCTGGCTTTTCATCATTTTGATCATTGGCCATTTACCAACCCCAGAATTCCCCAGTCAAAGTTTCCTGCTGACCCTTGGGGAACCCTGAAGTAGATTAATAGTGTGGTGTCAACCCTAAAAATGAGCTTAAATAAGTTTTATTTTCCTTTTAAGATGAGAGATTGAAAAGAGAAAAGAAGGGACATTCCTCAATTGATTCTTTAACTGCATGATAGTATCTAGATTGATGAACTGGAAACAGTTCAGAAAAAAGAAGGGATATTAAAAGTTAGATTTTGATCGGTCGATGGACTAGTCCTGGCTCTTGTTTCCATAACTTGCTTTAAAAAAATTGTTTTAAGATTGAGTAAATTCACTGTACTTTGATTGAAAGTACAATCAAGATTGGCTGTATCGTTGATTTATCAATCATTTGAGAAGGATAAAACCATAATCCACATCATTAAATACCAAACATTTCTCTTACTATATTTTTACACTACACCAAATATAATTGGTTGAGATATATACAAAAACAGCTCAGGCACAATTGGATATTTTGTTCTTCTTTGAAAATCATTTTTGCTGTTTTGTAGACGATGTGATGCTATTTCTGAAAATGTATGATCCAAAGACACGAAGTTTGAATTATTGTGGACATATCTACACACCTATATCCTGCAAAATACGTGAGTTTTTGATGTTTTTGTTGCTCATAAAGAGCCCCTTAAGAATTTTGTTAAGCCAAAAGAAAAAAAATATTCCACCCCACATAGTATGCTTTGCATAATAAACTTCTGTAGTTTCAGATCATATATTTGTCTGAACTCTTTAAATATAGGATAGCAAAGTTTATCTCTTAACTGTTGAATCTGTGAGAGAAGGTGAGAGAAGCTAATTTTGAGCTCTAGTTTTGATTTCTGAGGTAAATCATAACATTAGATAATTAAAATAATTATTAGATTATTAAAATGATTTGTAGACACAATATTTTTCCACAGAAGCAGAAGTTGCAATGTGTATATTTTTCCCCTGTTCTGATCTTCCTCTCAAGGTGACTTGCTGCCAGTTATGTGTGAAAGAGCAGGATTTCCCCAAGAATCTAATCTTATCCTCTATGAGGTTTGGGCCATTTATTTACTTTTTCCTTAAAAGTAGAATTATTCTTTGAGACATTTATCTGGGGAAGGGGGGTGGGGTCTGAATGTTATGAAATATTGTCAGAGTGAATGAATGTCTTTACAGCACAATAAACTTCAAGCACTCCAAATATGAACACATTTCTTTTAAACATGTCTTCCTTTTTCCAAATAGTTGGAACAAATTGCAAAGTTTGGCAGTTTTTCCAAATTATGTTCCAAGCAACTATTTAAATTTTTTACAAGGAGAGGGTTTTTTTTTTTTAAAAAAAAAAACATGTTTTCCTGAAATCGTACAATTATTGTGTGAACTTAAGGAAAACATGTAAACTTAGGAAAAGCTCTGTAGCCCCCTTAAAGTGCCCCCATCCAGCAACATCAGCAGAAGGGAACATGTTGGAAAGGGGGTAAGAGGGAGCACGGAGCAATTTGAGATGCAGCAGTGAATTAGGAATTGCATTCAATGTTGCTGGATCCAATCTGGGTTGGTCGGTCACTGGGACCAGAGGTTTCATCTTCTGACATTTTTGGTTCCCATCATCTTCCAGCAGGAGACCAAAATCTCAGAACACACTAAACCTCTGGTTCTGATGACCAACCCAGATTGGATCCCGCAACATTATCCTGAGACACGTAGATTTGCCTTCTATACATCATTCAATGTCCTCACATAGATAAAGGCAGTTTTGTGGCACAGGGAAAAGCTTAACAAATTCTTAATATTGCACACAATGCAGGTAGTCCTTGACTTATAGCCACTATTGAGATTAGAATTTCTGTTCTAAATTATTGTGGCTGTAATAATGATTTATATATTTTTTGCAACAACTTTTACTTCAGTCATAAGTCGAGTCACCATAGTTCTTAAGTGAATCACAATAAAGTGCAATAAACATTACAACCTCAGTTGTGATGTTTGCCTTAGCAAATATGTATAATTAAAGTTCTGCCTTAGCTTTTTGGAGTGTTTTCACCCAAGAAGGATCCCTTTGAAAACAGAGAGATAATATTTGACAGTATTTTCATCAGAAAAAAGTCATGTCATAATGAATGTATCAGTGGTATAAGAGCCCTAGTTGGTTCTAATGAAGGAGAAGAAAGGTAAACCTCTAAAAATGAATCACCCTCAATAGCTACTTAGAACTCAAAATAAAAATACTCAAGTCTTCCTTTATCAGATTTATTGAAAGGGAAAGAGGAATTGAGTTATAGAAATTTTGGTAACTACCTTTGCTTTAGTACCTATTTTAAGTTCATTATACCAGAAGATCTTCTGTGCTTGTAACCCTGCACAAACTCCCATTTCTTTTTCTAGGCTGAGAAGCCTATCATAAAATATTATTAAAAGAGAATTGCAGAACCGCAGAGGCTAATCTTTTTATTTTTATTTTGTTCTTTCCAAAATAGAAATCAGATAGATCCCTAAGAGCTAATGCCAGAATACATTTCTTAGTGTTTATAACTGAAAAGTTATCTTCAGGGCATGGCTTTGAGTACTTTTTTATCCTGAAGGAATAGTGGTTAAATGTACTGTAGGACGCTGAATACTTACGTATGTGTACTGTGGCTACCTATACAAAAATATATACAATTTTTATTTAGGATTGAAAATGAACTATTTCTCCTTAATTATGATTTCTGATAACTAACCCCTTAATTTCTTGTGGGGTTCTTTTTTCCCCAGGAAGTTAAACCGAATTTAACAGAGAGAATTCAAGACTATGATGTTTCCCTCGACAAAGCTCTTGACGAACTCATGGACGGTGACATCATTGTGTTTCAAAAGTAGGCTTGCAACCATTTTTGTGCACGGGCTTTGAAAATTTCAATCCTGGGTTCTCCCAACAGAACGTCCCTTAGATGTGTAGAGCGTCAGCTTCCATAACCCCCAGCAGCCCAAATCAATACGGGTTCCAACACATCTGGTTCCACCATTAGTTTAAAAGATAACTGGGTTAAATCTGTGATGAGATAGGCAAAATGTTTTTCAATTGAAACCTTTTAAGTTCAAAACAACCATTTTCCAGGCCGGGGACAGACAGACAGGATACCTGTGGTTTGGAATGTTCCATTGGAGGGGGGGGGGAAGGATACCAAATAGAAGCCTTTATTCTCCCCCCCCTTTTTTTGTTGTTGTTGTTGCAGGACAAATGTAGGCTCTGTGTGAGTGCTGCCTCCCGTCCAATGTAATTTCTTAAGGCAAACGGGAAACAACAGTTAAAGAAGCATAGGGCTGGAAGAGACCTTGGCGGTCTTCTAGTCCAACCCAGGAGTGGGATTCAACCGGTGTTACTACCGGTTTGGTAACTTTCGGTGACGCTGTGCGCGTGTGTAAAAAGACCTTAAGCTGCGCCGCCCAGAGAGCTGAAAAACGCAGTGCGCAGGTGCACAGCATTTGAAAAGCTTCTTTTTTTACTGCTTTTTCAACCTCAGCTGTGCCGCGCAAAGCAGCTGAGGTTGAAAAAGCAGGAAATAAAGGACAGGTAAGAGCCCAGGTGGGTGGGTGGGCCAAACAGCAGCAAACACAGAACCAGTTTGGTGCCTGCTGCTCTTCAGAGCTACCAGTTCTTAAAACCGGGCAGAACCAGTAGCATCCCACCAATGGTCCAACCCCATACTCAAGACAGGAAACCTTATACCCTCCCAGTCAAATAATTGTCCAATCTTTTCTTCAAAACTTCAGCAATGGAGCACCCACAATTCAGGGAGGAAAGCTGCTCCATTGGTTAATTGTCCTCTCTGTCAGGAAGTTTCTTAGACCCAGATTTGATCTCTCTCTTTAACAATTTAGGCATGGCTTGTTTGTTTGTTTTGCCCCCCTGCCTATTCAGAGTTAAATAACATTTAAAAACGATCTCCGTTGTTGATTTTTTGACACTTAAGTGATGGAGTCAGGAAGGGTAAACTACTACTGCTTTTAATACTGTGACACCTCAGTACAGAAACTGAAGGAGTAACGGAATTGTTTCAAATTCTTTCTTACTATGTAGTGAAACACTCCATTGTTTCTCAAATTTTATTCCAGTGGGATGCAGTTGACTTGAAATCAATCCTCTGGTAGAGCATTCTAAGCGAGGTCTTTACTTAAAACAAAATGCTCAGCCCATTTTGCTTATAATCTGTTGGAGTTTTAGTTGAGTAATCTGCTGTGTTGGCTGGCTACAATTTGTGATTGCAATGAGTTTTTGTGAAATTCTTTCAAAAACAGTTTCATTTTTGCTCTTTGGCATGTGTGCATTATTTTAGTAGTTCATTGTTAGAAGTTAGGGTTCGCTCTTGTTCACTTGGACGAAATAATTTCTAAAGGTTTACCAAGAGCTACAGATTTTGATCATCTTTTCAATGTTTCAGCAATTTTTGTGTAATTATAATTTTTTTCCTGCTTACAAGGGATGACCCTGAAAACGACAGCAGTGAATTAGCAACAGCAAAAGAATACTTTCGAGATCTCTACTACCGAGTTGACGTCATCTTTTGTGATAAAACTATCCCCAATGATCCTGGTTTTGTTGTCACATTGTCCAACAGAATGAATTATTTTCAGGTATTTACTCTCTTCTCAGCACCTCTGTTGGATTCAAATAATGTGGTATGGAGTAAAATCATAATTTTTAAATCCACAACCCTGGAAGGGAAGCTGTTCCATTGTTTACCAGAATTCAGCTCACTTTCTATTCTTTTTTTAAAAAAAATATTTTCAGGTTGCAAAGACCGTGGCTCAAAGGCTTAATACAGATCCTATGCTGTTGCAGTTCTTCAAGTCCCAAGGGTAAGAGATGTTGATCAAATATATCGTCTGGTTCATGTTGTAATTGTAGATGGTGAAAACTACAAATGTGAGAGAATGACACCTCACGTATATTCCTGATGCCAAAAATCTCCAGGAATCCTGGAGAAGAATCCTGAATTTGGGGAGGGAAAGCCAATTGTGCACAGAAGATAAATTGCAACGTTTGGCACAGCTGGAAATTTCCTTTCAGATTCACTGGATTGCCTAGTTAAAGGCAGTTATTTCTCTCTCTGGAGAAATGAGACTATATCTGCTGAACAAAACTCCGCATTGGCGTCAGGAAGGGCATCCAGTCAGTAAACACTCTGCGAACTCCATTCAGTTTCCCAGACTCCGCAAGGGATTATGGGTTCATTAAACAAAGATGATGATGATGATTCATTGGATTTTGGTTCACGCTGCACATAAATCTGTGTTTTAGATCCTGGTGCAATTGATGTTCTGGTTAAATATTCTTTCCAAGTTGGTCATCTTTATCATGAATCAACGTACATACTTTTTAAGTAGCAGGATTATTTAAAATATGTTTCCCACAAGATGGTAAACCTCTGTAGATTCTATAAAACCTATATATAGCAATAGCACTTTGACTTATGTGCTTTCCAGTCCTCTCTAAGCAGTTTACAGAGTCAGCCTCTTTCCCCAAAAAAATCTGGATCCTCATTTTACCCACTTCAGAAGGCCGAGTCAACCTTGAGTCAGTCGGGATCGAACTCCTGGCAGTCAGCAGAGTCACCCTGCAATCCTGCATTCTAGCCACTGTGCCACCAGGGCTCCCCCTCTTTATTCTAAACGCAGGGAAAAATCATAGTGGATATCAAACAGAGCATATAAAATATTAAAGACTGATTACAGAAAAAAAAACCAACTGAAATGCTGTGCAGAAAGTATTTCAAAGTAAGATTTCTTTTCTTTTTCCCCCCTTGTCTCTGTCTGTCTGTCTGTGCCTCTGGTTTTTAGTTACAGGGATGGTCCTGGTAACCCTCTTAGGCATAATTATGATGGAACTTTAAGAGATCTCCTGCAATTCTTCAAACCCAGACAACCTAAGAAACTTTATTATCAGCAGGTAGGGGCTTCTGTTACTTCTGCAAGAAGGAACATTTGGCTTGTTTTTCAGTATGATTAAACTGGTGTCTTTCCCCCCCCTCCCCCCCCAACTCTCCATAGCTTAAAATGAAAATCACAGACTTTGAAAACAGGAGAAGTTTTAAGTGCATATGGCTAAACAGCCAATTTAGGGAAGAGGTAAGCCCTTTCATTTGTTGTGATGTTCAGAATGATCAAATAGCAAGTTTATTCATGTTACTCACCCATTTGTCCTACAAAATGTTTACTAATTCTAAAATTCCAGTAATAGTAAAGTATTTGAGGAACAAATCAGAATTTTTATCTATGGGTAGGGATTTGCTGTTGTTCCTTAACTTTTCAGCTCCATACATGAACTAACTGAATAATTGCTCAGTAGTGTTCTAATTCCACAAGTCTCTTTATTTGCACAAAGGTGCGATCAATTAACAAACTGTTTGTTTCTTAAATTTATATGCTGCCCATCTTACTATCCAAAGAGCTTCCTTTTTTGATTCAACATTTTTTTTCCTGCAAACCCTATTGCATACATAGAACATTATTTGTGTGCAATATAGCCTCCTTTCATATTAGTGATTCTTTTGTAGTATCAAATAAACTTGGTAGGTTTTAGCATTTGTACATAACTCAAGAGCTTGTTCCTTCTAACTTTAATTTCCTTTTGCATCTTACAGCAGTTAATTATTGGCTTCTGCTTTTCTCTCTCTCTTTTCCTCTCTCTTTCTCTTCCCAACCCTCCCCTTAACTTTTTTTTTTAGGAAATAACATTATATCCAGATAAACATGGATGTGTGCGAGACTTACTAGATGAATGTAAAAAAGCTGTAGAACTTGCTGAAAGAGGTTCAGGGAAATTAAGGCAAGTGTTTTCTTTACTTAATTAAAAGTATTTCCCCCACACACACCCCTAGACATCTACTGAAACTAAAAAGTATACTTAAACAAATTAGGAAAGCCAAACCTTAATTTGATTACCAATTTGAAATGTTTTTATTCCTTATGTTTACTGGGCTCCATTTATCCATTGTGAAAATGTATGTTAAGCCAGATTTGAATGCATATTCTTAAAAGTCGTCTCACCTCCTGCGCTAAGTTCTATCAAAAGGAACAGAACTTCCTCAGGAGTTCAGTTGTGAGTTTTCGAGTATTCTTACACCATCTTTCTCTTGTTAAGGCTGCTAGAAATCGTAAGCTACAAAATCATTGGTGTCCATCAGGAGGATGAATTATTAGAGTGCTTATCGCCAGCAACCAGTCGGACATTTCGAATAGAGGTCAGTGTTGAGACAATGTTCAAACATGACTTATCTAAGTGCCATCAGACCCTTGATGGGGTTATGGGCCCAAGCAGCTTTCATGACTGAATTCCTCCTTTGAATTCAGTCACAATGTGTTTTGTTTGATGTTTGGTTTGATGCAAAATCCAGGTTATTATGGCTCGTTCAATAAACCATAGTTAGGTGCATCACCCATTTCACTTGAGGGAAAAATCCATTTATTCCCAATGGGTCTTACTACATTTATGGGGTTCTGAGGCCCATGTATGCAAAGAGACAATATGGGAAATTTTATTAGGTAACGTTGGGACTTGGTTGAGATGTAGGATATAGCTCACAAAGATCTTCTCCACAGGCCTCAGTGAAATGACCAGCCGTTATTAAACTGCTTTGGGAGAATTGTTGTCAGATCTGTGCTTCTTAACCTCAGTTTCAGGATGTATGGACTTCAACATCCAGTCCACCATGATGGCTGGGGAATTCTGGGAGTTGTAGTTCATACACCTATGTGTTTTGTATCAGTTTGGTTTCAGGAGCAGGGACTTGTTTGGTTTATCTGCGTGAAGGACCAAAATCCTTAGATCCAGATCTGAACTGATCCAGTAGATCTGACATTGCAACACAGGAGCCCTTTAAAGAAAACAGGAGGAGTTTTGCCTCTTCAAAAAGGGGTGGGAAGGAGGAAATATGCTGGCAGTTTTTTTTCCAGAAGACAACCACCCCCAAACTGTAGTAGAATCGCTCTCTCCAGTCCGTTTGATTGATTGGATGAGGCAAGCAAGTTTTCTATACCATCACCTTCATCAGGCTAGGGATTGCCAGACTTAATAAATATTGTAAAGGCTGGGGACAAAAAAGGAGATTTGAAGCCTATCAGAAACCCCAGATCAGTTGTTCATAATGGGCAAATTATGGAACAAAGATCTCTTTTGCAGACTTGACCAATCTAGGGCACACAGGGGAGCCTTACAGTTTGATTTTTATCCCCATCACAATTCCCAACTTCTTCTTTACCTTTAAAGGTTGACAAAAGTACTGATAAAAGAAAAATTGTAGCTCAGGGCTGAACTGACGGGTCCTTGGTGCTCTCTGAGCTTGGTGGGTTTTCTTGCAGACGTTTCAATACCAGCACTGATGGTGTTAACTTAGTTTGGGTCACAAAACGTCTGCAAGAAAACCATCAAGCTCAGAGAGCACCCGGGACCGATGAAGCGCCCAAAGGGGCTTTAGCTCGGCTCGCCTTGAGATCCAGGAGCTGAGGGGTGTCTGGACTGTGGGGCAGCCCCGGAAATAGCAAAAGGACCGGTCCGTGGTGCCTCTACCAGTGAAAACGGAGCTGCGGGAGGATCCTTCCAGACCTGCCCAGGCCACCACAGGCACCCCCGACATGAGTGACGTCGAGCTGGCCACGCCCATCCTGCCACACACACACACCCCAACGCCCCTCCGAGGGCAAACACGGCCCCGATGCGACTCTCAATGGAATCGAGTTTGACACCCCTGCTGTGGCTGCTTCCTAATCAGATGTCGGTGTCTTGGGTTACTTCCTCTTTCAGAAGATCTGATTCCACGACTGCCGTACTTTTCAGCTGTCCTGCTGGTGGACATTCTTCCTAATCCGCATCTCACATTGATCTTTTTATCCGTAGGAAATTCCTTTGGACCAGGTAGAGCTCGATAAGGAGAATGAGATGCTAATTACAGTGGCTCATTTCCAGAAAGAGGTTTTTGGAACGTTCGGCACCCCTTTCTTGCTAAGGATACACCAGGTGGGTTCCGTATAAACTGCTGTTGCGTTGAGTCTGGGCGACCGGAAGAGAAATTTTGTTGGAGACCAGAGACCAAAAGCTGATGGATGGTCTTCCCAAACTAGTGACTATCCCGTCTCATCAATTTCATATTACTGTTCATTCCAAGCCACTCATCACAACTTTTGGTCAACATTCTTGGGTGGTAAACTTAATCAGTGTGCAAGCATGGGTGTGCATAAATGTTTATAAATGTGTACACACTGCTGTTCAACTTTAATATGCACACAAAACAGGCTTTTAGCACCGTCAAGCATCATCTCAGATGTACGAAATAGACCTAAAACTGAAGTTTACTAGAATAATATATGCCCGATAGACTTTTAACGTGCTAGAGCAGTGGTGGCTAACCTTTTGGGGCTCCTGTGCCAAAAATTGTGTGCATGCTTGCGTGCCAGCACCCAGAAGGCAATGTGTCCCCCCACGCCACCTGCGCATGCGCGCGCAATCCCCCCTTCCCACCCTCTTATCTGCACTGCACCTCCCAGCTGATTTTCAGCCCGTTTGAGGCCTTTCTTGGCCTCCCAGAAGTTTGGTGAAAGCCTCTGCAGCCCGAAAAATAGGCCCATTTTGTCACTTCTGGTATATCCAGAAATACAGGAAGTGAGGAAACGGGCCTATTTCGGGAGGCCGAGAAAGGCCTCAAACAGGCCAAAAATCAGCTGGGAGGTGCACGCATGCGCAATGAGGTAAGTTTGCCTGCGGCTTGTGTGCTGGCACAAATGGCTCTGTGTGCCACCTGTGGCACGTATGCCATAGGTTTGCCATCACAGTGCTAGAGTTAATATCCTGTATTTCTGGAATTCTGATGCTTCTAGGGTGAACATTTTCGAGAAGTGATGAAGAGGATTCAGACAGTTCTGGACATCCAAGAGAAGGAATTTGAAAAGGTATTGATGTGAAGTAGAATATCTGTTACTCTGCAAAGGGTGGTGGGTGTTAGAATTGGCATGAGAGAAGTAGAAGAAAGGGGTCTTCCTTCTTTTGATTTGCCATTCATCATTAAATCTGTAAGGACCTGACCTTCCTTCCCCCACAAAGTTCTCGCTTACAATCTTCTGAATAAAACTGCCTAGAATTGCTTTGTAAATGTAAATACTTCAGATATTCTGTAATTCAAACGTTGGATTTTATATTTGAGGTGTAAAATACAATCAGGTTTAATACAGAGGAAAGCATGGATAGAAGCCAGAATTATAACCATAAGTCATTGTGATTGTAAATTGAGGTATATCAAGATATACCTAGGTTCGAGACCCCAGCGCCACACGATGGGGTGAGCTCCCGTCCTCGCCTCAGCTTTTTTAGGTTGTTCTAATTCTCTATCCATTGATAAAACATATTCCATACCATGTAATATTAATCTTTCTAAAGGTTTATCCTTTTCTCTCGCCTTGTCCTCGTGCCCAATTTTCGTTGCAGTCACTGAAGTGCGATAAAGAAATATTCTATTGTTGTTGTTGTTTTCTCTTTGAAGTTTAAGTTTGCTATTGTAATGATGGGCCGGCACCAGTATCTTAATGAAGACGAATATGAAGTGAACTTGAAAGATTTTGAGCCCCAACCCGGTGAGGATCCATTTATTTTCATTTGGGGGCTGGGGGGGGCAGGGGTGGTGTGTGTGAGGGGGGGTGTTTTCTTCAAAGTAAGTGGGAGCCAGCATGGATAAAAATTGATTCTAAAAAATCAGATTTTTGTTTAAAAAAATAAACTTGATTTATTTTATCAAGTTTATTTGAATAAAATGCTTTGGGAGTAAAAATCTATTTAAAGGTAGTTTTCCATTTAAAATACATTAATAATTTAGTTTATTCCACATGAAATGGAGCCTAATTATGAAGCACGAGGCTGTAGATTCTGCCATATTGGGACTGTCGGTGGGTCAGCCACAGGTCAGAGGAGGAGCTGCTGCGGAACAGAGATGACAGTTGCTGTTTATAAAAATTACAGTTTAAAATGAGTTGATTTAGGCCAAGCCTTTTTACTAGGGATTTAAATCGTGGTTTAAATCAACTTGACTCAAATCAAATCCACCCCGGGGGGAGCTAACTTCAGGTTGAAGGCGTGGGTGGGGTTCTAAGTGTCACAATTCTTCGGGACTTGTCGAGCGTCACAGCAAACCCTCCAGCAATGGTCTCACCCTTTCTCTTCCTCCCTCCCTCTAGGCAACATGTCTCACCCCAGGCCATGGCTCGGGCTCGATCATTTCAACAAAGCCCCAAAGAGAAGCCGCTACACGTACCTTGAAAAAGCTATTAAAATCCATAACTGACTTACCCTCTCCAGTTTGTTCGAGGCAAAAGGGGCAACAATAAGTGTGTGCGTGCGTTTGCGTGCGTGTGTGTGTGTGTGTGTGTGTGCGTGCGTGCACCTTTTTAACAACCGTAGGACTTTTGGTACACGTGCACTTGAGGTCGGGAGTCTCCAGCAAGACAATTTGCTGCTGATTTATTAACTTTATTTTGAGGCTGTTCAGTTTGGCTTCTCTGTATATCTTATTATTGACTGCCCTCTATTTTTTTTTTTTTTTTTTGAGCAAAAAAAAAAAATGAAGGTGTTTTATAAAAAAAAAATAATAATAAAGCTCGGGTGCCAATGAGAGTTTTTATGGGAAACGTAAACCAAGGAAGATGGTCAGCATAAAAGAAGGGAAGGGTCAAATAGGACAAGTTGACATTGGCGAACTCTTTGTCTGTAGTACCTTTAAGGGCGCAGTCTGTGCGGGCTGTCCTCCCCCCCCCTCCTTTCTCCCCCCCCCCCCTCCGGCCCGCTCCTCCCCCCCCCCCCCCCCCCTCCCGGATGCGTGGTACCTGCCATCACTGCAGCTAGCTGGCACTGTGGTTAGGGTCACGTTTGATTTCTTTCCTTCAGTTATATACTTTAAATGAAATTTTTGTGCATTTGTAAATGCAAAGAAAAACTCACATCATCAATAAATAGCAATCTCTACTTCATTGTGTACACTGTTGGCACTTATTCGGGGGAGAAACGTCTTTTCAATCAGCCTAGGAATTCTCTTTTTATTCTTATTATTCTTATTCTATTATTATTATTATTATTATTGCTGTTGTTTTTAAATAAAAGACTTTTTGGAGTCAGAGCCCCCTCCCCTCCACTATGTCCCGCCATCACTTTTTGCCAAGAAAGACTCAAAAACTCCTCGAAAGAGCCGTGGCGTCTTTATATTCCTTTTAGAAACTGCTCAGAAGAAAGAAGGGTTTGGGTTAATGAAATAATGTCCCGAGTACGGCAGCTGGCATCTCAGTGGGACTGCAGAAAACGGCGGTGGGGGAAGGAAAATCACCTGAATTATACTGAATTTTAGCTAATCTGGGAAGACAGACGAGCAAAGTCGCTTTTTCTTCGCACCGAGGGCACGTTCATTAGCATTTAGGAAGCTGTTGACTTTGTAAAAAGAGGCAGGGAGCTTGGGGGGGAGGGGGCAAAAATAAAATAAAATAAAAAACCTGGAATTGTATATTTAACAAAGGAACAACATGTACAATTTAACACTTGGAGATTTCTCTTTTTTTGGTGTGGGGGCAGAGGGAGTCTGCCAGCGAATTCCTCAGATGTCAATATTCATTGTGTGTAGTTTCATTTCTGTCCCAGCCTCCTTTCCTGTTTTAGTTTGGAGTTAATGGAAACCTTTGTGGAATATCTACTTTTTTCTTACTTTTTGAGCGAGTAAAACTAGAACCTGCCACTTACACTCCCTTCACTTTTTTTTTTCTCCTTTAATTTCATATTCTTTGGTCTTCACCCCTTCCTCCGTTCTTATCTCCTCTCCCTTCTCTTTTTCCCCCTTCCCTTGTTTTATTTTATTTCTGTAGCTACAGTGTGCAATGATTCTTCCTGTATATTGCCTTTTTGGCTGGAAAAAAATGTTGTATGTTGAATAAAAATTTTCTATAAAATTTGACTTCAGTGAGTCAAAGACGACTTCTCCTTACAAGTATAGTTTGGGGAGATGTTACTTGAGACGGAATTTTTGTTTTATCAAAGAGCAAAGTTTTTTGAAATTGACTTCATTGAAGAATATGGTAAAGTGGTTTCTCTTGGCTTGAATTTTATAAAACGAGATGTTGATGTCAATAGAAGAAAATATGTATGCAGAGTTGCAGTTGCAGCACAAAAGTACAGCTAAGTGCAGCAAGGACCTAAATTGGAATAGGTCTTAATTCCAAGGAGTTTGTTATATGATACAGTTTTTCCTATAGCAACCCAAATAATAATGTTTAATTTCTGTTCTACTTCACTTCGGGCAAGAGCAATCAATATTTTTCCATAAAGGTGCGCTTTCTCCAAATATGTATCAATTCCCAATTAAAAATTGGTCCTAAATCCTTAACCAGTTAGCTTTTTCAGGGACATCCTTTATAGAAAGTTTGAGGGGAAACATAACTACCTTACCAAATAAACTGGGTTTACACAACCTAAACCATGATGCTGTTGTGGTAGGTTGGTTTTTGGCTTCTTGCATTAATGAACTGTAAGTCATGGTTTATAATTTCTTCTGGTTCAATGTGGCTACTTTTTCAGCAAACGGTGATTAATCCTGCCTTAGTGCAAGACAGGGGAGGCTACCTGAATCTTTCCTGTACACCCCTGAAGATGTGGGTGCATCCTGAACAGAATTGAACTGGAGATCTATGGATCTTATCCATCCTCTTTCACACATTTACAAAGGCATCCTTCCCTCACATCTTCCTTCCAAAATCTATCCTGGTTCTCCACTGAAATCAAGACGGTCCTTTTCCCTGGCCCCCAACTGCCATTAGAAGTGTTTCATTCTTTGGATGTCCATCAAGCTATTTTTTTTTTTTAGTTGGGGGTATTGTATATATGTCACCATTTAGTGTGTTGCCCTGCCTTCTACATTCCATCTTCAGCATTTCTAAAAGCGCCTAGAAGCTTTGCTATGTGATGGACCAACCGCCATGCCACCTTCCAGTACAGAACATAGATGGTAGAATAACAATTGGAAAGGACCTTGGAGGTCTTCTAGTCCAATCCCTTGTCCGAGCAGGAGACCTATACTATTCTGGACAAATGGTTGTCTAACCCAAGAGTCACCAACCTTTTGGACCTCGGAGACCACCAAACTCATAATTTTAAATCTCTGGGACCACTAACCGGTTCTGTGGGCATGGCCTTATTTGTGGGTGTGGCTTGGTGGTCATGTGACTGGCTAGGCATGGCTTGCATGTAAATAATATAAATATTTATATAAATATTGAATTTTTTATTTAAAAAGAGCAACTTTTACCCAAAATCAGGCAAAGCAGGCAGGCAGATTGAGTTGCTCACAGAGTCACTTGGAGATCTGTGTTTCTGCCATCGGCTATCTGAATCTGCACTGCTTCAGTCCTAAGGAAGGTTCAGCTCCACTTAACAGAGCCGAAGATCTAAAGATTAGCTAGAAAACAAGAAATCCAACAATTTCCTGCTTTCTAGCTAATCTAAAATTTCCAGGCACAGCAGAATAACTGATGGTCGGAAAAAGGAAAAATAGCAACTTAGCAGGCAAGTTTGCCAGGTAAGGAGTGAGTTGGCAGGGAGGGTTTCCGCGGGCCATGTGGGCAGCGCAGCCTTGTGTTTCTGCGCAGCCTGGATTAATTGCTTTGGCGAGGTACTCTGGGGGCGACATTTCTCTGCAGCCCACCAACATTTTCTTGCGGACCACCAGTGGCCCGTGGACCACTGGTTGGCAACCGCTAGTCTAACCTGGAAAACCTGTAGTGAAGGAGCACCCACGATTTCTGAAGGCAAGTTGTTCCACTGATTAATAGCAACAGCTCTTAGACTTATATACCGCTTCACAGCCCTCTCTAGGTGGTTTATTACAGAGTCAGCCGCTTGCCCTCAACAATCTGCGTTCTCATATTACTGACATGGGAAGGATGGGTAGGATGGATCAACCTTGATTATTTCTTGATAATTCTTACTGTCAGGGAATTCCATCTTAATTCTAGGTTGGATCTTTCTTTAATGACTTTGCCACCCATTACTCCTTGTTGTGCCCTCAGGTGTTTTGGAGAAAAGCGTGACCCAATCTTTTCTGTGGCATCTTTACTGGAAGACTGCTATCATGACACACACACACACACACACACCCCTAAAAAAAATCCTCTTTAGAGATACCTTTTCCCCACAACATTCATTCTACAATTTAGTTTCCAGATCGCTCGTCATCATTGTTACTCTTTATCTAGAGTTTCTTCATCTAGAGTCTTTATCTAGAGTCTCGGCATCTTGTTTGTATTGTGAGCAGAACTGGACGCCATCTTCCAAGTGCGGCCTTACTGTCCAGTATATAGCAGCAGCAGAGGTGGCATTCGGCCGGTTCTGACCAGTTCTGGAGAACCAGAAGTGGACCATTTTGAGTAGTTGGGAGAACCGGCCAATGCCACCTCTGACTGGCCCCACCAACCCCATCTCTTCTCCGCCTCCCATTGAGTTCCAGCTGATCGACTGGGTCTTCTTTGGTTGCCCTGCACAGGAGAACGGAGCTGGAAAGCAGGTTAGTGGGGTGGGGAGGGAAGGGGGATTTTGCAGTATCCTTCCCCTGCCAGAACCAGAACCAGTAGTAAAAAAAACCTTGCATCCCACCACTGAGCAGCACTATCACGTCATTGCAATCTTGAAGCTGTCCCTCTGCTGATGGAAGACCAGGACTGCATTGGCCTTTTGTCTTACACTCCCTTCTTGCCGGCCTGCCTTTCTGAGGGCGGACATTTCTGAACCATGGCAGCTTTAAGATGGGTGGATGTCAACTCCCAGAGGTTTTGTTTTTTCAAAAAAAAAATGTGTCCATTTGGCATGAGGACTTGTTATCCCACAATTTTTGAATGGAGGTGGTAGTGGTAGGGAGGTAGTCCTTGGATTACAACAGTAATTGGGACCGCGATTCCATCGCTAAGCAACACAGTCATCAAGTGTGGCATCACATGACTATGCTGACTTACAGTGGAAGTGGCGACCGTTCCAGTTGCCGTTATTATGTGAACCCCATGAGGTTGTAGTTCCCCACAGTCAGTCATCTACAATCTCCTGCTGACTCGTCCATGGGGATGACGTGGGAATGGCCCGGGGGTGGAGGTGGGTGGAACAGAGATGAATTACAGATTAACAGAATTGGAAGAGATTTTATAGGTCATCTAGTCCAATCCCACCCACCCACCCAAGCAGGAGGCCCTACACCATTTCTGACAGATGGCAGTCCAGTCTCTTCTTGAAAGCCTCCAGGAATGAAGCTCCCACAACTTTTGAAGGCAAATTCTGTTCAGTTGGTTGATTGTTCTCACTGGGAGAAAATTCCTCCTTATTTCCAGGTTGAATCTCTTCTCCTTGTTTAGTTTCCATCCATTGTTCCTTGTCTGGCCTTTGGGTGTTAGACTTCAACCGCTGTGTGACCAGGGTTCCAATTAATTTAACCACTGCGCCAAGGAGCCTGATTAATTATGGATGTCCGTTGTGAATGTTCTGCTTTTATTAAATTGTAGCCTTCCGAATCTGTTCCTCTGTCCTACCTTTTGGAGGTATGGCTGATGTACCTTTTATTTTACATTTTAGAAGCTACTAAGAAACTCCCTTCTTAGCTGATCCTCAGAGTTCTTCCACTTTCTTTCTCAACCTCCTCCCAATGTCTCAGAGGACACGGTGGTGGGATTCAAAATTGTTTACTACCAGTTTCTGTGAGCGTGGTTTGGTGGGCATGGCAGGGGAAGGATACTTCAAAAACTCCATTCCCACCCCACTTCTGGGAGAAGGTTACTATAAAATCCCCCTTCCCTCCCCAGCCCACTAACCTGCTTTCCAGCTCCGTTCTCCTGTGCAGGGCAACCAAAGGAGACCCAGCCCATCAGCTGGGACTCGACGGGAGGCAGAGAAGAGATGGGGTTGGTGGGATCAGTCAGAGGTGGAATTGGCCGGTTCTCCGAACTACTCAAAATTTCTGCGACCGGTTCTCCAGAACTGCTCAGAACCAGCTGAAGACCACCTCTGAACCTCAGGAACAAGGAGTAGCAGAAGTGGGAGGAGAACCAGGGCCTGAAACAGGAACTAGAGAGGATTGGAAAGTACAGGCCAAAGTGTCCCCAGGGATGGTAGGAGCACTCAAGAGTTGTGATTCCTAAGCTAGGAAAGTGACTCCAACAGATCCCAGGAAGAACACTGGAGCTCTTTGTCCAACAGAGAGCAATTCTAGGAACAGCTAAGATTTTGGGTGGAAACCTCAGCCTTCCAGAGAACCCAAGATTGAGGAAGGCACAGGCCACCCCATAGGGTGAGATGGGATTTTATACATCTTACTTAACATGCATTTAAAAATTATTTATTCAATTTGTATGGCCACCATCTCTGTACACGTGGTTGAATCAGTTGAGTTTGGTAGGGGCAGGAAAACCTTTTTCTTCAGATGCCGCTTGCTAAAGTACTAAGACATCAATTTACAGCAAGATTTTGGTCTATCTTTGGGTGAGTTGCTAAACTCATAACTTTAAAACCAGCTGGAGGACTTCGAAATATAAACTCTGAATTACGTGGCCGTTGACTCAGCATTCCCATCCCTCTTGCCTAACCTTCCCATACAATAACATTTGTAATCGTTCTTTCAATCTGGACTTTGAGCGTTGACTCACTTGTTTTGATGAATGGGTTTGTACATCCTTTCAAGTTTAGCTCTGAAAAAGATGCGTCAAACCAGACTGGCTTGTAAGTGGCTGCGGGCTCACTGTGTACTGCACAGCCAATCATTTGAGATGTAATCAGTAAATTTGGCTCAGCTCAACTAAACAAAATTAACCAAATGGAAATCATTAAAAATGACCGCCATGTAGTATCTAAAAACAACTTCTGGGGAAATTAGAACAACAAATGATGGTTACTCCACATATACATACCAGTTCAACTGGTGGTGTGTTTAAGTCCCTGATTTTACTTAGGTGGAGAAAAGGTCCAGGCCAGGACTCCCATGGAGGCCCTGGTACCGTGATGTGGCATTCAACCGATGGCAGAGACTTGGGTTGCTATTCTACATGCAAGGATTTCAAATTCTATGGTGTGTTTGAAGACAGGTCCTTAAATCCATATGAGATCTCACCTGGGTTGAGAAACAAGTCTGGCATGGTTATGTCTTCTTCAAAATCTGGTTCAGAGGACTGTTTATTTGTTTATTTTGTCATTAGCGCTTTTCATTCTTGGCAACTTTAAGATGTGGGAACTTGGATTTCCTTCGAGTTCTGTAGACTTCAGCTTCCAGAATTCCCTGGCCAATTTTAGTATGTGTGGACTTCAACTCCCAGAATTCCCTAGCCAACTTTAAATTGTTTGGATTTAAACTTCCAGAATTCCCTAGCTAATTTTAAGATATATGCATTTTTGACTCCCAGAATTCCCCTGCCAGCATACTGAATTCTGAAGTCCACATGTCTTAAGCTGCTGAAGTCAAGAAATAGGGACCAAGGATCACCATCCTTCCTCCTTTGCTCTTTTTCTTCCTCTCACCTTCAGCTGCCAGTGTCCTCCATCTTCCTTACCAAAGGAAATACAACATTAGGGGACAACACAGGAACCGTTTCTTTAACCAGTGCAACAAAATAGAGCATCATCCAAGGAATGTGTCCTGCTCTCCCATCCAATGAGAAAGCTTTGTCATTACCCCGTCCACATAAAGAATCAAAATTGTAACAATTAATCCCCTAAAACAAGAGCTGGAACAAACAGCTTATCCAAATTCTGTATCAAATATCGGGGCAGGAAGGATAATCTACATGGAGATAGTCCCAAAAAGTCAAGATGACAACCACCACCCTGCAACCAAAGCCCCGCCCTCTTTTTAAATGCATATTAAAAATGGATGTGGCTCTGATGACCTGGCCTTGGGACTCCATTTTCACTGTTTGGGGACCCCTTCAGGCCAAGGAATGGAGAGATTTCTCTGAAGTTTCTTTATCCAACCAAATGAAAATTGGGTCAGGAGAAAAATGAAGGATTTGATCAGTCCAGCATGAAGTAAAAAACATGTAAAAGTGGCCTCTGGCAAATTAGCAAGCCAGAAGATGCTTGGTAGAACATAAATGGTGCATTGTTGACATGGTCCTTAGAGGAGATATGTGGTGGAGAAGGATTTAAGCCGCCTTGAGAAGGAAGCGTACCAAAGGATTCACAAAAGAAAAACCAAAAACAGACTTAATGTCAGGGTTCCGGTAGTTACCCCCATTTAAATCATGAGACTCTAGCTGAATTTTCAAAATTTAAAGAAGATTTATTAGGAGTTAACATGTCCAGCACTGCCTGGGTGTAGCTGACTCTGAGACACATCATTCACTATCACCCTTGACCCTGGCTTTCCCCCACCCCCTGGGTGTATCATAATTCATATTCTCCAATTGGACACATCCATAGCCCAGAGTCATCAATCATGCTCTCCAGTTAGAATTTTGTGTGGCAGAAACTTCGGTCACCTAGAAACTATCTTGGAAAACATTTATGGAATGCAAGTTGCTCCTCCCTCCCATTCTGTTGGCAACTCTAAAAAGACCAGAGACATATTTTACGAGTTGACAGTTAATCCACAAACCTCAAATACCAGGGAAGTAATACAGAAAATCCTAGAGCAGATCCTTAACCAGCTGAAAGCTGCTTCCCTGCTTAGGAGGTTGAAGGCCAGTGCTGACCGGAGCCCAGCCAGTTTCACCACAGACGAGGGAGCACATCCTGCACAGTGCAATCCAGTTCCAAACATAAGAACAGTCCAAGACGGAATATGTGAATCCATCCAAGTTGGAAACCCCTTTGCTCCCATTTGATTTCCAAGGAGACCGCTGGGCCATTCTTCCAAGCAGCTAGATCCTTTTATATCGGTAGATGTGATATCGGCAACAGGGACAATAATGATCGACGTCCTTACAGCATTTGGACATGAAGGGGATAAGACAGCAACCCAGGCAGCACCTGGAAGCCACGTAAGAAAATAAAAAGACAGACCATGGCTTGAAAAGGGTTTTCTTATGGGTTGACATTATGCCATGAAATTATTACACCAAGAAATCCATTTCAAAATTGTACAGACCAACCGTCATCCATTCTGGTTTAGGCAGTTCCCAATGACCCAGCAGTATGAGAGTGGAAAATACCCCCCAAAATGTCAAACTAAAAATATAGAATTATTGCCCTTCAACCAACCCCAGCAACTCGAGACCAAAGCTCTCCAAACTTGGCAACTTTCTTGTGAACTTCAACTCCCAGAATTCCTCAACCAGCCATGCTGACTATGGAATTCTGGGAGTTGAAGTCCACAAGTCTTAAAGTTACCACATTTGGAAGAGCCCTGCTCGAGACCTTAGACAGCCTAATACAGGTCAGTGGACTCTCAAGATTCCAAGTTTCCAGTCTTCGATTGCAGTCCCAGTTCTGGTTGGAGAAGGCAATCTGAGATTTTACTGAAACTTAAGTCAAAATATGTCCCTCTTGAAGAACTACCTACTTTGTTAGCTTTATCCCTTATAGGTCAATATTTCTCAGCCTTGAAAATGTTACAATAGGTGGACTTCAACTCCCAGAATTCCCCAGCTAGCATGGCTGGCTAAGGAATTCTGGGAGTTGGAGTCCCCTTATCTTAATGTCGCCAAGTTTGAGAAACGCTGCTATAGATCAGGGGTCCCCAAACTTGGCAACTTCTCCAGCCAGTTCTGGGAGTTGAAGTCCACAAGTCTTAAGTTGCCAAGGTTGGAGATCTCTGCTAAGAGATGGTAAGCTTCTTACAGCAGGAGTTTCTGTAAGGTTACACAAGAGAAAAGGGGTTTCTCAACCTCAGCCAACTCCCAGAATTACCCAGCTAACTTTAAGATGTTGGAAAAAATTCAAAAAGGAGCAACAAAGATGACCAAAGGCCTGGAGACTGAAACAGATGAAGAGCGGTTGCAGGATCTGGGTTTGGCTAGTCTAGAGAAAAGAAGGACTCGGGGCGACATGATAACAGTATTTGAGGGGCTGCCACAAAGAAGAAGGGATCAAATTATTCTCCAAAACACCAGAGGGAAGGACAAGAAACCATGGTTGGAAACTGATCAAGGAGAGAAGCAACCTGGAATTGAGACACTTCTTAACAGTGAGGACGATTAACCAGTGGAACAACTTGCATTCAGACATTGTGAATGCTTCATCACTGGAAGTTTTTAAGAAGAGATTGGACAGCCACTTGTCTGGAATGGTATAGTCTCCTGCTTGAGCAGGGGGCTGGACTAGAAGACCTCCAAGATGACTTCCAGCTCATTCATTCTAAAGCTACGTATGGACTGAGTGGCTGAGACGGAGAAACACTGGGCCAGGAGGACTGAATTCGGACCAAAGACACCTCCAGGATCCGGAGGTTTCTTCAACAGGGCCAAAGCAGCTCCACCCCCTTTGTACCTATATGCAAATGTCACTGTGCAGGTTCCAAGGGGGTGGAGCTTGCCTCAAAATGGCGCACCGTTCCTTTCTTTCGCACTCCTGTAAAACCCTCTGGGTTACCTGCAATGAGGCCCCTACAACCCCCAAAAGCCAAAAGAAAGTCCCAAGTCTATCCCACTGTGCCAGACCCCCACCCGTGGCATCCCTGGGTTTCCTCCCAAAGGAACTTCAGGATAACACTCAGCTCCCAAAATGTTCCCGTCTCTGGCCTGAGGCCTCCGTTTTTCATCCCTTGAAACCTTTTCTCAAGGCTGGAGGGGATTTAAAAAAAAAAAATTCTAGGGGGAAGCCAGCATGATAGAGTTGAAAAGGAGTGGGGCTGAGGCCGTGGGCGTGGACATCCATCTTGAATGTTTTGACCCTCTAGCACCCCTCTTCTGACTCAATGGGGGAAAACGTTGTGTCTGAGTTTGTCTACTCTGAGCTACTACTAATGAACTCAGGGGTGGGAATTCAAAAATCCCAGCAACCCGTTCGCGGCCTGGTTGCTGGGTGGGTGTGGCCATGGTGGGCGTGGCCTACCAGAACTTGCGGTAGGGCCATTTTTCGCCTTCCTCAGGGTCCGGAAGCTTTCCTCAGGCCTCTGAGAGGGCGAAAATGGTCTCCTCAGGGCTACGGAAGCCCTCCGGAAGCCAGAAACAGGCTCATCTTCAGACTTCCGGAAGGCCCATTTGTCCCCTTCCCAGAACCTCCACGCAGACCCTGCAATTACCTGCATCCAAAACAGGCTGCGTAGAGACTCCTGGGAGGGGAGGGGAGGAGAGGGGAGGGCAGAGCCAGCCGGTCAGTTCAACTACCACTTCAGCAAACCAGATGTAAATTTAACGTCCGAACCAGTAGAATCCCACCCCTGAACGCCATGAAAGTGTAGGAAGACAACTATAAAGTTACAAAGCATGGACACTCACCCCACCAGACACAGGCAGGTCGAGAGGGCATAGGTGAGGCACCCCACACGGAAGACCACCTCAGTGGTGATGATCTGTCGGCAACAGGGGCAGATGGTGGACGCAGGTTTGCTGGAGAAGATCCCAGCCACCACAACAGGTGGGGATGAGTCCATGCAGACTGTGGGGCAGAGAGGGGAGAGACATCAATGTGCATTTCATCTCATACATCCAGAGCTTTTCAGCTGTCTCTTCTGGACAGCCGTTTGCATGCAGTTTGGCACTTCAAATCTCACCAGGCTCAAGGTTGACTCAGCCTTCCGTCCTTCTGAGGTGGGTAAAATGAGGACCCAGATTGTTGGGGGCAACAGGCTGACTCTGTAAACCACTTAGAGAGGGCTGTGAAAGCCCTGGGAAGCGGTATAGAAGTCTAAGTGCTATTGCTATTTTCCTTCCTTCCTTCCTTCCTTCCTTCCTTCCTTCCTTCCTCCCTCCCTCCCTCCCTTCCCTCCCTCCCTCCCTCCCTCCCTCCCTCCTTCCTTCCTTCCTTCCTTCCTTGGTGCACAGTGGTTAAAATGCATATTGCAGGCTGACTCAGCAGACTGCCAGCAGTTCGATTCTGACCGACTCAAGGTTGACTCAGCCTTTCGTCCTTCGAGGTGGGTACAATGAGGACCCTGATTGTTGGGGGCAAGAGGCTGACTCTGAAAACTGCTTAGAGAGGATCATAAAGCACTGGGAAGCAGTAAATAAGTCTAAGTGCTTATTGCTATTGTCTGAAATGGTCTAGGGTCTCCTGCTTGAGCAGGGGGTTGGACTAGAAGACCTCCAAGGTCCCTTCTGCTTTTTCAGACTGGGAAGGGTGGGCAACTGGTGAAATTTTCAAACATTGGAAGCGAATGCCCTGAAAACAACAGCAGGCCTTCCCACCAGCCCGTGAATCGAGGAAGCTCAGCAAACTCCAGGAGGAATTTTTAAAAAGCAAAAGGCTTTGAAAGATTTTCCCAGGAAAGAGGTTGAAAGCTTTTTTTTTTTTCCCTGGGAAAGATGGCTTTGTGAAAAGATCTCCTGGGAAGAAGCTTTTCCCACATCCCTTTCCCCATCTTTTCTCTTAGGTAAAGGTAAAGGTTCGCTTCACACATCTGTGCTAGTCATTTCCAGCTCTAGGGGGTGGTGCTCATCTCTGTTTCAAAGCCGAAAAAGAGCCAGCACTGTCCGAAGACGACTCCGTGGTCATGTGGCCGGCATGACTAAACGCCGAAGCTGCACATGGAGGAACACTGTTCCCTTCCCACCAAAGGAGTCCCTATTTTTCTACTTGCATTTTTTACGTGCTTTCGAACTGATAAGTTAGCAGAAGCAGGGACAAATAACGGGAGCTCGCTCTGTCACACGGCGCTAGGGATTCGAACCGCCAAACTGCAGACCTTTCTGATCGACTATCTCAGCATCTTAGCCACTGAGCCACCGCATCCCTTCTTTTATCTTACTCGGGCAATTTAAACCCATCTCTGTCCTTGGGACCTGACTTTGTCCATCTCTCAAGCTGTTCCACATAGACGCTGTGCTGTGTCTGCCCTTAAACACTGTACTTTCATAAAAGGCTTTTGATTAAAAAGAGCAAGTGTGAGACATCACTTCTATTTGCACAAATGCTTCTGGGCCTCTCAGAGACTCCGCCAGCAGTCTTCAAACAAACACCTTGAAGGGGTTCAGTTCAGGAGGTTTCTTGGAACACCAATAAAGAGAAAAATCTTGTCTCATACGTGTCCTTCTAATTAAATGGGCGCCCTGTCATTTGCCACACTCCTATCGCTTAACATTTGCCGAGACTCTTCTTGGTCCTTGAGGGAAAACCTTCTTAAGAACCTTAAGCAGGAAATTCAGGGACCATGGGCGTTGTTCTCCCCAGGTATCGGTCTAGTGTGAGGTCTTAGGTGTCCAGAATAAGTCACAACTGCATCATAAACTTAGATGTGAATAGTGTACTAGCAATCCACTTCGTCTATCTGCAAATGGCCATAAATGAGACATCTTGTATTTCGAGTATTCTGGACTATCCCTCTGTCAATCTGTGTCTCCTTTCTTTCTTTCTTTCTTTCTTTCTTTCTTTCTTTCTTTCTTTCTTTCATTTGTCTGTATCTGTCTGTCTGTATCTCTCTCTCTATGTATATATATATCCATCTTCTTCCCCCTCTCTTACCTACCTGTCTCTCTATGTCTGTCTGTTTATCTATCTATTTATCTATCTACGCATCAAATCACATAACTTGGGATGCTGCAACCTCTGTAAATACATGGCAGTTGCCAAGCGCCCAAATTTGAATCGCAAGAACTTGGGAATGGTACAGCGGTCATACGTATGACGACTGGTCATAGGTCACTTTTTTCAGTGCCATTGTAAGTTTGAACAGTCCCTAAATGAATAGTTGTAGGCCAAGGACTGCCTATATATGCATCAATCTTCAGCATATAAGTTTCCGCTGCATACCTGGTCCTAATGTGTCACAAGGCACTTCTTCACAGCTATACGGAGGCGGAGATGAAACTTCGTAACAGCAAGCATCTGCATCAAGGAGGAAGGGAAGAAGCATTGCAGGGGGCTTGAATCGAGCCTCAAACCCAACCCTCTTTTAATCCAGAACCAGTGGTGGTATTCAACTGGTTCGGCCCGGTTCTGCTGAGCCGGTAGCACCGATGAGCAGCAGAGACCAAACCGGTTCTCTCTGCCACTCTGCTGTTGGGCCCACCCGCACATCTGGGCTCCCTTAATCACCTTTGTCTTCTGAATTTGAAGTGCAGCTGCTTTGCGCGGCACAACAGAGTGCTGCACTGCAGCTGCTGAAGTGACCAGGAGAGTGCAGGCTTGCAGGAGGTGAGTTGGAATGCCTCTGTGTCTTCACAAAGTGCGTGCGTGTGTGTGCAAATGCGCAAAGCACGCCCACCGAACTGGTGGTAAAGCCTTTTGAATCCCACCACCGATCCAGACCTCCTCACCCTTGGAAAGGCACCTGGCACATACCTGCCACGCGATAATGCTCAATCTCCGAATGGCTGGAGGCGCATGGATCCGACGTGTATTGTTTATAGCTTTGTGGCTCGGAGCAGTAGGGTTGTGGGGCATACATTTGTGGGTTGTAGGGCTGCGACGTGTAGGCCTCCGGGGTGTACGAAGCAGAATATCCCACCGCATAAGGTTCCTGGGGCACGGACAACGTCACCATGGGAACGGAGACCTTCTCCTTCTGCTGGGACATCTTTATTCCAGACATCTGAGGGTGAAGGGCGGTTCAAGGATATGATGGACAGCGGGACAGATAAGCAAAGAAACCAATAAATCTCTTCCTACAAAAGAGAGCAAGCAGGTCAGAGAGCAAATGTCTCGTTTTCCACCTGTTCGCCATCTCTGGTGTTGGAAGCAATACAAGCCACAGGGTTAAGGTTGCATTTTAACTCTCCTGTCCTTACACAGTTTCATCGGAGGTATCTCTAGCAAATTACTGAAGAAGCTAAAGCACTTAAAATAGTGTTTGAACGTAGCTGTCAATGCATAAAACATTTCTTACTCCAAACCAAGCTACAAAGATCAACCCAACTGGCTAGTGTAGGAGCATGTTTTCCAGGCCAGGCCTCACAAACTCTTTGCCTTGTTAAACAAAGTTCATTCCACTTTATAAAGCCTTAGTAGCATCCAAGGAAGCCTGCATCCAGTTTTGGTCACCATATTACAAAAAGACGTTGAGACTTTGGAAAAAGTTCAGAGAAGAGCAACTAAGATGATTACAGAGCTGGAGACTAAAACATATGAAGAATGGCTGCAAGAACTGGATTACGTCTTCTCTAAAGAAAAGAAGAATTAGGGGAGACATGATAGCAGTCTTCCAGTACTTGAGGGGCTGCCATAAAGAAGAGGGGGTCAATTTATTGTCCAAACCATCAGAAGGCAAGACAAGAAACAAGCGACAGCAACTAATCAAGGAGAGAAGCAACCTAGAACTAAGGAGGAATTTCCTGACAGCGAGAACAATTAACCAGTGGAAGGACTTGCGGCGGCTCCATTAGTGGAGGCTTTTAAGAAGAGATGGGCAGCCAATTGTCTCAAATTGTATCCTGCTTGAGCAGGGGGCTGGACTAGAAGACCTCCAAGGTCCCTTCCAGCTCTATTCTGATTGATTGAGACCCAACTCTTCCCTGATGCTGCCACAGATTCTGCCAAACATGATCAACTATGTTTTCCCTAAATAGAGACTCCAAGCTTCATTTGCGCCCGAGATTTATCAAAATCTATCTCAAATCAAATGAGCAATATATTGGGAAATATTCTCATTTTCACTACCAGCACTTTAAAAAAAACCAAGATGTTGGTAGAGTTGAATGACGGGAGGTCATTTTGCTTCAATTAGGTCAGGCGCTGTGCTGTAGACCAGCATTTGGTCCAACAGCCAAATGGAGGCTTTGGACAATATCCAGGTGTGGTCGTATACAAGGGCCAGAATACCACAATGCAAGCCATGTTTTTTCTTCTGGTGACACTCTATGGAAGAGAAAGTTGGACCTTGAAGATGGAGGACAGGAAGGCCCAAAGGGGCTTTTTTCCAGGAAGCAACTGGACTTTCTGGTTTTTTTTTTTATTTGAAGACGTTTTGCTTCTCATCCAAGAAGCTTCTTCACAGCTCTGACAGGAGGGTGGGGAAGGGAAGGATTTATACTCCTTGCAGACAGCTGGTCATTTGCCTCCTTCTAGCTCAATGGTGTCAAACTGACATTGTCACAGCAGCATCATGTGACGTATCAGGGCTTCCCCCCACTTCACTAAACCAGGCAAGGGAATGGTCAGCACGTGACACATCCAGCCGGGAGTTTGACAGCCCTTTTTTTAGAGGGTTGTTGAAACACTTGAAAGCACTTGAAGAAGCTTCTTGGGTGAGAAGCGAAACATCTTCAAAAAAAAAAAAAAAAACAAGGAAGTTCAGTTGCCTCCTGAAAAAGCAGCTTTGGGACAACCATGACCTGGATGACTGAGAACATACATTAATAGTGGTTTGTTTTATTGAACAAGCCACTATTAGTCTACGTTCTCAGTGATAGCTTAGTTCTTCAGTTCTTCAGTTCTGGTGGAATTATCCACCATTCATTCAGAAGCTGAAGAAGCTTCTTGGGTGAGAAGCGAAACATCTTCAAAAGAAAAAACAAGGAAGTTCAGTTGCCTCCTTTTGGGATAACCATGATCTGGATGATGGAGAATCTTTGCAGACTTTTAGCACAGCCAGAGTATTGAGCCTTTTGGTGTCGGAGAAGGTTCCCGAAACCACCATGAAAGAAAACATAGAAGTGAAGCATTAGGCAATTAACTTAAGAGTTCTGACTCGAGGCCCAAATGACCAGGTTCAAATTATTCTACTTTTACGTAGAATATAAGAGAGAGAATATAAGAGAGATGCAGATCTCTGGAAAGGTAGCTGGAGCATGCTGGGTAACGAGGTTAGAATGCTGGGCTGAGATCGGCAGGCTCATGTTCGAGTCCCGTTGCCATAGGGATGAGCTCCCATCACATGCTCCAGCTCCAGCTCCAACTAACCCAGGAGTTCGAAAGTGGGCAACTCTGACCAGATTAATGGATATCACTTTGATGGGCAACTTTGCAGGGATAGTAAAGGATTTCACAACTGGGAGTCACCGGCAAATCCTTTCATCATGGAAGCACCCCCCACCCCCACCCCCCCAAAAAAAACCTATGGGGAAAGGTGAAAGGAAAGAGAAGAGGATAACCAGCAGCCAGGTGGATGGACTCGGTTACAATGGCGATGAATACACCCCGAGAAGCCCTGAAAGGCAAATCTGGGGACAGATTGTCTTGGAGAAAAATCTATTTATGTGTCCCTGGGAGTCAAAAATGACTTGATTGCACATAATCAAATCATCTTCAGGCCACACAGATCTCCACGTCAGGGATCAAAACACATTTGCTACTATTTCCCTTTGTCAGAAATGGATTTTTGAAGACTTGCGCAGCCCTTGTAATTAGATTAGAAAACTTTGTATTCTGCGTCACATAAACTTGTGAAGAAAAACATAACTGCAGAGTCATATGTAAATATAACGACGCCCATAAATGTAAATCTAATGCTTTGTTTCTCTGGCTTCTTTACAAAACGTTTTAGTGACGTCTCTAGATACTGCATTAAAATAGAACAATCCTGTTTAACTTACTGGATAATAATTTGTTTGCTCTTTTACATCGATCAGATGCTTTTTCTCATTTTTGATAGAATCTTATTGTTCAAATTCAAATTCCAAATGCCCTTGGTTCCTGTCCTTCTAATGAGTATTGTGATTAAAGGAGAGGTAGGGTTTTTCTTTCAATCAAAACATAACTTGGCACCTCCCTTTTTCTGATTGATTGATTGATTTAGCATATGGCAAATACATGGACATAGTGGTTAGAATAGAATAGAGTAGAGTAGAGTAGAATAGAATAGAATAGAATAGAATAGAATAGAATAGAATAGAATAGAATAGAAGAGTTGAAAGGGATCTTAGAGGTCTTCTAGTCTAACCCCCTGCTTAGGCAATAAATCCTATAGTACCATTTCAGACAAATGGTTGTCCACTCTCTTTGTTAAAACTTCCAGTGTTGGAGCCTTCACAACTTCAAGTGACTTGTTAATGTCCAGTCCACCCAGCCAGGACAGGGTGGCCTATGTTGAAAAAAAAATCAGACATTGGGCCGGTGTAAGCTCTTGATGGACATTAGGACACAATGCGATGGATATTTTTTGTTGAGGAGCACCACAGTCACACTGAGGGATAGAGGCAAGACCCCACTTGTCTTTTTCTGAAATTCCCCTTTTAAGCCTAGCTACTCTGTGTGTTTTGTTTTGTTTTTAATTTCACTTTTTAACATGGATTCTTACTTGTAGCTAGCCTGGCGTTTCCCCACTGAGTTCTTTGTTTCATTCTCTCCTCCAGCTATTCACCTAATTTACACCTTTGTGATTTTAAGTTCCTTGGTTGCCCTCCTTGACAGTGGTGAGATACATTTTTTTTTTACTACCGGTTCTATGAACGTGGCTTGGTGGGCATCGTGTGGCTTGGTGGGCGTGGCTTGGTGGGCGTGGCAGGGGAAGGATATTGCAAAATCCCCCTTCCCTCCCCACCCCAATGACCTGCTTTCCAGCTCTGTTCTCCTGTGCAGGGCAACCAAAGAAGACCCAGCCAATCAGCTGGGACTCAATGGGAGGCAGAGAAGAGATGGGGCCAGGGCTGGTCAGAGGTCGCATTGGCCGGTTCTCCAAACTACTCAAAATTTCCACTACCGGTTCTCCAGAACTGGTCAGAACTGGCTGAATGCCACCTCTGCTCCTTGAGTGTCATTGAGGTAGCCTTCTGAAGGGCTCAACATAAGACAGTAACTGGCCTGGATGCCCAGGAAGGAATGGGGCCTTCCAGAGGACCAAGAGTCAATCCAGTTCAGATAGCTTGTGTGAGAGAAAGAGGGTGAAGACAGCAACTCCCTAACAGTTCCCCAGAGTGTATGCTTCATGTAAGGCAGGGGGGTGGGTGGTCCCAACCTTTTCTATACCCCACACCCCTAAAACGCTTCTGATATATTCTCACACCCCTTAACAAATAAATAATTATCTGCATATAATTAGACATATACACAATAATTTTGAAATTTCTAAACCCAAATTTTTGCAACCCCTGGAATATCATCAAGCACCCTTAGTTTCGAACCCCCTGGTGTAGGGAATAGTTTGCTTCAGTCTGGCAAGATTTTAGCCAAAGGCATGGAACAATTAAAAAAAATCTGCTCAGGAGAATCACTACGTGTCTTTCTTGGTTTTGGGGGCCTGACAGGTAAATACCTTACAAAGCCCAGAGGAGGAGCCCTGATTTTATATTCTCAATTGAGATATCAGGATCAGAAGATCTCGCATATATCCAGGTACTTATCTGAACATCTTTTTCCATTTAAAAGTTCACCCGTCATCAGGAAAATGTGCCCTTAACACGCTCCCCCACTTCCCCAGACCACAAACTACAGGTCCTATGTTGCAATCTGGTTATTCAGTTATAATTCTAGAAAAAAGTGTTTAGAATAAACATCCTGCAGTGTTTCGTGCATCTATTTATTTTATAGATAAGGATTTGTCTATAAAAGGGGTTGGAGGGAAACCAGCTAAAGTTGCAGAATTCAAATCAATCAGATGGAAGTATTTTTTTTCCCCTGTTCTAGTGAAAAAGTACCCATTTAATCCGAATTTTTGTTTTTTTTCCACATTCTCAGTTACTAAGCCAGTGACTTCAGTGCATTAAACAACTGGAGCAATAAATTCCATGACCATAATTGACAGCAAGAAGGAAATGAATGAGGCCCACCATTCAGCAACCTCTCCTCTCTGAACCACAAAGAGTATTTAAAAAGTTCCGACATTTGTCAATTATTCAGCTTTCTAACCAGAGCTGAGAAATTTTCTGAGAAATTCAAAACATTTGGCTGAATGTTGGATTTCTGCTTTTCCTTATTTTTACTTTTTTCCAAGTGTTGCTTTGAAATCTGGGTGTTTTTATGTTCTGGGGGGAGGAAAGAAGGAAGGAGAGAGAAAAAGAAAGAAAAAGAAAGGAAGGAAGGAAGGAAGGAAGGAAGGAAGGAAGGAAGGAAGGAAGGAAGGAAGGAAGGAAGGAAGGAAAACGCTTGTAACCGACATCCAAGCAGCTAAAAATAAGTCGCACCAAGCAAGTACGGGACTTACATCTGAACAGCCTGTGTTAAAAATCTTATTGTGATATGATTTAGAACTTGATTCATTGGTGGCACACTAGTTTGTACTGCCAGGGTATCAAAAAAGCCTCAAAACAGCAGTTTTTTTCAAGAACTTATGCATAAGTTCTTGAGGCGTGCACAAGCGCACCAACGTGCCTACCGTCCCTGTCCTATTGTTTCTTTTATTTTTCTAAAATGTACCCATCTCATGTATTCATAACTATGTATATACTTATACCTATTATCTTGTAAGCGATTGACAAATCAAAATAAATAAATAAAAAATAAAAATAAATAAACAAACTCCTGGCTTACAGAATGTAAGTGTATGAATTAAACCAAGGAGCAATTAAACTTGAGAAAGAACTTTGACGGGCCCTCATTCCATCAGCATCTGCTCAGCCAGGTACCATCACCTGTTGATGCAGAAGAGAGACGGACCTTTGGGTTGTCTTGGGTTTTCCTTCCTATTCCTATTTCAGGGTGTCAAAGAAATCTCTTACCTTGGTGGACGAGAACTGCGGCGAGCCTTGTGTTCTTCTCACAACTGGCTGATGGCTTCACCCCCGGGCTGAATGCTTAAACTGGAGCATGCTCCGGTCCTCCAGCCGACATGGAACCAAAGAGTGACAGAGCTCAGCTGTAGTGACAGGAAGGAAATAGTAGGGTGGCAGGAACGTTTAATTACCCCTCCAAGAACTCCAGCCTCCTCCAAAGATTTGTGGCAAACATCCCTGGAAGGAATGTGGGATAACGTGTTTGCCGGGACTTGGTTAATTTCTTTTAAGCCGAGTGTTTTGTTTTGTGCTTGACATGGAAATCAAGCGATGAATCTGTGTTCATCACCTGAGGCTTCGTGGGGAAGAATCCCCATTTCAGAAGGAAGATGTTTCTTTCTTGGCCCTCTTAATTTAGGCCGGGCACACATCCAAGACTTAATAACTTCAAGCCTTTGTGAAGGATTCGGTTTCAGCACAGATTCTCCTTTAGATCTGAAGACATCAAAGCATCCTGAAGCTCTGAAGGGAGAAAGACGTGGCTGGGAGTCTTTTTAATATTGCTTGATGGAAACATTATTGAAATACCCACCTTCATGTCTCATTATACTTTCACTGGTTTTTGTGACTTTGAGAAGGAAGTGACCGATTTTTTAAAAAATCAGTCTCAAAGCGATATCAATATAAACTATGTATGTGTACGTAGGTGAGTGTGAGTGTATATTCAGTAGCAAAGCTAATAAGCTGCAGCCAATTTTGGGGGTCTATTTTCTCAGTGAATATATACGGTAATGTTCAGTGTAACTTTAGTAAAAGATACCAGGCAGAGTTTATTTTTTAACACTGTGTGATGGCCAGAAATGTATTTTGTGAGTGGAATAACCTTATACATTCTTTTAGTAAATCAGATGTATTCATTTGATTTATATAACACATCCATTATTTTAAAAAGGGTAGTTCTTTATTTCAGAAAGCTGTCTTTAGATTTATTTATTTTCCAAAAAATTACTTTTGTCCTTTATTTTGGTCATTTGGTTATTTGATCATTTAACTTTTACCATGCAAATGATACCACTTAATACACTGAATTCTTTTTCAAAAGAAATTCACGTATACCGTTTGATTTTAGATATTTTTTATTATATTTTTATGAAGGGGGTTTTTTTGCTCTTGAATTTTCCTTTATAAAGCAGTTATCAACATAAACAGTGATTATTATTAATCTTTATGAACTACTTTCAGGTTCTCCCTTTATATTTTCAAGAAAGTATAGTGCATGTATTTATATTTTTATTTTGGTTGGAAGATGTGTGTGTGTGTGGGTGTGTGGGTGTGTATAAAGTCTCAGATGAAAGATCACTTGGAGTGCAAAGTCTGGCAACCTCTTGACCGCTTTGGGAGGATAATGATTACATAATAATGATTACAATAACACGAAGACCTTGAAATAAAAATAAAACAACTGTGGCAAAAGAAAGCAAAGGTAGTACCAATAGCCATAGGTGCCTTGGGTGCAATTCAAAACAACTGGAACACCGCTTGAACACCACCAGCATTGACAAATTTGCCATCTGTCAATTGCAAAAGGCAGCCTGACTTGGAACAGCTTACATCCTGTGACGATACTTTTATCACACAATCATACAACAACATCTGCCAATCTCCGGTCCTTGGGAAGGGCTTGATAGGTAGATAAAAATGCCAAATCCAGTCTAAAACATCTGGCTGACCGTGTGACAAACTGTAATAAGGCATATTGGACTTTTGCAACATGTTGGCCATTAAGTAAAAAGATATGTGATGGTACCTGCCCCTGCACCGAATCACGAATACATCATGGTTCGTTTTTTTCAAATACTGAAATAATGTTCAATGTTTGAATGAACAGCTAAGGATACTAGGTATGTCTAGCCTAATGAAGAGAAGTATTAGGGTGCGGACACACACAAAGCTTTCTTCCAGTGCTTGAGGGGCTGTCACAAAGAAGAGGAGATTGCAGTGCTGGGATTCAAATTTTTTTACTACCGGTTCTGTGGGCGTGGCTTGGTGGACGTGGCAGGGGAAGAATACTATAAAATATCCATTCTGTCTCCACTCTTGGGGGAAGATTACTGCAAAATCTCCATTCCCTCCCACACCTTACTAGCCTACTTTCCAGCTCTGTTCTCCCGTGCAGGGCAACCAAAGAAGACCCTGCCAATCGGCTGGGACTCAATGGGAGGCAGAGAAGAGATGGGGTTGGCGGGGTCAGTCGGAGGTGCGATTGGCCGGCTCTCTGAACTACTCAAAATTTCCACTACCGGTTCTCCAGAACTGGCTGAATACCACCTCTGGATTGACTTTTTTTTTCTTTTTCTTTTTTTTAATATAAATTTTATTGGTTTTTAAAAACAAACATAAACAAACAAAACATAAAAACATCAAGCTGTCTTCCATAGGTGTACATACCGTGTGCCGGTTGCTTTACAAATTGTTTTGTGCTTCTATTTCGTAGTCTTCCATTACAATTACATTACATATAATCTCATATTGTCAATCAAAAACTAAATACCTTAGTATCATTTTTGATCAACCATTTGACTATACTTTTATTCATTCATGTTTTACAAGATAACCATAATTTACTTAATTTATTGTATAACAGTTCATATTATCATCCCAAATCTATCCTAAAATCATTTTGTAGTTAAAAAAAAAGTACATCTTTATATATTTATTATTTTCTAGAAATCTACATATTTCATTACTGTACTTTGTTATCTAACCATTGATAAAAAAGAGCCCAAATTTTATAAAATTGTTTATCCTCTTGTTCTCTAATTTCAAATGTCAATCTGCTCATTTCAGCACATTCCAATATTTTCTTAATTATTTCCTCCTGTGATGGTATCTTCTCATTTTTCCAGTTTTTAGCAAATGCAATCCTAGCCACTCTTAATATGTTTACAATCAGGTATTTCAAGTCTTTACTATATATTTCAGGTAAAATTCCCAATAAAAATATCTCTGGTTTCAAGTCTATATGTTTTTTCGCCATTTTTTCCCAACCACATGTGGATTTTAGTCCAGTATTTTTTAGCATCCGCACAAGTCCACCACATATGGTAATATGAGCCAGGTGTCTGATGACATTTCCAACATTTTTCGGATTTATTCTTGAACATTCTTGCTATTCTTGTCGGGGGGGAAATGCCACCTGTAAAACATCTTATACAAATTTTCTTTATATGCTGTTGACATTGTCATTTTATAATTTTGAGACCACAATTTTTGCCATTTCTCTAAATCAATCCCATATCCAAAATTCTTCCCCCAAGCAATCATAGTTTCTTTAACTTGTCCTTCTTCTAGTTTAATTTCTAATAGATATCTATACAATTTTATTTTCTAAGGCACCTGGGGGCAGGACAAGAAGTAATGGGTTGAAGCTTGTTAAAGAGAGATTCCATCTAGTATGAAAAAAATTTACCGACAGTGAAAACAATTAATCAACGAAACAGTTCGGAATTAGGAGTGCTCCATCACTGAAGGTTTTCAAAAATAGACTGGACAAGCATTTGACTGGGATGGTGCAAGGGCTCCTGCCTTGAGCAGGATAGACTAGAAGACCTTCAATTCCCTCCTAACCCTATGATTCTATGTTCAACTCCCAGCGTTTCCAGCCAGCATGGCTTATTGGGGAATTCTGGGAGTTGAAATCCAGTTGTCTTCACGTTATAGAGCAGAGGGGTGTCAAACTCACGTCATCATGGCGTTGTCATGTGATGTGCCTTGCCTTCCCCCGCCCCTTGCTAAACCGGGCATAGGCAGCATACTGCCACTCGAGTTTGACAGCGCTGTTGTAGAGGTTGCGTAACACTGGATTAGGCTATGGAATGACTGGCATAAGTAGACCTCATACACTCTCTTTGGTCTGACTCTTCTATCTACCTCTCTTGATATCACAAGAACAAACATGTGGGTGCATCATTCTTCCATCAATCAGGCCTGACACCTAACCCTTTTCTCTTTGTCTGTGTTTAAACAAGCAAATGTCTGGCTGGCCCAGGAGTAGAGCAGAATCCTCACTGTAAAGCAGGGGTCTCCAACCTTGGCCACTTTAAGACTTGGGGACTCCAACTCCCAGAAGCAACCTAGAACTAAGGAGAAATTGCCTAATGGTGAGAGGAATCAACCACTGGAACAACTTGCCTCCAAGACTGGAAAGCCATATGTCTGAAATGGTATAGGGTCTCCTGCTCTAGCAGAGGGCTGGACTAGGAGACCTCCAATGTCCCTTCCAACTCTATTCTTCTTCTTCCAATGTTCTGGGAGACAAGTTGTTCCACTGGTTCAGTTGCCCTACCAACTGCCTTCCCTTATTTCACTGCTCCAAGGTCTCAAAGAGAGGTCTCCAAACTTGTAACCTTTAAGACTTGAAAACTTCAACTCCCAGAATTCTGGGAGTTGACGTCCACAAGTCTTAAAGTGGCCAAGGTTGGAGACCCCTGCTCTAAAGGACTTTGCCCTCTAAATTCAGCTTCAAAAGTCCAGCAATCTGAAGCATCTTTCCCCTCAATCTGGAGCATCTGGTGGAATGGCTCCTGGCTACACGGGGCTCTGTGAACATTATAATTAAATCAGCTTTGCTTGAGAGAAATGAGCAAATTTGGGCTAGAACCCATTTCTTCTTTGGTTCTCCGTTTTTTTTAATGTCCTTTGGTGAAGTGCAAGGTGTAAGAAGAGGCTGAACTATAATTCTGGTGCAGCAAAATCACAACATGGGCAGAAATGATGTGCTGACATAAATCCCAGAAAAGGAAATGAAGTTTATTTTCAATCAGAGCTGGAAGGGACATCGGAGGTCTTCTAGTCCAACCCCCTACTCAAGCAGGAGACCCTATATCGTTTCAGGCAGGTGGCTGTCCAGTCTTTTCTCAAAAGCCTCCGGTGATGAAGCATCTAAAACTTCTGAAGGCAAAGCTGTCCCACTGTTGATTGTCCTCCCTGTTTGGAAGTTTCTCCTTAATTCCAGCTTGCTTCTCTCTTTAATTAGTTTCCATCCATTTTTTTTTCTTGTGTTGCCTTTTGGTGCTTTGGAGAATAATTTGAGCCCCTCTTCTTTGTGGCAGACCCTCAAATATTGGAAGGCTGCTATCATGTCATCCTTAGTCCCTTTTTCTAGACTAGCCATACCTAGTTCTTGCAACCATCCATACATTTTAGTCTCCAGGCCCTTGATCATCCTAGTTGCTCTTCTCTGCCCTTTTTCCAAAGTCTCAATATCTTTTGTGCTAGATGAGGACCAAACCTGGATGCAGCATTCCAGCGGTGGCCCTACTAAGGCTTTATAAAGCGGTACTAATACTTTGCACAATTTCGATTCTCTGTTTATTCAACCAAGGATTGCATTAGCCTTTTCAGCCGAGGTTGCTCCTATACTTGGGGTTTAAGGCAGTCAAACCCTGCTAACCAATTTCTTTATGGTAGTGCTCTAGGTTCCAGCCCCTTCCTTCATGGTTTGAAACAGGGGATTTGGGAGTCCAAGTGCTTGGATCTTGGGTGGCAACCTCTCCATAATGTGTGCTGCAGGCAGGATCTCTTCCAGAAGTTCCTAAGAGCGCCCGAATTCCTCAGGGATTCACCTGGCCTAAGATTTCTTTATTTATGCAATGAATGATACATTAACAAACACCTGATAAGATTGGAGGCAGTGAAGGCTTTACCGATTAACAGAATTGGAAGGGACCTTGTAGGTCATCTAGTCCAGGGGTCTCCAACCTTGGCAACTTTAAGACTGGAGGACTTCAACTCCCAGAATTCCCCAGCCAGGAATTCTGGGAGTTGAAGTCTGCCAGGCTTAAACTTTCCAAGATTGGACCCCTGATCTAGTCCAACCCCCTGCCCAAGCAGGAGACCCTACACCAGTGATGGCTAACCTTTTTGGGCTCCTATGCCAAAAATTGCTTGCGCGCAGGCGTTTGCATGACAGCATCCAGAAGGCAATGTGCACGTCCTCCCACACCCCCTATGCATGTGTGTGCGATCCCCTGCCACCGCCTCCTTACCTGCACTGTGCCTCCCAGCTGATTTGAGGCCCATTTGAGGCCTTTTTCGGCCTGCCAGAGGCTTGAGGGAAGCCTCTGCAGGCTTTGCAGGCCAAAAAATAGGACCTTTTTATCACTTCTGGTATTTCAGGAAGTGACAAAACGGGCCTATTTTTTGTCCTGCAAAGCCTGCAGAGGCTTCCCTCAAGCCTCTGGCAACCAAAAAAGGCCTGAATATCATCTGGGAGATGCGCGCATGCACAGTGAGGTTTGCCTGGGGCTCGCGTGCCCGCACAAATGGCTCTGCGTGCCACCTGTGGCACACGTGCCATAAGTTTGCCATCACGGCCCTACACCATTTCTGACAGATGGCAGTCCAAACTCTTCTTGAAAGCTTCCAGGGATGAAGTTCTTCTTACGGTGGCAGTTTGGAGATGGGGATTGCTAGAAATAACAAGTCAGGTCTTCCCTCGGGAAGAGGCTGCTGTCTACTCCCAGGGCTGACTCCATTTTCTTCGGATCTGCAGTGTGTCAGCGTTCCAGAAAACCTCAATTCCAATCAATAACCGTGAGACCAACATGTTCTCAAAGATTCCCTTTATTAGTTATACTGGCACATCTGGGAAATCCAGAATCTGAAAGTCCCAGCTTTCCCTCTGTAGGAAGTTAGCATCCACCCCTCCTAGAAAGATGAAATATCCTAGGAAATATTAAATATTTCCCCTAAAAGGAAAGTAGAAACTCAGAGAGGCAGAAGCTCACCCCTCGCCTTTGTTAATGGGCAGGCCATTAAGGCCTGGGCCAGGGTATTCTACATAAGACCCCCGTCCCCATGGGAGTCTGACACCCCTATTTCTTACACCGGAACAAGAAACACTAAGGCGGGGCCCAACAGAGGGTATACAACTAAGGGTCTCTCAGCACATCAGCCCTTCTTTTCCTTCACCCGACCCCTCGAAGCCCACGATCGCCCTTTTCCCTTTGGAGCTCCAAGCCACGTGGTCCTGTCCACCTTTAAACCATCTTTCCAAACAGCCTCCGTGTTTCCAGTGTCTTTTTCCCCCACTTGGAACTGAACCCAGAAGGATGTTTCTTACGACGCCTCTGTTGGAAGAAATATCCTTCTGGGTTCAGCTCTAAGTGAGGGGAAAGACTCTGGATTCATGGAAGTTGCTTGGAAAGGAGGTTTAATGGTGGATAGGACCACATGCCTTGGAGCTCTTCCATGAAAAGGGTGTGTGTGTGTGCTGAGAATCCCTTGGTTTCATACCCTCTGTTGGGCCCCACCTGAGTGTTTCCTGTTCCTGTTCAAGAAATGTATCCCATTGGCTGTCAGACTCCCAGGGGTGGAGGGGGGCTTAGCTAACTTTGTAGACTTTATCTGGACCATATGGCTTCACCTGAGTGCTGGCTGATGCAATCTTCCCAGGCTAGGTGGTAAGATGGGAAGAGGCCTTTGTTATGTAGAATACTCTGGCCCAGGCCTTAATGGCCCGCCCATTAACAAAGGTGTGGGGTGAGCTTCTGCCTCTCTGGGTTTCTGCTTCCCTTTTAGGGGAAATAATCTGCCTTTTTAATATTTCCCAGGATATTTCATTCTTCTAGGAGAGGGGTGGGTGCTAAAATTTACAAATCCACCCCCTGCTCCCCTCATTCCATCGCACGCCCCAATCACCCCCCGTCCCAACTTCAGACGTCCCCTCTACTTCTCCTCGGCCAGGTGCAGGAATAACAGGATTAAGGAGGGGGTGTTAATATGGTTTCCAGAGCTGACGCCGTGTTTAGATAGGTAGATACACTTTCTACAGATAGGTCAATAGGAGCTCAACCTCACAGCCGCCCACATCGTGGCAGGATATGTTTTAAATGCCATGGGTGGGGTTACTCTAGTGCCAAGAGTCTTTAATTAGCACGAGGTTTTGGAAAGGGATATTTCAAACTCCACCCTCCATTGTGTGTGCTGTGCTCCGTTGTTCTTCCGGTAAACATGACTCCGTCCTAACCTCAACAAAGCATTTTAACCTGAGTGGAGAAGTCACCCTCACACATCACCTGGCTGATTTCTTCACGGCTTCTTCTGAGGTAATAAAAAATAATCATAATCATAATTCTGGTTCGTGCTTCGCCTTGGTCGCCTTGTTCCTTATTAGTCAGCTCATCACTGAAACATTGCAATTACGTTCTTAGCTACCTGTCATCATGACAAATCTTTTAACCCAGCCATTCACCTGAGAGGATGGATGGATGGAAGAGGAAAAATCAATTTCACGGAAGCCACCTTAAGATTATCACGGGAGCTCTGGGGAATTGAAAAGCATTTGGATGAAATGTAGTTTGATCTTGGGACTCTAGACTCAGAAATTGTACAATATATATATTCTGAAATCTTGACTGTCTTCCATCCTTCCGAGGTCGGTAAAATGAGGACCCAGATTGTTGGGGGCAGTATGCAGACTCTATAAACCACTTAGAGAGGGATGTAAAAGCACTATAAAGCGGTATACAAGTCTAAGGGGTATTGCTAGTCCTTCCTCCTTCCCTCCCTCGCTCCATCCCTCCTTTCTTCCTTCCTCCCTCCCTCCATCCCAACTCTGAAAGCTCAAACTGCCCAAGGAGCTGCTGATCCAGTTCTACAGAGGAATTATTGAGTCTGTCATCTGCACCTTTATAACTATCTGGTTTGGTTCTGCAACCCAGCAGGACAGACACAGACTTCAGAGGATAATTAGGACTGCAGAAAAAACAATTACTACCAACCTGCCTTCCATTGAGGACCTGTATACTGCATGAGTCAAAAAGAGGACTGTGAAAATATTTACAGACCCCTCACATCCCGGACACAAACTGTTTCAACTCCTGCCCTCAAAACGATGCTATAGGGCAATGCACACCAGAACAACCAGACACAAGAACATTTTTTCCCCGAAAGCCATCACTCTGCTAAACAAATAATTCCCTCAACACTGTTCAACTATTTACAAAGTGTACATTACTATTACTGTTAATCTTCTCACCACTCCTTATCACCCATCCCCTCCCACTTGACTATTTCCTAGTATGATTTGCTTGTTGATTGTACCCTATGACTATCATTAAGTGTTGTACGTTATGATTCTTGATTCTTAATGAAGGTATCTTTTCTTTATGTACACTGAGAGTATTTACACCAAGACAAATTCCTTGTGTGTCCAATCACACTTGGCCAATAAAGAATTCTATTCTATTCTATCCCTTCCTCCTGTGTTGGTGCAATGGTTAGAATGCAGTATTGCAGGCTAATTCTGCCAACTGCCAGCAGTTCAATCCTGACTGGTTCAAGGTTGACTCAGCCTTCCATCCTTCCGAGGTGGGTAAAATGAGGAGCCAGATTGTTGGGGGCAACAGGCTGACTGTGTAAACCGCTTAGAGAGGGCTGTAAAACCCGGTGAAGCAGTAGATAAGTCTAAGTGCTCTTGCTATTGTAGGGTTTCCTATTCCAGCTGGTGTGAGGAATTGTAAAATCTGGAAGGCTATTAATCTGGGAGGGCTATTAATTCTTCACTTGATAACTACAAACCCAGGCAAGTCATAATGGCCCATAGGACAAGCCACACAGCTTTGCTGGTTGAAGTCGAGGTCAAGGTCAAGTTTAAGGTCATTTTGAATAGGGACTGTGTTTGCAACAACTTCCTCGACTTACGACCACGATTGAGCCCAAAATTTCTGTGGCTAAGCCAGACGGTTGTTAAGTGAATTTTGCTCCATTCTGCGACCTTCCTTCCTTGCCACAGATCTTTCTTCCTTAGCAACTATAACTGATTCACGTTAACAATGGTGGGAAAAAAAGAATGCAAAATAGGGCAAAACCTGGCACCTGTGTTGCTTAGCAACAGAACATCTGGGCTCCGTTGTGGGCGTAAGTCAAGGACTACATGGATATGTCGACACTAGGCTTAAAGAGTCAGCCCAGACACAATTCCGTCTCTCCTTTTCATCCAATACAGGTGAGTCAAGTTGGCACAGCAGAGACATCGGTGGCCCAGCCAACGGGGCTGCGTTATTCCACAAATGATGGAATTTGTCATCTCTCCAGAGAAGGATGGGGAAGTTGGTTCAACAGAAACCCTGAGTAAACAGGGAGGGTCTTCTCTGGAAGGAACTGGACCCACCCCATTGGGATGGATGAACTGTTGCAGGAACTGGGCCTGGCCAGTCAGTGAAGAGAAGGACCAGGGGAGACAGGAGAGCAGCCTTCCAATATTGGAGGGGCTGCCACAGAGAGGAGGAAGGGGTCAAGCTATTTTCCAAGGCACCTGAAGGTCAGACAAGGAATGATGGATGGAAACTGAACAAGGAGAGATTCAACCTGGAAATAAGGAGAAATTTTCATACAGTGAGAACAATCAACCCATGGAATAGAAGTTGCCTTCAGAAGTTATGGGAGCTTCATCCCTGGAGGCTTTCAAGAAGAGACTGGACTGCCATCGGTCAGAATTGATATAGGGTCTCCTGCTGGGGTGTGGGGCTGGACTAGATGACCTACAAGGTCCTTTCCAACTCTGTTAATCTGTGCAACTGCAGCAAAAGGACGTGGTTAGAAGAGCTTCTCCATGGCTCTATATCCTCCCAGTTCAAGCATGTTTGTTGGGCAATATCTTTCGTGGGTGCAAAAAAAAAGCAAATGGGAACCCAGCAAAGCATTTCCCTGAGCCAGTCAGAGGTTCACTATGGCTAGTCCTCGAGGTAGAGCAGTTCATTTAGCGAACGTTCAAAGTTTACAGCGGCACTGAAAAAAGTGACTTATGACCATTTTTCACACTTACACTTTTGCAGACTTCCCCCTGGTCACGTGATCAAAACTGAGAGGCCTGGCAACTGGTTCACATTTATGACGGTTGCAGCGTCCCTTTTGCAGCCCTCTGACAAGCCAATTCAGTGGGGAAGCCAGATTCACTTAACGACTGGGTTACTAGCTTAAGACCTGCGATGATTCACTTAACAACAGTGTCAGGATTCCGGCAGCTACCCCCATTTAAATTATGAGTCTCGAGCCAAACTTCCAAAACTTAAAAAGGATTTATTAGGAGTAAACCCTGGTTTTGACCCTGGTTTTGCCCCACACTGTGGGTGTATCATAACTCATATTCTCCAATGGGACACATCCATAGCCAAGAGTCATCAATGAGGCTCTCCAGTTAGAATTTTGCATGGCAGAAACTTCGGTCACCTAGAAACTATCTTGGAAAACATTTATGGAATGCAAGTTGCTCCTCCCTCCCATTCTGTTGGCAACTCTAAAAAGACCATAGACACATTTTACGAGTTGACAGTTAATCCACAAACCTCAAATACCAGGGAAGTAATACAGAAAATCCTAGAGCAGATCCTTAACCAGCTGAAAGCTGCTTCCCTGCTTAGGAGGTTGAAGGCCAGTGCTGACCGGAGCCCAGCCAGTTTCACCACAGACCAGGGAGCACATCCTGCACAGTGCAATCCAGTTCCAAACATCAGAACAGTCCAAGACGGAATATGTGAATCCATCCAAGTTGGAAACCCCTTTGCTCCCATTTGATTTCCAAGGAGACCGCTGGGCCATTCTTCCAAGCAGCTAGATCCTTTTATACCGGTAGATGTGATATCGGCAACAGGGACAATAATGATCGTGTCCACTGCTTCCCCCTCCCTTTCTGTTGGCAACTCTAAAAGAGCATATAGATATTTTAAAAGTTGACATTTGGTAGCAATTGTAAAATGGAGTAAAATTCACTTAACCGTCTCACTTAGCAACAGAAAATTTTTGGCTCAATTGTGGTCATAAATCAGATTGTTCTCCAGGTAGAGAAGTCAAGGTATAAGTTTTGTTTCTTCTGCCAGTATGAAATGTTCTCTCGCCGAATGTCGCTTAGCCGCTAGGAGGGAAAACTCATTGAAGTTTAATTTGCAACAAGAACAATCCTAATGAACACCTTGGGCATTTGCAAAAGGCAGCTTTTCTTGGAACAGCTTACATCCTACAATGATACCTTTCATACCATTAAACAGCATCTGCCTTGGGAAAAAACGAAGGGCCAAATGATCCAGTCTAAACATCTGGCTGGCTGTAGAACGAACATCACTTGAACACCGTCTATACTGACAAATTCACTATGGGTCAATTGCAAAAGGCAGCTTTATTTGGCACAGTTTACATCCTGTAAACAATATCTTTAACACCATCAAACAACCACCTCTGCCTATCTCAGGGCCTTGGGAAGAACTCAGTAGGTAAACAAAAATGCAAAATCCCTCTGGCTAACGGCATGATGAATCAATTCCAATAATCACTACACTAAATTTGAAGCTCAGGGTTCAGAGGTGAACATTTGTTTGGGCCAAATTATTTGTTTATTGATTGATTGATTAGCCCTGGGGCCACATCATGGTAAATTAATTAATCATTAATGCACGGATTGTTACCCTATTTGGTATTGAAATGCCTGCAGGAAAATCACTGCTCAGAGACCACTGAGGACCCCACAATTCAAGCTTGAGCTACACATTTTCTTCTGTGCGGTTTTAACAGATAATCAGAGTTGGAAGGGACCTTATAGGTCTTCTAGTCCAGGGGTCGCCAACCTTTTGGACCTCAGGGACTACCAAACTCATAATTTTAAATCCCGCGGACCAGAGGCCCTGGGAAAATCACCAAAAAAGTCTGCAGGAAAATTCCCCACCCCGTTTTCCTACCGATCAATCCTTCTTTATTTGGGATCGCAGGATACCGTATCCAGCTCCATTCTCAGGGGGAGAGAGAGAGAGAGACTTTTGGCTTCGTGCAAGGAAAGCAGCAGAAACCGCAGAAGTCTTTCTTTCTCTCCCCCAAACTCCACCAGAAATGAGTCTTTGCCGGCGCAGTCTCTTGAAGCAGGATGCCTTGCAGGGTCCCAAAGACTCATTTCTGGCAGAGTTTGGGGGATGCAGCCAAAAGCAGAAGAAAGAAGCAGAAAGAAGCAGAAAGAAGCAGCCCGGGGACCAGGCGAGGCACATGGGGTGAGTGGGGCAAGTTCCCCCCCTTTGCCCTTTGCCCCCTCCCCTCACTACCTCATGTTGTTCACAATGCAAGCGACACAGGCCTTGTGTTCCCACAGGCCTTGTGTTCCCGCAGGTCATGTGGGCACAGCCTGGATTAATTGCTTTGGGGGTGACATTTCTCTGCGGACCACCAAAATTTTCTCGCTGACCACCGGTGGTCCCCGGCCCATTGGTTAGCGACCACTGATCTAGTCCAACCCCACTTTGCCGAAACAGGAGATCCGATACCATTTCTGACAGATGGCAGTCCAATGTCTTCTTGAAAGCCTTCAGGGATGAAGCTTGCACAACTTCTGAAGGCAGCTTTTGTTCCACTGGTGCATTCTTCTCACTGTCAAAAAATTCCTCCTTATTTGAGCAGACCAAATTAAGATAATGATGGGAACTTATTTAGTTAATGAAATTTTCTTCTTCCCTTTAATGATTCTGTAACTTCAGTTTTTTTTTTACATCTTTGTTATTTTTTATTTTCTACATTGTGTTTTGGGAGGCAGTTGGGTGAAGTGGTTAAAAGCAGTGAACAGTAGAACACAGAAGATAGAACAGTAGGATTAGAAAGGACCTCTCCGTGAACAGAAGACTACGTCCATCAATCTGGCCAAATGGCTGCCCAGTGTCTTCTTGAAAACCTCCAGTAATGAAGGAGCATCCACAACTTCTGAAGGTAAGCATCCAAGAGACACACTGGGTTGTAGGCATGAGGCCATCTGGTAACCTGAGGCCAGCCATTCTCTCTCTGCCCCAGGAAGGAGGCAATGGGAAACCACTTCCACTTAAACATTGCCATAAAACTCTCAAAACTTCAGGTACTTGTTCCTGTGGTCATCAGTAGTCAGGATGAATTTAATCAGCCACAATAACAACAGGATGTTTTTGCAGTATTTTTCTATCTGGTATCTGTTTGTCAAAGATTATCACTAAAACTATTGCTCTTATTGGCTTGTGACACAGAGATTGAGTGTGCAAATTGGCCATTGCGCACTACACCTGTTTGCCATCTCAAGCAGATTAGGCTTTTCTCACAGAGGTGACACCTGTCTTTAGCTGCCACTTCATGGGTTTAAAAAAAAATTACTGGGGTGTGTAGATTGGTGCTAATCTGCTTTGAAGCCTCAATTCATTTCAATCCAATGCAAAGACTGTAACTGAATCATAGTTGATTCGTTCCCTTTGCTCCTCCTTTCCTTCCTCTCTTCCTTCCTGTTTTGTTCCTCTCTTCCTTCCTCTTTTGTTCCTCTCTTCTTTCCAGTGGTGGGATTTCAATTTTTTTACTACCAGTTCTGTGGGTGTGGCTTGGTGGGCGTGGCAAGGGAAGGATACTGCAAAATCCCACCCACCCCAATAACCTGCTTTCCAGCTCCGTTCTCCTGGGCTGGGCAACCAAAGGAGACCCAGCCAATCAGCTGGGACTCAATGGGAAGCAGAGAAGAGATGGGGTTGGCGGGGCCAGTCAGAGGTGGGGTTTGCCGGTTCTCTGAACTACTCAAAATTTCCGCTACCAGTTCTCCAGAACTGGTCAGAACTGGCTGAATGCCACCTCTGATTCATTCCAGCTTTTCAAGGCAAACATGTCAAATCCGGTGGAGTCGATTCTGTTCTCCAATCGGGTTTGAAGCAGTGCAAGGTTTTTCAGAAAAGGTGGATATAAATTTAGCTGATAAATATCCAGTTCTGACACTGTTCAGTTTGTTGCAGTTCAAAGCTAACTTCAGTGGAACAGACTGTCAGGAAATCATAACAGGCTACAGATAGTCCTCAGTTTACAACCATTCAGCCATTTAGTTACCACAGCCCTGAAGAAAGTGACCAGTCGTACCTACGACCATCAGAGCATGAGCCATGGTGGCACAGTGGTGAGAGTGCAGTACTGCAGGCTACTTCTGCTGCCTGCCAGCTGCCTGCAATTTGGCAGATCAAATCCCACCAGGCTCAAGGTTGACTCAGCCTTCCCTTCTTCCGAGGTGGGTAAAATGAGGACCCAGATTATTGGGGGCAAGAGGCTGACTCTGTAAACCGCTTAGAGAGGGCTGTAAAGCACTGGGAAGCAGTAGATAAGTCTAAGTGCTATTGATATTTTCCTTCCTTCCTTCCTTCCTTCCTTCCTTCCTTCCTTCCTTCCTTCCTTCCTTCCTTCCTTCCTTCCCAGTGGTTAGAATGCATTATTGCACACTAACTCTGTCCACAGTCAGCAGTTCGATCCTAACTGGCTCAGAGGTTGACTCAGCCTTCCATCCTTCTGAGGTGGGTAAAATGAGGACCCAAATTGTTGGGGGGCAAGAGGCTGACCCTGTAAACTGCTTAGAGAGGCTTGGAAAGCACTGTGAAGCGGTATATAAGTGCTGTTGTCCCTCCCTCCCTCCCTTCTTTCCCAGAGGTTAGAATACAGTATTGCAGGCTGCCCACTGCCACCAGTTCAATCCCACCAGGCTCAAGGTTGACTCAGCCTTCCCTCCTCCCGAGGTGGGTAAAAGGCGGACCCAGATTGTTGGGGGCAAGAGGCTGACTCTGTAAACCACTTAGAGAGGGCTGTAAAAGCACTGGGAAGTGGTAGATAAGTCTAAGTGCTATTGATATTGCTATTCCTGTGTTCACAGGATCAAAATGGCAGCATCTGGGGCTCGCAAGAATATCATTTGCAACCTTTTGGCAATGGGAGAATCTGGATTTGCTTAACCACCCCATGATTCACAACAACTGCAGTGATTCGCTTAGCAACAGCACCATGAAAGGAATTGGGTGCAACTCACTTAATAACGGTCTTGCTTAGCAATGACAACTGTAGTTATAAATCGAGGATTACTTGTATTGGGTTTGATCATCATCATCTTCTTCTTTTAATGATCTCATCATCCCTTGCAGGGTGGATTCTGGGCCACTGAATGGAGCTGCGTGTTTACTGGCCGGATGCCCTTCTTGTCTCCAATGCGGAGTTTTGTTCAGCAGATATATTCCCACTGTGCCCAGAGAGAGAATTATCTGCCTCTCCCTAAGATCGAACTCACAGCCTCCTGCTCATATTGGATTTGAAACTGAGCCATAAACAAGTTCAGAAAGCCTCTCAGTTTGAGAGAGTGGATTGACATGTCTTTGAAAAACCTCACTTGAATGAAACCATTATTAATTCCTGGGCAAGTTCAGGACTGGCAGCCCTGAAGGGCTGATCACTCACGTCTCTGTGTTCTGGCAGCCTGAATCACCTCAGTCTGCTCTGGCCATTCCTTTCTAAGCGGTGATGAATCTCAGTCTCTAATTCTGTCAGCCTCCTCTGGATTAGGAATTGGCCCTTAGAACATAATAAGGTCATACCTGTGATTTGGGGTCTTTGCCATTTCTTTTTGTGGAGGTTCGGGGCAATAGAGAGCCATCCCTTCTTGGTCGCTGTCTTTGCAGAAGAAGGAAGAAGAACTGGGACTTTGGAAGGGACAGCAAGAAGCGAGAAGAAAATCTAGCCTTCTCCAATGTGAGATTCTTTCCCACGTGACCTCTGAAAATCAGTCTGAAAATATATACGGTTTCCCCGAAAATACAACCTACCCTGAAAGTAAGTCCTAGCTTGATTTTTACATGTGTGCCCAATATAAGCCCTATCCTCAAAATAAGCCTTAATTAAGATCTCGCCCACTCCAGAGTCCACAGGTAAAAATTAAGCTAGGATGAGGATGCGGTGGGGGATGGAGTTGCCCTACTACTTACCTTTGGACAGTTGTAGCCCGGCCTCGCACACCCCGACACCTGCCTTGCCGGCTCATTTTTTTTTCTGCAGCCAGCAAGGCTGGCAAGACTTTCCTGAAGGCCCCTGGAGCTGAGAACAAAGCTCTGGATCGATCCAGAGGTCTCTTATTGGCTGCAGCATCCTTCAGGAAAGCCTTCCCAGCCGCAGAAGAAGTTCCTGAAGGCCTCTGACAGCGAAAAAGAGGCTGGGGCAACATGCGCAAGTGAGGTCAGTCAGTTGGATAACATCCCCCCAAAATAAGACCTGGTGCCTTTTTTTGGTGGATATATATATATATATATATATATGAATGACAGGGTCTTATTTTCGGGAAAACATGGTATATCACAAAATACAAGGGGCAGAGGAAAAATGGCTCTCCCATGTAAAACAAGGGTTGGAATTCCATTATGTTAGGACACAAACCAGGCACCAGGTGGGGGCACCAACGTTTCTGATATTTATATATATATATATATATGAGAACACACCCCCCCCCAAACAGAACACAGCCAACCCCCCCCCCAATCAAGTCCCCCCCCCACTAGCAGTTAAAAGGAAGAAGCAGCTGCAATCTCACATCACTCTGAGAAGCAAGAGCCGAAGACAGAAGCCTGAAGATGATGAATGAGACTTCATCGAAACGTTGCCTAGATACTTTGAATCTTACGCGGGAGAAAACCCGAACAACCAAAGATCCATATATACATATACATATACATATACATATACATATACATATACATATACATATACATATACATACATACATACATACATACATACATACATACATACATATCTATATATCTATATATATATATATATATATAAGGCTTGTTCCTGAAACATAGCAGCTGGTTAGGATTCTTTCCTTATAGCTTCCTCGCTTTTCTTCAACCAAGGTTACCTTATCAGGAGTTCTTGTCTTGGATTCTTGTGGATTTATCTAGTGGCTCCAGCCCTGCCTGTTGTGTTGTGTGCATCTTGACACCCAAACTAGTTATTGCCAAACGTCCATATTCATTAACTAATCGGAGCTGTAATCCAACATAGTTTGGAAGATCAGGTTGGGGAAGGCTGGTTTTGTTTCTTTTAAACCAGAACAAGGAAACATTTAGCGTTTCACAGAAGCAAACAATAATAAATGGTATTCCTTATAACAGATAGCATTCCTCTTATTTCTCTGTATGTAGGCTGCAAAAACCTACATGCATGCTTTTGTATTTATTAGTAAACTGATAAGCATTTTACTGATAATTTATGGAATAGCCTAGACTGCCTGTTGTTAAAAAATGTTTCTAACATTTTTCTTACGCCTTTCTTCTTTACACCTGAAAGATAAATTTATTTATTTATCACATTCTTCAATCACCCATCTCCCTCACGGAGGGACTTGTGGACGATGAACAATTAGACTGTATTTACTTAGAGACAGAGTAAAACAAGTCCTGACTAGCTTAAAGAACTCTTTCAACTATGATTCAGTTGCCTGGCAGGTAACTGAAGACCTTGATTAGACCTCGACTTACAATAGTTCAGTTAGTAACTGTTCAAAGTTACAACAGCACTGAAAAAAGTGACTTATGTCCATTTTGCACACTTACAACCAATATGGCCACCTGATTTAGAATTCAGACCCTTGGCGATTTATGATTATTGCGAATTTATGATGATTGCGGTGCCCTGAGGACATAGGATCACATTGTAAATTGGGGCAAAACTCACTTAACAAATGTCTCACTTAGTGAAATAAATTTTGGGCTCAATAGTGGTCGTAAGTTGAGGACCATCCGTATGGCAGAAATCATTCCATCCAAGTGCTACCTCAGAAGGTTACAGGTTCGGAATTTCTCCCCGCCCCCTTGCCATTATGTCATGCCCTTATCAGAATCTGACTTGGAGAGGGAAGCCAAGCAGCTGACAGGCAGTGGGAGTGTGGCTCCCTTGGCTGTGGAAGAAACTGGGGAAGGACACAGTCCGGCTGGGCAGAGCAGGGGAGAGGGAGTTTAGAGGAAGACCCAGGCCCACCTGCTGTTGAGGTAATTCCCCGTTAGGAGAATGAGCGCATACAGGGAGATGTGTTTGAGAGAAGTGTTTGAATAATACACACTCAGTATACAGATACACTGTACAGTAAATGTAGGTTTTTACTTCCAGAAAGGTTTAAGCAAAGTCCAAAATAAGCAGTCCAAAGTCATTCACAAGTAAATCAGTCAGTTTTTCAATCCAGGGATAATCCAAATATTAAAGTCCAGTGTCAAAAACAGTTCAGTAACAGACTTACATTAAATCCAGTAATATCAGTCAATTAGAAGAAATGGAGGAACGGCAATACTTTCCAACAGAAGGAAACAGAGGTACACACTCACGCTCTCTTCTGAGACTCAGACTAAGACAAACCAGGTTTCTGGCTCCATCTTATGGTCATTTGAGAAACCATGCCTAATTACAGTTTTTCATTTTCTTAAAGATACAGTTTTAAAATGTTTATCCTGGTTTATATATTTCTAATCCAAATAGCTGTTAGGTGGATCATATTCCTAATATTCTCCCCTTTTGGGTAAGATAGTATATACAACCTTACATTTTAAGTCCATAATCTTCACAGCTAGCCTTATGCTTTATAGAGCCTTGGGCCTTTGTAAAATGATCTGCTATATTGTTTTCTGACAAACAGTATTCTAGCTTAATCATCTTACTTTGCACACATTGTCTCACATTTTTTAAATCTGTGTGTTTCGTTCTTGTTTTAACAGCAATATTTGAAGCCATCTGTATTGCTGACTGATTATCTTCATAAACTACAATAGAATCAATTCCCATATCAATTCCCATATCAATCAATAATTGTTTATACAAAACTAAATCTGTACATAATAAAGACAAACATGAGAATTCAGCCTCCATTGTTGACAAACTTAGATGTTTCTGTCCAATAGATCTCCATCCAATCAATGCTTTTCCAGATAATACAGCAGTACCCGATGTAGATTTTCGTGTATTTACGTCTGTAGCAAAACTTGCATCGGCATATGCAGTCAAATTCAGTTCATCTTTAGGCTCCAAATACAATGCATAGTGCATTGTTTGTTTCAGGTATCTAAACACACGTTTAGCAGCTTGCCAGTGCCTTTCAGTTGGCTCAGCGTTAAATCACTAATCAATTAACACTGTATGCGATATCTGGCCTTGACCAATTACTGAGATAAGATAAACTACCAATCAAGGACTGATAAACGTTCTTATCAAAAATAGGACTTTGAACATCACTATGGCTAAATGCTTGGCTCATTGGTGTCTTAGCCGGCTTACAAAGTTCCATTTTAAAACTTTTTAGTAATTGGTTAATTTTATCTGCCTGTGAGATCTTGTATCCTCCCCTAGTTCTATCTAACTTTAAACCAAGATATTGTTTGATTTCTCCTAATTGTTTTATCTTAAATTTCTTTTACAATAGTGAAATTATCTCAGTAGCTTCTTGTTCAGTTTTGGTGATTAATGCTATGTCATCAGTAAATAACAATAATGAAATCATACCATTTCTTTCTCTTTTAAACAAACATGGATCAGCCATGCCAGCTACAAAGCCTATCTTAATTAATTCTTTAACTATACATTGGTTCCACTCAAATCCTGATTGCTTCAAGCCATAAAGACTCTTTTCAATTTCCAGCAATCAGTTGTATTATCATTTTTGAGACCTAAAGGTTTCTTTAAATATATAGTGTGTTGCAACGGTGCATGCAGATAAGCTGTCTCTACATCCAAATGATTTACAATGTATTTCTCCTTAGCTGCCCACACTAATCCTGCCCTTAATGTAGTAGCCTTCAGACTAGGTGCAAACACCTCATTATAGTCATTTGCTGTCTGATTGAACCTTTGTGCTACTAACCTAGCTTTATGGGTAACAGTCCCATCTACACCTGTCTTCAGTTTATATATCCATTTGCATCCTATGGCATGTTTACCTGGTGGTAACTTAACATTTTCGTATATCTCCAGTCTTTTTAATGATTCCAGTTCCTTATCCATTGCTTTCTGCCAAGCAGCCTGATCCTTAACAGGATACAGTTTTAGTTCACTATAATTACTTGGAACTGTATTCACTTGGCATACAACACTAGCCTGATATCTATCAGGTGGTCATGTTACTCGGGTTGAACATCTTGGTAATACAGGGCTTACTGGTGGACTTTCCTGTGCCACCTGCTCCTGTTCTTCTATTTCTTCCTGTGCCTGTTCTACTACTTCCTCCTTTCTTCCTCTTTAATGGCTATTTGCTGTTTACTGATATCATCTTTAGGGACTATTTGGGTGTCAATAATAATATCATTGCTGGATTCCTGTTCCAGTTTATCCCATCCAACGTGCTCGAGAAATTTTGCATTAGCACTACAATAAACATGAGCTGTGCCTTGTTCCCAGAATCTAAATGATCTATGGTTGGCCTCATAACCCACAAAAAATAACTTCTTAGCTCTATGTTGCCCTTTCAGTCTTACTTGTGAGGGAATACACACCCATGCTGGAGCTCCAAATGTGTGTAGGTAACCCAAATTTGGTTTTCTGCCATGCCAACGAGTGAATGGCAATTCTCCAGTTGTTGTATTAACTACATTATTTAAAACATGGTTACTGCACATTATGGCTTCACCCCACCGTGTTTCAGGTAAACCTGAATCATATAACATAGTGCGAGCCATGGCTTGTAATGTTTGCCCTCTTTGTTCTATAAACGAGTTATGTTGTGGTCTGTAAGGTGCAGAACGTTTATGCTCAACACCAGCCAATTTTAACATAGTTTGGAATCTTTTGTTAACAAATTCAGTCCCATTATCAGTAACTAAAGTAATTACTTTACTTTTCATTTTTCTCTCAGCAAACCTTAGCCTGTTAAAAAAATGTTGGAATGTTTCTGTTTTGTTTTTCATAAGATAGCAGAAACCATATGGTGAGTAATGGTCCATAATACTCAAAATATAACAGGCACCTCCTAAACTTGGTTTCTTAGGACCAATTATGTCAGCAAACACAACCTCTAAAGGTTGTTTGGTCTTAAACCCATTTAGCCTGTTTGCAGGAGTAACCTTACTCTTCTCCTGGCTACAAGCATTACAGTGTAAATACTTGCTACAGGGTTTCAATTTTACTCCCTCTGCCAATTCAACAGTTTGTTTGAGCATTTTGAAATTAATGTGCCCCAAACATCTATGTAATAAATGTATACATTCATCATGTGGCTTAACATTGTTATAAACTGAGTTCGCCATCTTCAGCTGATCATCATGTATTACATATAAATCATTTTTTAAAGTAGCAGTAACATTTTTACCCTCTTTCTCTATTATACAGTTATCTCTCCTAAAGGTTACTACTTAACCAATATTAACTAAAGCCCTTACTGACAATAAATTAAATTTCAGTTTAGGTACATATAACATAGTTAAATGTTCGTTTATACAAGAACAATATGCAGTACCTTCACCTGATGCTTTAATCTTCCATCTATTTGCCAATGATACATGTTGTTTACTTGTGGTCATCTTTACAAACCTTTTTCTATCTTTAGTAATGCATTGCGATGCTCCACTATCAACAACCCACAAATCATGGTTTATAGTTGAATTGCTAGACATAGCTAAACTGACATTCTTCTTGGCCTTCTGGTGTTTGCCAATATTCTGTTGTTTTCCCTTCTTACAGAATTTAGCTATATGTCCCCTAGCCCCACAAAAAAAACATTTCCTAACAGTATAGGCAGTTGAAGACAAATCCTCTTCTTGTGGTTGTTCCTTCCTCAGCTGGTCCCTATCCAGCCATCTTCTTGCTTCTTCTAGCAACCTTCCGGTTATGTCAGTCAATGTCAGTTTATCTCTGGGCAGTACTTCCAGTGAAGATACATAATCATCATAACTTTCATCCAATGAGGAAAGAATGATGTAAACTTGATGCAGCTCTGAAAATATCAGTTCTTTTTCATGTAGCTCCTGAAAAGTTTTTTTCATGAAGTTTAAATGAGCTAACATATCTCCACCTACAGAAGACTTGCTCTAAACAGTTTACGTGTAAGATGTATGTGTGCACCTACACTGTCACAAACATAAATCCTCTTCAAATTCTCCCAACACTTAACAGCAGACTCTTCTCCACAAATATGGACTAGCTGCTGGTCGCTCAGTGTTAGTCCAATTATACAAAGAGCTCGTTCGTTGTTCTGTTTAAAGTCAGCAAGCTTCTTGGCATCATCCTCATTTGCTGGATCCCAAGCATTTACATCCAGTGGGTCTTGAACTACATTTCATAAACCTTCTCTACGCAGATGTAGACTGCACTTCATAGACCAGGAAACATAGTTTGTTCCATCCAACCGGGTTATCAGTGATAGACATGTTGAAGTGACTTGTGCCATCTTTATCAGGATAGTAAACCACAATTAAACAGTAAACAGCTGTCTGTATACAGTACTGTGCATTCACACTAACTCTCAGTTATCTGAGCCTGGTATGGCCTGGGCCCATAACCAGTGTTGAGGTAATTCCCCGTTAGGAGAATGAGCGCATACAGGGAGACGTATTTGAGAGAAGTGTTTGAATAATACACACACAGTACACAGATACACTGTACAGTAAATGTAGGTTTTTACTTCCAGAAAGGTTTAAGCAAAGTCCAAAATAAGCAATCCAAAGTCATTCACAAGTAAATCAGTCAGTTTTTCAATCCAGGGATAATCCAAATATCAAATTCCAGTGTCAAAAACAGTTCAGTAACAGACTTAATATCCAGTAATATCAGTCAATTAGAAGAAATGGAGGAACGGCAATACTTTCCAACAGAAGGAAACAGAGATACACTCACACTCTCTTCTGAGACTCAGACTAAGACAAACCAGGTTTCTGGATCCACCTTATGGCCGTTTGAGAAACCACACCTAATTACAGTTTTGCATTTTCTTAAAGATACAGTTTTAAAATGTTTATCCTGGTTTATATATTTCTAACCCAAATAGCTGTTAGGTGACTCATATTCCTAACACCCCCTCTTCATCCTAGGGAACGCAGGGAGGAATGGAGAAGAGAGCAACGTGGGTTTTGTGGCTTATGGGGGAGGAAAAGGCCCTGATTTCCTTCATTAGCTGCAGCTGGGAACACAGTGTGAAAAAAGGGAAGCTGCACACAGCAAACTGTTGGGAGCAAATTGTGAATTTATCTGCTTTCATCGTGGCTTATCTGGGTTCCTGGCATCTTTCCAACTGTGTGAGTTTTGCCATGCTTTCAAGTCTGAAATTCCTTCTCCTGCCATGACGTTAATTACTTCAGCGTGGTTTGTTTGGATTTTTAGTTACAGTTTGTGTTGCTCATGGACTAAATTTTCTTCAGTTAAAGGCTGTTCCTGGGAGAGTTTTTCTCCAGCCGAAGATAACCTGGACATCGGGGACAGAGTTGGAGACAATAAAGGGACTCTTCTTGCTTATTTGACTGTGTTGCCTTTGTGCCACACCCCTTTGGGTCATCACACATTACAGGTAGTTCTCGACTTTCGAGCATAATTGATCCCAAATTTCTATTGTTAAATGAGTTTTGCCCCATTTCATGAGCTTTCTTGACACAGTTGCTAAGTGAATCACTGCAGTTGATAAGTTAGTAACCTGGTTGTTAAGTGAATGCGGCTCCCCCAGCAGGCTTCTGACTGCTTGTCAGAAGGTCGCAAAAGGGGATCACATGACCCTGGGACATAGCAGCGGTCATAAATATGAATCAGTTGCCAAACATCTGAATTTTGATTGTGTGACCATGGGGATACTACAAAAGTCGTAATTCTGAAAAACAGCCCGTAAGTCACATTTTTCCGTGCTGTTCTAACTTTGTACTCCTGTTGTCACTAAGTGAACTGTTGTAAGTTGAGGGCGAGGGAAGGGCCCTTCTGAGATGCTTTCTCCACCCCTTTTGGGTTTGGGGGCTGAGATCTCTCTTCTCTGACCATCGTCTCTTCCTCCTGCTCTCAAGGTTCTTCTCATATCCCATCAGAGCAATAGAGGACCAAAACGATGGCTGGAATGCGAAGAGTTGCCTGAGAGAAATCAAGATGGCCGATATCTCTTCTTGCAGTCATTTGTACACTTACGTTTCTTTTGACTAAATTAGTGAGGCTAATGATAGAGCACGCAAAGCAAGTACACATCAAAAGGTAGATGAAATTAACACTAAGGGCTTTGGCTGTTTGTCTGGGCATGACAAGCAACAAAGGGTAACACCTAGATAAGCACCTGCTGAAAGGAAGCAAGGAGACAGGCAGTTGTTTGGGGATTAGAAGATCCTTTTAGCACAGGCCTGCAGTCATACAGCAAGCTAAAGCATTACAGATTAACAGAGCTGGAAGGGACCTTGTAGGTCATCTAGTCCAACCCCACCCACCCACCCACCCACCCAAGCAGACCCTACACCTAAGGTCTTCAAACTTGGCAAGTTTAAGACTTGTGGACTTCATCTCCCAGAATTCTTGAGCTAATATGACAGGAGGAGGAATTCTAGGAGTTGAAGTCCACACGTCTTAAAGCTGTCAAGTTTGAAGACCCCCTGCTCTACACCATTTTTGACAGATGGCAGTCCAGTCTCTTCTTGAAAGCCTCCAGTGATGAAGCTCCCATAACTTCCGAGGGCAACTTCTGTTCCATTGGTTGATTGTTCTCACTGTCAGAAAATTCCTCCTTATTTCCAGGTTGCATCTCTCCTTGTTCAGTTTCCATCCATTATTCCCTGTCTGGCCTTTGGGTACCTTGGAAAACAGCTTGACTCCTTCCTCCTTTCTGTGGCAGCCCCTCAAATATTGGAACACTGCTATCCTGTATCCCCTGGTCCTTCTCTTCACTAGACTAGCCAGGCCCTGCAACCGTTCATTGTATGTTTCAGCCTCCAGTCCCCTCATCATCCTGGTTGCTCTTCTCTGCATTCTTTCTAGAGTCTCAACATCTTTTTTGATAGTGTGGTGACCAAAACTGGATGCAGTACTCTAGGTGTGGCCTTACTAAGGCTTTATAGAGTGGTATTAGTACCTCACTTGATCTTGACTGTATCCCTCTGTTACACACAATGTCCCTGTTTCACACAGCCAGTGAGGAAAGCATCAGATAGTTCATCTCCAAATATTTCTGACCCCACTTCCGTTCCACTCCACCTACCTGAGAAAGGAGCAGGTTGCAATCCCCCAACAGCTCTGGAACTGACACCTGATCATGTTTGATTACAGCATCCCAAGCATGTCCAGGGGAAAAGGAATAGAGGAGAAGGTCCAGAGAAGAAGAGAAGCCATGTCCAGTTCCTGCCACCTTTCATTGTATGTTTCAGCCCCTGGTCCCCTAATCATCTTGGTTGCTCTTCTCTGCACTCTTTCCAGAGTCTCAAAATCACAACCTGGTTGGCTTGCTTGTGGCTTAGTGTGTTGTGTGAACTCAGTCGTCATGATTTGCCAGCGTTGTTTTGGGAATCCAGACATCATTCAACCAGTGGTGGGATTCAAATAATTTAACAACCAGTGCTCTGCCCTAATGATTTCTCCCAACAACCAGTTCACCAAACTACTCAGAAAGTTAACAACTGGTTCTCCCAAACTGGTGTGAACTGGCTGAATCCCACCACTGCATTCAACCAAAGGAACACGGTGAAGGAAACCATGGTTTCATGCGTTGAATCAGTGGTGGGATTCAATTTTTTTTACTACTGGTTCTTTGGGCATGATTTGGTGAGCGTGGCTTGGTGGGCATGGCAGGGAAAGGATACTGTAAAATCCCCATTTCCACCCCACTCTGGGGGAAGGATATACTGCAAAATCCCCCTTCCCTCCCCACCCCACTAACCTGCTTTCCAGCTCTGTTCTCCTGAGCAGGGCAACCAAAGGAGACCCAGCCAATCAGCTGGAACTCGATGGGAGGCAGAGAAGAGATGGGGTTGGCGGGGCCAGTCAGAGGTGGGATTGGCCGGTTCTCCGAACTACTCAAAATTTCCGCTCCCGGTTCTCCAGAACCGGTCAGAATCGGCTGAATACCACCTCTGCATTGAATGAATGAAGCTAGCCAATCCTGGAGGGAACGGAGAACTTTGTAGCTTCTTCTGATCAAGAAAATGATTTATGGTGAAATTCTGCTTTTTAACCAGTCAGCAAAAGGGGGAGGGGGGAGATGAATTCCTTCTCTCCCAGCAGTCATGGGAGGAGGGGGTGGGCAAGCACTTGAGGGACAAACGTTAGGCTGTTTTTAAAACTGAATAAATGTTTAATTGAGTCTAATGTTTCCTTTGCACTGCTTTGTTCCTCACAACTCACAACAAGATCCAAATGGATCTTGACAGACTAGAACTCTGGGCCATATCTAACAAAATGAAATTCAGTGAAAAATAAAGTCTTACACTTAGGCAAGAAAAACCAAAAGGACACATATAGACTGGGTGAAACCAGGCTCAATAGCAGTAACTGCGAGAGGGATCTTGGAGTCTTAGTGGACAACCAGCTAAATAGGAGCCAGCCGTGTGCAGCAGCAGCAGCCAAAAAAGCTAATGCAATCCTAAATTGCATTAACAGAGGGATACAGCCAAGATCAGGTGAGGTACTAATACCACTCTATAAAGCCTTAGTAAGACCACACCTAGAGTACTGCATCCAGTTTTGGTCACCACACTATAAAAAAGATGTTGAGACTCTAGAAAGAGCGCAGAGAAGAGCAACTAGGATGATTAGGGGACTGGAGGCTAAAACATACGAAGAACGGTTACAAGAACCGATTACAAGGCTAGTCTGGTGAAGAGAAGTACCAGGGGAGACATGGTAACAGTCTTCCAGTATTTGAGGGTCTGCCACAGAGAGGAGGAAGGGGTCAAGCTATTTTCCAAAGCACCTGAAGGCCAGACAAGGAATAATGGATGGAAACTGATCAAGGAGAGATTCAACCTGGAAATAAGGAGAAACTTTCTGACAGTGAGAACAATCAACCGATGGAACAGAAGTTGCCCTCGGAAGTTGTGGGAGCTTCATCATTGGAAGCTTTTAAGAAGAGATTAGACTGCCATCTGACAGAAATGGTGTAGGGTCTCCTGCTTGGACTAGTTGACCTATAAGGTCCCTTCCAATTCTGATGATCTGTTATCTGTAACTCATCCTTTCGCATTCTGAATCTGGAGGCATCTCCAAGGCTTGGGAAGGCTCACCGAGAAGATGACCTTCCCTCTTCCAGTGAGTGGGAGAACCAGCCAGGTGTCTGTTGACCAAGAACACCAGTGTCAGCATTCCAGCAACTCTACCCTCCAACCAATAACCCCGAGACAGACATCCTCTGAAAAGTTCTTTTTATTTTGGATAGTAAACTTGGCACAACTGGGAAATCCCGAAACTGAAAGTTCCGGGCTTCCTTGCAATAAATAAAAACTACAAATCCACCCCCTGCACCCATCATCGCATCACATGCCCCAATCAGCATCCGTCCCAACTTGAAACTTCCTCTCATTTATTTTTATTTATTTATTTTATTTTATTTATTTATTTGGTTTGTCAATTGCTTACAAGATAATAGGTATAAGTAAAAACACAGTTATGAATACATGGATACATATAAGAAAAATAAAGAAAAGCACTGCCGATGATAGTTTTGAAGAAGAAAAGACCTTACAGACAGTCACAAAAATATGGTTTTATTATAATTGTTTTCCCTACTTTTGTTTTCCCCACTTTCCACTCCCCCACCCCCTTCCCTTTCCCTCATTCCTCTCTCAAGCTTTCCTCTCTTTCCCTCTTGGCCTATGCCAAGACCTATTCGTCTTTTTGTTGTATATAATTTGTAGCTGTGTTGTTTTTTTTTTTAAAAAAGTAAAACTAATAAAGTTTATTTTAAAAAAAGAAAAATAAAAATAAAAAATAAAAGAAACAATAGGACAGGGACGGCAGGCACTTTGGTGCACTGATGCACGCCCCCTACAGACCTCTTCGGAAAGGGGTGAGGTCCATAATAGACAGCCTAAGGTTAAAGTTTTATGCACAACACAACTTGACCTTAAATCAGAAAAAGAATTTGATAAGGTCTAACTAGATATATTCCAATAAATTCCCCCGTCCCACTTTCCCGGGCTCAAAATGTGGGAGCTTGGGAGCATCTGGTCTCAACATGGCTTCCAAAGCTGACAACTGGCCCCACTGGGGAAGAGGCAGATGCTCTCGTCCAGATGGCTCCACAGCTTGCCTGATGTTTCTCCAGCTTGCCTGATGTTTCTCCAGCTTGCCGTGACTCAGCTGGGAGCTGCAATCAGGAATCCTCTGCAGTGAGATCAGACACCTGGCGTGAGTCAGTCTTTGTGCCCGTGGGATGAATCAACCCAGCCCTCTATGACGAGGCAGGATCTATTTCACAAACAGATCCAGATAAAGCCAGCAGCAGCCAGGTGGACTTCTTTGTCCCTTTTAGCCGGGGAAAATGGCCAGACATCAAGATGGAGTATCAGCAGAAGTCAGGCAAGGAAGTTAGGGTGTTCTCAAATTTCTTTGGGACTCCCCCAAAATGTTCTGAAGAAATGGTAGCACTGGTGTCGAGTCGGTTTAATGTCAGGATTCCAAGTATCCCTCAAAGAATACTTTTATTGGAAATATCATATTGGCACATATCTGGTGAAAAAACGACTCTTAAGACTCCCGTGGTTTTCACCCATGTGAAAGATTTTCTACTTTCTCAAAACAATCGGCCACACGGTCCAATCACAGTGCAGCCTAGCAACGGGGCAGCATCACTCCGCCTTCCTTCAACCAGGTGTGAGAATGTCCTTGGTTCTCAAGAGAAAGTATTTTGCTTTGGCTACAAGATCCCCTCTCGATCTCAAATCCCGCCTCTCTATCCCTCAGCTCCAGTGTGGCAACACTTGAAGTGGTAAAAATGGATTCGGTCATGCCAGCTTCAGGGTTGACAACTGGCTCATAGCAACAGGCCCCTCAAGCCTCTGATCTTTCCTCTTTGTATATCCAGGCTTCTTCTTCTTCTTCTTCTTCTTCTTCTTCTTCTTCTTCTTCTTCTTCTTCTTCTTCTTCTTATTATTATTATTATTATTATTATTATTATTATTATTATTATTATTATTATTATTATTTGGGTCGAATCGTCTAATTTTCTGAGTTTCTGAGTTTTTTCTGAGTAAACCACACTTGATTTTTAATGACTGTTCCAAGAATAAATGACAGCTGTTTCTCCTGACTTGAAAGACAGGCTCAATGCACATGAGCTAAGCCATGGTTTGTTGAATAAACTGGAATGGCTGGAGGTCTCAGACTTATCAATAAAACCTTTTGAGTGTGCACCGCAATATATGTGTTCATCTGTTAATAGGTGTTAGATGTTTACAGCTGTATTAATAGAATCATAGAGCCTGAAGGGACCCTGGAGATCTTCTAGTCCAGCCCTTTGCCCAAGGGTGTATTATATGACATGACATTATAATTTGTATGTATTAGATTATGTGCATCACAAAACACGAGGAAAGGGTGAGATAAGGAATGAGGTAAACATGAAGACACATTTTAATATCTTCTTCCTGCTCCCTAATGCACACTCCTTGCACACTCCCCATTTTGGAGATCACTGAGGTAAACCATAAACCCTGTGTTGCAAGGACGTAAGAGCTGAGGCTGCCCTGAGCAAAGGCAACTATCAGCCACATGGCTTAGTAGGCTGAAGGATTGCAACCAACTAAAATGGGGGCCATCATGGCTGTGGCAAGTCTAGGGTGGAAGGAGGGGGTCAGGTGGGGGAGCATGTCATAGCAGAGGCCATGGGTTTACGTTTATAATGCTCCTTTGCCTATCCGGTCACGCCCGAAGTGCAGCTAATTCCTCTGTGACTTCTACTGTGTCCCAATAAAAAAGAAATTATTTTAATGGGGAAGATTGTGATCAGGTGACTCACAATCTGGTGATTCCTTCTGGTCTGATACACAACAGGACTGGTGTCACCAACCCATATGTGTGTGTGTGTGCATGTACCTGTGAATGTAGGCTGTGGGCTTCAAATCTCTCTCTGCCTCCAACTTCCTCTGCTCTTCCTGTTCAACAATTGTCTCTTCTTGGCTTCTGACTGGTAAGAAGCCAAAGACTCCAGAATTTATCTTTAACAGATTAACAGAGTTGGAAGGGACCTTGGAGGTCATCTAGTCCAACCCCCTGCCCAAGCAGGGGGCCCTACACCATTTCTGACAAATGGCAGTCCAATCTCTTCTTGAAAGCTTCGAGGGATGAAGCTCCCACAATTTCTGAAGGCAACTTCTGTTCCATGGGTTGATTGTTCTCTCTGTCAGAATATTTCTCCTTATTTCCAGGTGTGGAAAGAGAACTTCACGAAGACAGTAGTGCCACAAAAACAGGAAAAGCCCAAGGGGAACATCAGGTCCGCCATAAAACAAACTTACATAGGAAAAGGAATCAAATAAAAAAGGCATTAAAGAATCCCTATAGACAAAAGCCTAAGTAATTAAGAAAACTAGACAAATAAGAAAAGGAAACAAAAAGATAATTTAGAAAACCCTTACAAACACAGGACATACCAAATAAGCAAAACAAACAGACAAAAGACGCAAAATATAAATTACAAAAGGGACAGACAGGAGATTGCCACAGAACAAATATGAAAAACTATCTTAAAGCTAAAAGTGATTACAGAAAACCAATAATACAATCTGGCCACCCCACGGAGTTTGCCTTCTGCACGCCGCAGAGTTTGCCCTCCGGCGGGAATAAAGACAAACTCAAGCAGGATTTGAAACTTTAAGCACAAATACAAACATTCACACAAAATCAACTTACAAAGGGAGAAAAGGGTATAAAAAACCAGGGACTTACCATAAGAAGCTAGCTAGCCCAGGAACGCAGCCTTCTCGCTGTTCCCCGCCTTCCTGAAAAATAAAAAGATCCAGCTTTCAAGCAGTTGTCCGTATCCTTGCGCCGGAGCTCTCCCAGCGGGAAAATCGAATCCTTGAAAGAAAGGCATTTTGACACCTTTCAACACAGGTTGAATCTCTCCTTGTTCAGTTTCCATCCATTATTTGTTGTCTGGCCTACAGGTACCTACAGCTTGACCCCTTCCTCCTCTCTGTGGCAGCCCCTCAAATATTGGAAGGCTGCTCTCCTGTCTCCCCTGGTCCTTCTCTTCACAAGACTAGCTATGTTCAGTTCCTGCAACTGTTCTTCATATGTTTTAGCCATCTTGGTTGCTCTTCTCTGCCCTTTCTAGTCTCAACATCTTTTTTATAGTTGTTAGTGTTAATACCGGAAAAAATTATGAACGCAATGATTTTGTGATTTCTGTTCTGAAGCTGGAAAGAATCTGATCACAATCTCAGCAGGCGGAGACATCTAAGTCACTAAGAAGTCCTGTTGGACTACATAGGGAAGTATAAAGAATAATTCACAGAGAAAGGTATTTCTGTGCTCTAGAGGAGAACAACTGGAGACACCTGGAGCTGAGCACTGCTCCAGGGAGACTTTAGCTACTCTGCAAATATGCAAGAGGAGGGGGTGCCTTCTATGGAGTTCTTGGTGCTTGCAAGCAAGCCATCATGCTCAGAAGATACCAAGAACTCCACAGTTCAACTCGGAGCTGCAGATATTCTCTTCTACTGGGACTACCTTTATTATTCCCTGTTGAACCTTAGCACTGAAGACAAGTTATCTTTCCACCCAAAAGTGAACTGGCTGGGCCTGCGCTGCCTTTGCTGCCATCTACAGATCTTGGAAAATGCCTCGATCTGATTTAAGGAGTGAGCACAAAAGTGTCCAGAAGATGGCAGAGCTCAAGGAGGGCGTGTGTGTGAGAGGGCTCATCCTGCCCCACCCGACTTGGCATTATTTGACCATGTAATTTCTCAAGATTTCATATATGGGTTGGACACTCAGATATGTATTATGCAAAGTCTAAAATTAAATGGTGAACATATTTCTCAGAGTCTCTCTCTCTCTTCCTTCCTTCCATCCATCCATTTATCTATCATCTTCCTTTCAGTGTTCTGGAGCCTATTAAAGATGAAGCTTTTCTAGAGAGCTTCCTCTGGCTTTCTAGAATGTTACTTTGAATTGCTTACTTTAATTTAATTGTTGATATATTTTATTTGGTCTTGTTTTGATTGTAGTTTTTTTCATTATTACTTTTATTACAAATTCACCTTTTTGTAAGATTGACTAGTTAAATTTTTCTATTTGCTGTGGATGTTGTAACTGTTAGGGGTGTTTTGGGAAGGGAAGGGAAGGGAAGGGAAGGGAAGGAAGGAAAGGAAGGAAGGAAACAATGAAGGAAGGGAGGGAAGGAAGGAAGGGAAGGAAGGAAGGAAGGGAAGGAAGGAAGGGAAGAATGAAGGAAAGGAAGGAAAGAATGAAGGGAAGGAAGGAAGGAAGGAAGGAAGGAAAGAATGAAGGAAGGGAAGGAAGGGAAGGAAGGAAGGAAGGAAGGAAGGAAAGAAGGGAAGAATGAAGGAAGGGAAGGGAAGGGAAGGGAAGGGAAGGAAGGAAGGAAGGAAGGAAGGAAGGAAGGAAGGAAGGAAGGAAGGAAGGAAGGAAGGAAGGAAGGAAGGAAAGAGAAAGGGAGAGAAGGTAAGATGGGAGGAAAAGGAAAAGGAAACACATAACATTTTGGGAGACTTTTGTAGTGTAATGAAAAGAAGACTAAAATGCATCTATGAAAACAGAGTACTTAAACTGTATGACTGTGACAGGAGAACCCGAGTCCATCCCCAGCCTGGAAACTGATGCTCTCAGCACGATTTCTCAGACCAGCCTACCTTGCAAGATGCTTGTTGTGTGGGAAGTTAGACAAGGAGCTGGAGTAGAAGTTGGGAGACCATCAATTGGGCCGCCTTGGTCATGAAGCCCAAGGATCATCGTCTTGGCCCAGTCATTCTCTCTTGGGGAGAAGGTGCCGGCAAGCATTTCCAAACCCTTTGCCAAGGAAACTGTATTCCTGTAGTCGCCAGGAATCAGGGGTGACCAGATGGACTGATACCAACAACAATGCAAGGAAATACCTCTGGCAACCCTAAGTGGCAAAGAATGCTGGGCAGTCGGTCCCTTTTTTTCTGCAGGACATTGGGTGCAACTTCAGTTTGCAGAGGGCTTGGCCAGACCCATCAGCACAACAGGAACAATGAGGGGATATCGACAAAGAAAGCAGAAACCACACAGGTGTCCTCGGGAGTAAATGGGGCTATCTCCCATTTGTGCTGCCCCCCCCCACTCCGGCTCCCTGGAAGCCAAATATGACATTAAGGGAGGGGGTGAATGGGGAGGGGGCACATAGGAGACAGACCCACACCTGGCAGGTCTTGGGGATGAGTACATGGAGGGCTGGTCCATGAAGTGTGATCAGGAGAGAGGAAGACAAAAAATAGAACAGAGTTGGAAGGTACCTTAAAGGTCTTCTAGTCCAACCCCTTGCTTGAGCAGGACACCCATGCCAGACAAACGTCTGTCCAACTTATTCTTAAAAACCTCCAGTGATGGATCACCCACAACCTCTGAAGGAAAACCATTAATTGTCCTCCCTATTAGGAAGTTTCTCCTTAATTTCAGGTAGCTTCTCTCCTTGATTAGTTTCCACCCATTTTTTTTTTCTTGTCTTGCCTTCTGGTGCTTTGGAGAATAATTTGAGCCCCTCTTCTTTGTGGCAGCCCCTCAAATACTGGAAGAGCTGCTATCATGTCACCCCTAATTCTTCTTTTCTTTAGACCAGACAAATCCAATTCCTGCCACGGTTCTTCACATGTTTTAGCCTCCTACCCCGCTAATCCTCTTTGTTGATCTTTCTGGCTGAGGAATTTAGGGAGTTAGATATTAGATTAACAGAGCTGGAAGGGACCTTCTAGGTCATCTAGTCCAACCCCCTGTCCAAGCAGGAGACCCTACACCATTTCTGACAGATGGCAGTCCAATCTCTTCTTGAAAGCCTCCAGTGATGAAGCTCCCACAACTTCCGAAGGCAGCTTCTGTGATTGTTCTCACTGTCAGAAAGTTTCTCCTTATTTCCAGGTTGAATCTCTCCTTGTTCAGTTTCCATCCATTATTCTTTCTCTGGCCCTAGAAAACAGCTTGACTCCTTCCTCTCTGTGGCAGCCCCTCAAATATTGGAGGACTGCTCTCCTGTCTCCCCTGGTCCTTCTCTTCACTAGACTAGCCATGCCCAGTTCCTGCAACTGTTCATCATATGTTTTAGTCTCTAGTCCCCTTATCATCCTGGTTGCTCTTCTCTGCACTTTTTCTAGAGTCTCGACATCTTTTTTAATACTGTGGTGACCAAAACTGGATGTAGTACTCTAGGTGTGGTCTTACTAAGGCTTTATAGAGTGGTATTAGTACCTCACCTGATCTTGGCTGTATCCCTCTGTTAATGCAATTTAGGATTGCATTAGCTTTTTTGGCTGCTGCTGCACACGGCTGGCTCATATTTAACTGGTTGTCCATTAAGACTCCAAGATCCCTCTCCCAGTTACTGCTATTAAGCCTGGTTTCACCCAGTCTATATGAGTCATAATATAAGTCTCTTTTTTCAGTGCCGTTGTAATTTCAGATGGTCAGTAAATGAAGGGTTATTAGTCAAGGACTAATAAGTAAGTAAAAAAAGAAGTCCTGTCCCTTTCTAATACTTGTAAAAAACGTTCAACTGATTTTATCTCCCATTTCTGCTTTTATACAGACATTTTATTTCCTACCTTTTCCCGTCTGGTTTCCAATTTAATAGAAACCACATTAATTTAACCTGCCCTTCTTTTACCCTCTTGCATGGCATCTAGCACTCTGTCTGGGCTCCTTCTAAAATCACAGGTTTCTTTGTTTTCCCTGGCACACTGCAGACATGCTTTGGATAAATTCAGGCCTTCTTCCTAGAATTTGCTTCTAAAGACGCCTGGCAGGAGCCCTGCAAACAAACAGGCGGAGATGTTCAAAACAAGTTGGCGTTTTTTTTTTTCCTCTTTCTGCAAAGGGACAGACTGTTTAGTTTCTGGAACTGGCCTGAACTAGCCCCACTGGCTGTTAAGAGCGGGGAGTTCACAATCAGAACTGGATACTGGAGCTGTGATAGACTCCAGATGAAAGATTTAGTTGCATCGAAACATTTGCAGACTAGAACAAAATGCTCTGATTCCCTGCACTGCTAATTTCATTCTGATGGATAAATTAAAGAGCTGTCTAGTAAACCACCCCTAGCTGCATTTTGCAGGTTCAGTCTGTTTTTAAAAAGCAGGTGTTTCTTTCCCTTTTAAGGAATGCTTCTGAAGAATTAAGCCTTTTTAAATCAAACTCATGGCGGACCTTCCTTCCTTCCTTCCTTCCTTCCTTCCTTCGGAAGAAATATCCATCTGGTTCAGTTCCAAGTGGGGACAAAGACATTGGAAATATGGAGGCTGATTGGAAAAACGGTTTACTGATGGACAGGACCACCTGGGTTTCAGGTCCTGGGCAGCTGACCACATGGGAGTGGGGAGTGACTGTTATTTATATACCCTCTCTTGGGCCTTGACCTTGACCTTTCTGTTCCTGTGGCAAGGGCATATGTTCTATTGGTTGCTGTCAGACTCCTTTGGGGCTATGATCAAGGCTGATGATAATCTCTTAATTCCTCAGCACCAAAAAACACAACTGGTTTAGCTTTCCTGCCTGACCCTTTGGGCTTTCTCCAGCAAATTCGGGATGGCATTTGAGCGTCTAAGCAACCCCCTGGAGCAGGGTGGAGATAAACTGGGTGTAGAGATCCTTACCATGATCTGGGACCAATTAGGGTTATTATTTGGGATGATTTGGGAATTGCAGAATTGGCAAATTTTCTAGGAGTTGATTACAATAATAGTTTGTTAACAGAGGGTGTTGGAATTCCAGTCTGGTCTTTCTCCAATTATTGTTTTAATACTTTTATGCTTTTTAATGTGTTCTTTATTGCTATTTCTGCTAACTATTTTGTTATTAATATAGTTTATAATGACAGGCGAACAATTTGTAGGTAGATTTAGTAGTCTAACAGTTTAAAATTCTTTTAGTCTGTTTTGCAAGGGGGGAAACTAACATTGTTATGGTATATTAAACAGCATTCAACTGGTATAAATGTTTGTTCTTTTTCTTTTAAAAACACTTTTTCTTTTAATGTTTTTTGTTGGGTCTTTTTTACTCTTTTGTCCTTTTTGAATGTTTTGGCATTTTGTGTTTTAACCTTCTTCAAACAAATTAAAAATCTAATTTTTTTAAAAAAAGACAGGCCTCTCTGTGGAAAAGGTTAAAATATAAGTTCTGTCTGCATAATGAGTTCTGCAAAGCAACTGCAAAAGGATCTGGAAATGTTCTTTGTTTGCAAGGCTGACCCTGCTAATCGGGTGATGGCGGAATGTTTTCACCCCTTTGGACTAACAAAGACCTCTACGCTTTGCAGACTAAGGTTTATGCAACATGCTGACTTTTCAATTGTGCTTTAGAAATCAGGATAGCGGGGTCCACACACAATGTTGTATAAACAGAGGCACAGAATCAAGATCACGTGAAGTTATTAGTGCCGCTTTACAAAACGTAGTAAGGCCACACCTGGAATACCAATTTTGGTCACCACACTACAAAAAGGATGCTGAGACTTTGGAAAAAAGTTCAGAGAAGAGCAACTAAGATGATCAAAGGCCTGGAGACTAAAACACATGAAGAACAGTTGCAGGATTTGGTTTTGGCTAGTCTAGAGAAAAGAAGAATTAGGGGCGACATAATAGCAGCATTCCAGTATCTGAGGGGCTGCCACAAAGAAGAGGGGGTCAAATTATTCTCCAAAGCACTGGAAGGCAGGACAAGAAATTAATATTACTTTTATTTTTCTTATATGTATCCAGGTATTCATAACTATATTTTACTTATACCTATTATCTTGTAAGCAATTGACAAATGGTTGGAAACTGATCAAGGAGAGAAGCAACCTGGAATTAAGGAGAATTTTATTCTACTCTATTCCATTCCATTCCATTCCATTCTTAATTCTATTCTACTCCATTCCATTCCATTCCATTCTTAATTCTATTCTATTCTATTCTATTCTATTCTATTCTATTCTATTCTATTCTAT
>NW_020769332.1:2998723-3033979 GCF_900518735.1 Pseudonaja textilis | reverse complement strand
TCTATTCTATTCTATTCTATTCTATTCCATTCCATTCCATTCCATTCTTTTCTGCAAGAAGCACGGGGCGCCCTCTGCCGGCCGAGCCCGGGACCCCAAGGTGGGCTGGGCTTTTCCCTTGCAAGCTCCACCCCCTGGCGGAGGTTGAGGGAGGGGCGGACCTTGGACGGGGAAAAAGAAGGGTGGGGGGGCTCAACAGCAGCAGCAGGAACCGCCACCTCGGTCAAGGGAAGCGGCGTTGACTCGGGAGCCCCTCGGACGAGGACTTGGTGAGCGGCCGGGGCTCCTTGCTGGCTGTCGGGGGTGGGTGGGTGGGGAGCTGTGGAGGAAAGAGGGAGGGGAAGGGGACAGGAAGGGGGGGGCGCTCCTTTGCTGGGAAGTAGGGCTCGGGATCCTTTGGGGGGGGAGGTGGATGTCCAGGCAAACTTTTATAGATTTAACAGAGTTGGAAGGGACTTTAGAGGTCATCTAGTCCAAACCCTCCCCCCCTCGCCCAAGCAGGAGACCCTACACCATTTCGGACCAATGGCAGTCCAGTCTCTTGCAAGAACAAAGGGGAGTGGGGGGGGAGGTAAAGGGCAAGGGGGGAGGGGGACAAACTTGCGAGAGGAAGGGGAGGGGGGATAAACGGGGGAGAGGGGGCAAGTTTGCCAAAGGGGAAAGCGGGGTGGGGGGGGAAGGGGAGGGGGCGAGAAGACCAACCCACCGCAGGGCTCCCAAGTTGGTCGGACACCAAGCGTGGCGGGGCGCGGAGATCATGGAGGGCGAAGTGGTGGTGATGGAGGGGGGGGGGGTGAAATTCCTCGGGGGGGGGGGAAATAGAATACAATGGAAGGGAAGGGAAGGAAATGAGAGCTGGAAGGTACCTTGGAGGTCTTCTACTCCAGCCCCCTGCTACAATAAACGGAACGCATAATTAATGTTGCGTGTAATAAACAACCAGCTAGAATCACATATGCACAAAATGGGAGAAACGAAAGTAGCCCTAACAGAGGAGAAGGTAAAGAAAGAAAGAAAGAAAGAAAGAAAGAAAGAAAGAAAGATAGATAGATAGATAGATAGATAGATAGATAGATAGATAGATAGATGTAGATGTAGCTGTAGCTGTAGCTGTAGATGTAGATGTAGATGTAGATGTAGATGTAGATGTAGATGTAGATATATTAGAATGTGCCGAATTGGACAGGTTAACCATGGAACTTAAAGAGGAAACTGAATACTGCTTAACTTTGGATGGGTTGTACAAATGGTTAAATAACAGGGATTAGCAACTTAATAACAAAAGAAGATTAACAAAATAGAAAGAAATACAGGTATATAGATATACAGAAGAATATATACTGTAAACAGTTTCGCTATCGGACTGTAGGTGAATATAGAGTAAAACGTCTAGAGTGATAAGTTGTAACGAGTGTGAAAAAAACAAGAGTTATAATTCTGATATGAAATATGAAAACAATAGTTATAATTATGACGTACAGTACTATGTATTTAAAAGAGACTGTACTGTATGACTGTGAGAAAAATGGTTATAACCAGGGTGCATAATACGATGTATATTTTAAAAAGACTCGATATAGCCAAATTGGAAATGTGATGTATAATAAAGGAAAATGTACGAGAGAGAGAGAGAGAGAGAGAGAGAGAGAGAGAGAGAGAGAGAGAGAGAGAGAGAGGAAGAAGAAGAAGAAGAAGAAGAAGAAGAAGAAGAAGAAGAAAAAGAAGAAGAAGAAGAGGAGGAGGAGGAGGAGGAGGAGGAGGAGGAGGAGGAGGAGGAGGAGGAGGAAGGAAGGAAGGAAGGAAGGAAGGAAATTTCTCGGGGGGCTTTTGGGAGCTTCCCCCAGCCCTTGGCACAGAGGGGCTCTGTACACCCACTGGTTTTGTCCCCCACCACCCAAGTTCCCTTTTTGGGGGATGGGACCGGGCTAGCCAGGCTTCCTCTCCGCCGCCCCTCCAGGAAGAGAGGGGAAAAGGTGGGTTGGGGGGCAGTCTTGAGGTGGAGACCCCAACTGGCCTTGGGGGCCCCACCCAGATGCTTTGCAAGAGAGAGCACCGCCTAGAAATAAGGGGGTTGTGTGTGTGTGTGTGCTCCAAGGTTTATTCCTTTGCAGATGTCTAGCACAGGGGTCTCCAGCCTTGGCCACTTTAAGACTTGTGGACTTGAGCTCCCAGAATTCCCCAGCCAGCTTTGCCCAGAGTTCCTTAGCCAGCTTTGTATTGAGCTTTGCTGGCTGGGAATTCTGGGAGTTCAAGTCCACAAGTCTTAAAGTGGCCAAGATTGGAGAGCCCTGTGCTAGCAAGTCTCTTGGGCAGCCCTGAGGTCTGGCCACAACAACAGCCCTGCAAGGTAGGTGTGTGTGTGTGTGTGTGTGTGTGTGTAAAATATACATTAAGGTAGATTTGAAGCTGCTCTTCCCAGGACAGCAGGTGCCTTTCCTGCTATCCCAGACCGGCTAATAATAATTATCCATCATTACAGGTAGTCCTCCACTTATATTCCTTTAGTGACTATTCAAAGTTACAACGCAGCTGAAAAAAAAGTGACCCGTGACCTTCCCCCACACACACACACATTTAACGCCTGTGCCAGCAATCCCCATGGTTTCAAGTCCAAGCCATGTTTATTTACAGAGACCAAGTTAAAAAAACATTCCGGGGAATATCCAGTTGAACATTCTAGAATAAAATAAGAAGCAACAAATGGGATCTATATGAACATCACACTTTGAATTATAAAATTAGAAGAACAAGAGTTGGAAGGGACCCAGAGGTCTTCTAGTCCAACCCCCTACACCACTTTAGACAAATGGTTATCCAACAGTCTTTTTCAAAAACTTCCAGTGTTGGAGCATTCACAACTTTTGGCATCCAGTCTGGAAATTTGGCATGCTGAGCAACCAGTTCACCTTTATGATGGCTGCAGAATCCCAGGGGTCACTTAACCATGTTACTAGTTGAACAATTGCCGTGATTCACTTTCTTGATGGTGGCAAGAAAGGTTGTAAAACTCACTTAGCAACAGAAATGTTGGGCTCACTTATCACAAATCAAGGACTGCCTATATTATCCTCATATGTAATCCTTATTATTATTAATAATAATCATATTAATTTTTTAGGCAGCAGTTACCATTATTTTAGGCAGCAGGTGCAAATCTCTAGACAAAGGACTTGATTCCCCCAAATGTTGGAAGTCCAATAAAGAAATTTCTGATTTTTTTGCCAGTATGTAAGACAGAGCATTTAGTTTTGAGATTTGAAGTTGCCATTTGTTTGACCATTCTGATACACAGTCAAGGTCTTTTTGAAGGGTAGCAGTATTGTCTGTGGTGTTGAATAGCTTTACATCATCAGGGAAGAGAACGCAGTTGCTCTTAATGTGATCACAGAGGTCATTTATGCAGAGTATGAAGAGAGTTGGTCCTAGAACACTGCCTTGGGGGACACCACTGTGGACAGGTACAGAATTTGATAGGATGCTCCCAATTTTGACCATTTGTTGTCTGTTTGACAGGAATGTTTCTATCCAGTTATGCAGGTGTCAAGAGATACCATATTTTAGCTTTAGTAGTAGTTTGTTGTGTACCACTAAATCAAAGGCTTTACAGAAGTCTATGTAGATTGCATCTATTGCTTTTCCCTGATCGAGTTGTGTAGTCCATATGTTTTTGCAGTGTAAGAGTTGCAGATTACAGGATAGTTTTTTTCTGAAACCAAATTGTTTATTAGAGAGTTGTTTGTTTGTCTCTAAGTGGGGGATAATGGATTGGTTAATAATTGATTCCAGGTGACGCAGCAAAAGAGATTGGTCTGTAATTTTCAACTAGGCTGGGGTCCCCCTTTTTGAAGATGGGGATGACCGTGGCTTGTGACCATAGGTTAGGCAAGGAGCTGGTCCTGAAAGATTTTTCAAAGATTATGCTTAGAGGTTCGGCTATGGCAGTGGATAGCTTTTTTAAGAAGTAGGCATATATTCCGTCCGGTCCAATAGATAGAGATGGTTTTAGATTGCGTAGTGCTTTTTCAACATTGTCTTCTATAAAATCGATATGTATTAGATCATTGTAGTTTCCTGTGGTTTGGCTAGGAAATCCTGGGCATGATCCACTGCTGTTTAATATTGAGCCAAAGAATGTGTTAAAAATGTTGGCTTTAATGGTGTCGTTGTTGCAGTCTTTACCATTAGGTCCTATCAGGGGTGGGATGGACCTTGAATCTTTTAGTTTGTTTTTTACAAAATTGTAAAAAGCGCGGGTGGAATTGGTGCGTAGAAGGTTTTCTTCTTGTTTAATGTGATAATTGGTGCATTCAGTCTTTATCTGGTGGCATAAATTTTTGTATCGGCTTTTGAAGGTGGCAACTTGACCAGATTTGTTTTTCCGCCAGAGTGATCTCTTTTTGGATTGAAGTTTCCTTATTGTTATGGGTAATCTGTTTTTTTTTTGTTTGTTTTTTTGGGAGTTGTTGTTGGTACATATAGTTTGATTACTCTTTTGACTTCAAGTAAAAATATGTTGTAAAGATCTTCAACAGTGAATAGAGATCACCAATCAAGGGATAAGAGATCATTGTCTATAAGATCATAGTTGCCTTTTTTGAAGTTATATTTGGGGATTACGTCATTGTGATGATTTTTGTGTGGGAGTATGTTGAGACAAAAGTCAATCATATTGTGGTCACTGTTGGAAAAGGGTTCTTTAGTTTGTATTCCATAAATTAAATTCAAACTATTGCAGAAGATGAGATCGAGGCAGTTGTTAAGTCTAGCATTGTTGGTTACTAGTTGTTCCAGTCCCAGATTTGTTACTGCATTGTAGAAGGTTGCATGTGTGGGTTCAGTTGTACATTTGTTTAGGGTCCAGTTAATATGAGGTAGATGGAAGTCACCAAGAAAAATAAAAGCGTGTGGGCAGGATGTTGCCCATGTTAGTAGTGAATTTAGCTTGTTTACATGTTCGATGTCCTTATCAGGTGCTCTGCAACATAGTTAGAATCGAAATGTGATATTTAAGGATAGTTCACAGATGATGGTCTCAGGAAGAGCAAGCTCCTGGGTAACTTGGATGTTTTTTAGATGTAAGGACTTTTTATAGAAGATAGCAACACCACCTCCTCTACGGATTTCACGATCTGATCGGTAAACATGACAGTCTCTTACTGTGGTAATGGAATCAGGGAGAGATGCGTTGAGCCATGTTTCACAGACAAATATGATGTCGAATTTAGCCATATTTAGTAAGAGGAGAAATTCAGGTATTTTATTCACAAGGCTTCTTGCATTGAGTAGCTTGCATTTAAAGCCAGCAGTAGTTGGAATTGAGGTAGTTAGGGGCGGGTGTGCCTAGTCTTGGGTGTAGGGAAGTTGGCTTTTCAGCTGGCAGACAGGTTGCTTTTTAAGGGGCAGGGGTTCCCCCCCCCCTCTTTTCTTGTCTGGCTGTCTGGTCTGGTTGCATGCATGGGGGGAGGGGGTGGTGGAACGGGACTGGGGGCACCGGGGGTGTGTGTGTCTTCTGGATTGCAGCTGAGAGATGGAGGGGGTGGAGTTGCAATGGCTGCGTGGAGGAATAATGCAGGATCTTGGCTTGGCTTCTCTGTGGGAAGAACAGGACGAGGCCCGCCTTTCCTTCCCTCGCCAACTTTCTTCCTCCCCAGAAGTTTATTATCTGGGGCTTGGTGCTATTTTGGTGCATCGGAATTTTAACTTTTCCCTGCCTGGAATGGCACAGCTTAGAGAGGGCTGTAAAGCACTGGGAAGTGGTATGTATATAAGTCTAAATGCTATTGCTATTACTATTCCATTCCATTGCATTGGATTCCATATTTTCCATTCTATTCTATTCCATTCTATTCTTTTCCATTGCATTCCATATTTTCTATTCCTATTCTATTCTATTCTATTCTATTCCATTCCATTCCATTCCACCCCCTATTCCCTATTGTAATTATACTTTTGTAAAATTTGATTCAATTCTTTATTCCATTCTCTATTTTTCCCTATCTACATCGATATGATAATCAAAACTTGTTGGGTGGAGAGTAGAGCAGGGGGTCTGCCATCAGTCTAACGTCCACTTCCACTGGGGCTCTGGAGACATGAAAGCAGACATGGGAATCCTGCTTGCTACTCTTTAAAGCAGCCATTTCTTTTCCAGCGGGAAAAGAGGTAGCTACTTTAAACCGCCATGGATGGACCTTTGCCTGAATGATTTTGCCTTATGCTTGGAAACCTCCGTGGCTTCCCCAATTTCTGCAACAACCTTGAGTCCAGGACTAACTTAGTCAAGTTTGCAAGAAGTTTGCAGACTGGAGGGGGAGGTATGAGGGAGAAGAGAGAGCTTGCCAGAGATTTGCTGTAGAGTAGTTTTTTTTAAAAAAAAAGTAGTTAATATATAACTGTAATTCTTTCTTTCCTAGCAAGGATGTAAGGATAGTTAGCAAAGTCCATTTATTTCTTACTCCTTTTGAATTGTCACTTTTTTCAGCGCCATTGTAACTTTGAATGGTCACTAAATGAACGATTGCAAGTCGAGGATTACCTATATGGAGAATTTACATTATAGCTGTAAAGATATATAGTTGAACTTATACTATACTGCAGTATAACTAGCTGGGGAATTCTGGGAGTTGAAGTCCATACATCTTAAAGTTGGCAAGTTGGAGAAATACTGGTATACAGTTTATTTGCATTTTACAAGGTATGTAATATAGTGCAGGATATTGCACATATATCAAGCTCTAGCTTGTTGAATGAAGCAAGGAAATCCGGGAGAAAGAGTTGGAGCTCTTTCTCGTAACAGTTTTTACAAACCGTAAAAAGGAAGAGAGGAAGAGTAAACCTTTGGTCTCGCTGACGAACCCAAATTGAATCTTGCAACATTATCCTGGGAGACTTATATTTCCCTTCCTTTGTGAGTTTTTGTGTTCTTATTACTGTCATTAGTAAACTGTTTGCACCGGTTTTCAGCATATAACTTTCAAAATTAACTTTTTAAAAATCCATAATTAAATTTCTAAGATCAAATTCTTTATGCAGCTCAGCAAAGCCGACTAAATAAAACGGACTAAGCAACACCTGCAAAGTGAAGCTACAAAACAGAACACACAAATTAAAATAAGGCATACAAGATTAACGTATACGCGTACACCCACACGAACACACATCGTATCATACTTGCACGGACTTTGCGATCGTTAATGTAAGAGCTTTGCAAGCTGCAAAACACCATTTGCAGCCAAGCAATAATGACAGGCAGTGAAACCAGATTGACAGCTACTGAGAGTTTGCTCAAAAGAAGCTGTTTTAAGAAAATTTACTTAAGAGATTGAATCTTTTGTTGAGCGTTTAATGCAGTTGGCCACTGAGAAGGCCCAGTCGCCAGTTGGAAATAGCAGTGTTCAGGTCTGTCTACTCCTGGCTGATCTTAGGCTTACAAAATATGTGACCTAGAAGGGAGCTTACAAATCATCTAGTCTAACCCGCTGCTCTCTGCCAGAAGTCTTTCTTGGGAGGGGGGCCAACTAACCCCTGTTTGATATTCTCCAGAAAACAGAGTCATCCCTGGTGCTCCTGACTCATTGTTCAACGCTTTAAAGCTCTTTTTTATCCTTTTTATTTGTTTGATTGTTCAACTTTCTCTTCTAACAGGAGGCTCAAGATGTATTTGACATGAGCTGAGTATCATTAAATATGTCTTAATTGTCAGGTTCTTTGATTCGCTGCTGATGAATCATTGATGCCGTCTTTCTCCCGAAAGGCAGAGAGCAGAGCCAGGGTTGTTTTGATGGAAAGAGGACCAAAACTTAGATTTTGGGAACCGTATTGTAGGTTATGGGAATTGCATTTTCTTGCAAGTAGAAAGCAAGCCTCTCAGGACAGCTCTGCCTTCCTGGGAAATGATGGAAGAAACTGTGAATGGGAGTTCTCTCACTTTACCCTCTCTGGAGAGCTACAGTGTTCTGACCTAGGCTTCCCCAGAAACCAACTCTTCATCCCAATAAAACCCCTTTTATTTGGTTTAAAGTGAATTCCTGTTTAGCAAAATCGCGGCCAACAGACCTTTATCAGGCTTGGAGAGCTGCCCAGCCAATATCTTCCAAATGTCACTCTGTAGCAGACAATACTTGGCAAGAAGACAGGAATAGATCTCCACCCTAATGAAACGAACTAATAGTCTCCTGCAAACACCACTCCCCTTTCACCCCTCTTTTATTCCGTATGGGAGGAGCCATTCACTGTCCAACTGTGGCTTTACTCCCAAGTCGACCCTTGTTCCTTAGCTGTTCCCTTTGTCTGACAGTTCTGTGCATGCGCACATTGGGAACAGGCTCCAGCTATTCTTCTGCCCCACTGATCTCCCAACTCGGGAGGCAGCTGATAACTATCAGACGGCCTTGGCCCCATCTCTGCCTCTGATGCAGAGCCCTTGTTAGAGCCTCCCCAGACTCCAGGACTGGCCCATGTTCCTCCCCAACTTCCTCACTGTCCGAGTCTGCCGACAGCTCTGGTGGGCCATAACATACAGTTGCCCAGTCTTGCCTGAAATCAGATTGTTCAGGCCTGGCCTGCCAGAACCAGACAGTTGGGAAATGACTGGGAAATCGAAAAGAGGGATAGTGAGGTTAAGAAACACAAAACTCGAGCCTTGTCATCTCTGCTGTGACCTGCACGGTGACATTTCCTTCTTTCTTGAACGGCCCCCTCAAAATTGAAATTGAAGGGTGGAGCTTGGAGATGAGAAGATCGGAGTATTAAATTAGGACCTGCCCAATAGGCCAGGCTGCCCCATGCTTCCGGTGGCATTCAGCGATACAAAGAACTGGATTACCTTATCCCAACATGGAAGAAGGATGTGGGCTTGTTTATGAAGCTTATATACTTTCCCAAAACTGGGACAACTTACAAAGCTGTCCCTCGGTTTAATTCTCACAACATGGAACATAATATTCTAGGGCTGGAAGGGACCTTAGAGGTCTTCTAGTCCAACCCCCTGGATTAAGACATCATACCATCTTGGTCAATTGGTTGTCCAGGCTATTTTTGAAAGCTTGCTTGCTTTTTCAGGAGGCAACTGGACTTTCTTTAGCTTAAAAGTCTCTAGAGATTCTCAGCCATCCCCAGGTCATGCTTGTCCCAAAGGCGGTACAGGCTTTTAGCTGTACAATTTGGGATGAACACCCTTGGAATGGTGTGCGAGGATTAATGGATTTCCAGAGGGAAAAATGGCGGATTATGGGAACCAGGAGCACCACTCAGGCGACCCTGAGGACACAGATAAACCTCCAAGTGGCCTCAACGACCCTCTTAAAGGATGCAAATGACCAGTTGCCTGGAATAGAATAGAAATCCTTCCATGCCTCACCATCCAGACAGATCTGAAGAAGCTTCTTGGATAAGAAGCGAAACATCTTCAAAAGAAAAAATAAGGAAGTCTAGTTGCCTCCTGAAAAAGCCCCTTTGGGACATCCATGACCTGGAAGACGGACAATCTCTACAGACTTTTAGCTATGCAATTTGGGATGAACACCCTTGGAATGGTGTGGGAGGAGGAATGGATTTCCAGAGGAAAAATTGCAAACTACAGGAACCAGGAGCATTGACCCCTAGGATACAGATAAACCTCCAAGTGGCCTCAACGACCCTCTCAAAGGATGCAAACGACCAGCTGTCTGCAAGGAATATAAATCCTTCCATTCCTCACTGTCCTGTCAGAGCTGAAGAAGCTTCTTGGATGAGAAGTGAAATGTCTTCAAAAGAAAAAGCAAGAAAGTCCAGTTGCCTCCTGAAAAAGCACTTTGGGGACAACCAGGACCTGGATGAGGGAGAATCTCTCCAGACTTCCTTGCTTGATGACCCTCCCAGTTGAGGGAGATGTGAACTGGGCCCCCACATGTCTAATTCAGTACTTCAACTGCTCTAGGAATGCGTATTTAATGTGTACTTATCATCTGTGTATCTGTTCCCCCTTCTGGCTGGAGAATTCTGGGAATTGAAGTCCACACATCTTAAAGTAGCCAACGTTGAGAAACATATAATGGTCCCAATGTTGGCAGCTTTAAGATGCGTGGACTTCAACTGATATAAACTTTATCTTACCTATATCATTTGTATCTGTCTATAGCTAATCTAAGAGATGCGGTGGTTCAGTGGCTAAGATGCTGAGCTTGTCGATCAGAGAGGTCAGCAGTTCGGCGGTTCGAATCCCTAGTGCCGCGTGACAGAGTGAGCTCCTGTTACTTGTCCCAGCTTCTGCCAACCTAGCAGTTTGAGAGCACATAAAAAATGCAAGTAGAAAAATAGGGACCCCTTTGGTGGGAAGAAGGGAACAGCGTTCTGTGCGACTTCAGCATTTAGTCCTGCCGGCCACATGACCACGGAGTTGTCTTCGGACAGCGCTGGCTCTTCGGCTTTGTAATGGAGATGAGCAACGCTCCCTAGAGCCAGAAATAACTGGCACATCTATGCGAGGGAAACCTTTACCTTATATCTAATCTACACCTATCATCTCTATATCTCTGTATCCATATCTATATTTCTCTTTTCCCTGTGTTGTAGATATTAAAAGTGCTGGACTGGAACAAAAAGCAAAACCACGGTTTGTTGAACAAGCTACCGATTGCACATCACACTTAAGCCATAAACCAGGATTTATAAGCCACATATCAACCCTTCACCCCAAACACTGCAAAACACTCATATCACTAGTGTAAACTTGGCAATGCAGATCTCGCTCCAACATGTTTGTTTTTCGTTACTGAAAAGAAGAGGGAAAAATGGAAAGCCAACAAATGAGAAGGCGACTCTTTCAGGCTGTGGTTTAATAAGCCATCATTATGCCATGACTTTAACTGATGGCTGAAGCTGTTGTAATAGCCTTGTTTTCTCCTCTTTTTCCGGAGAGAGGTTGATGCCAGCATTTGTAGGCTGCTATTTCAGTTCATCAGATAAATAAAGGGGGCGGTGGAATCATTTAACAACGGAATTGTATCCCTTCGTGTAATTGATGCCTCCTGCGGCTCTGCCGCCGCCAGATTCTTATTGGTTTAAATAAAATGCTTGAACTTTATGGAAAGATCAACATTTTTGTTCAGAGGTGCCCATGTTTTGTCCTGACTCAAACTCTGGATTTTTTTGTTTTTAATAGAGATCGTGAGCAGTGTCAGCAAGCAGAATAACCTGCTTAAAATCATTTGTTCCGTTTAGTTGGTTGTCGTTATTTTTCAAAGTGTAACTAAAACACTTAGGGATTGAAGGGCTCACCCACAATTTAAACAACTTGTTTATTTAAAGGCCTATTGTTTTTCTTCCTGGCAGAAAACAATTATAACAATTCCTTTCCCAACAATTATAAACCAGCACAATTAAGGAGGTAGAATCAAATTGCTCCCCTTTTGATTTTTTAAACGTGCGATTAAGCTTTTCGCTCTTACGGTTAGGCAGTATGTCGGGGGTGTGTGTGTGAAAACACAAGAAAATGTTGGGTGAAAATTCTTCAAAGTAAAGAGAAAATAATAATTTCTTTCTTTCCTATATTTTTCTGTACTCATTTGTGTTGGAAAAATTCCTCATCTCTTCATTCCCCCAACTTCATGCAGGGTAAAATCTGGAGTTCTGTTGTCATTTTTGTGACTCAGCCTGTTTTCTTTTGGGGGGGTGTGTGTGTGGAGTTCAAGAAGCTAAATTCCGGTGTCAGTTTCTCTGCAATTTCCTTTTCCACTGCCGAGGGATAGATTGCAACATAAATTTGAGCCTGGAAGGAGCGGAAGATGGCGGTGCCTGTCAGTATTTCCATGACAAAACTCTGCTCTTTGGTTGCGCAGAAACCGATGGTTTGCCAAAAATCCCAGGAGGATTTGCAAGGCACACCTGCCTTCCCCTGCCTTGCTGCTGAACCGTCTTCTGGGAAGATTTGAAACCAGGGGCCCCTCAAACTTGGCAACTTTAAGACTTGTGGAAGTCCACAAGTCTTAAAGCTGCCAAGGTTGGAGACCCCTGGACTAGATGACCTAAAGATCCCTTGCAACTCTGTTAATCTGTTTTTCTCATCTTTCTTTTGGGTGATTTGGAAAATAGTTTGACTCGTCTTTTTGGGAGCCCCTTAGATATTGGAACACTGTTATCATGTCTCCCCTGGTCCTTTTCCCCCCCGACCAGACTAGACAGACCCACCTCCTGCAACCATCCTTCATATGTTTTAGCCTCCAACCCACCAATCATCTTTGCTGCTCTTCTCTGCACTCTTCCCAGAGTCTCAAGAATGAATGGGTGCTCCATCACTTGAGGCTTTCAAGAAGAGAGTGGACAACCCTTTTTCTGGGATTGTGTAAGGAACTTCCTGCCTTGAGTAGGGGGTAGCAGTAGAAGACCTCCAAGGACCTCCCAGAGCTATGATTCTCGTGCTCATCTTGGCTTAAGAGGTTCAATAAAATCTAGAATCGGAGAGAAGCCCTCTGCTTAAAACGGGTGCACATATCATTTTAGACCTGTGCACATCTCTTCAACCAATTCTGCTTGGATGTGTTTTTCCCCCATTAAATAAACACGTGAAAAGTTTCCTGTTTTAATAGGCCGCTTTCCCCCCCAGGTACAGCCTCTGCTACAGACCCAGTATTATTGTCTGTTTGTTTCCTGGCACGCCTCTTCCTCCCGTGGTGTGATATGTCAAGCTCATTTACTCACCGCAAGGTTTATAAGAGCGGTTGGGTGCAGATTTGCCTACCAGCCAGGCTGCTTCCTGAATCTTAAATCAGGCTGGCTCTTTTCCGTTCTCCTCTTTAGGCTCCTGCTAGCACTGATAGAAAGACTGAAATCCGTCTCCCTGCAAGTAGAAAGCTAGCCGAGCAAGGAGAAGAAACAGGAGGGGTTATTTTTCCCTGTAAGTGTTTTACTTGCGAGCGCCGTATGTGTGTAATCGGTCAGTTTCAGAGGTGGGATTCAGCCGGTTTGGACCAGTTCTGGAGAACCGGTAGTGGAAATTTTGAGTAGTTCGGAGAACCGGCCAATCCCACCTCTGACTGGCCCCGCCAACCCCATCTCTTCTCTGCCTCCCATTGAGTCCCAGATGATCGGTTGGGTCTTCTTTGATTGTCCTGCCCAGGAGAACAGAGCTGGGAAGCAGTTAGTGGGGTGGGGAGGGAAGGGGGATTTTGCAGTATCCTTCCTCTGCCACGCCCACAAAGCCACGCCACGCCACGCCCACAGAACGGGTAGTATAAAATTTCTGAATCCCGCCAATGGCTGTTTGCAATGTGTTTTTCAGGCAAACAAATTGTTTGCCTAAAACACACATTGTGCAGCTTATGTTCCAAAATAAAACAGCATCCACCTTCAGTTTGAGATGAAACCGTCTGTTGTGACAGTTCGTTCAGCTGTTTCAAGAGATCCGGCAGCGGAAATTGTACTGAAAGGAGATGGGGTGGAAACTTGGCAGGCAATGCAGACATAGGGGTTATTTTTTTTTCCTTTTATTCTTCAATAAAGCCCTCTCTTATCGTGCAGGCTGCCATTTGCTACACCTGCAAAGTCAGGGGTCCCAGAAAGCTTGAGATCCTATCCTAAAGAGGGCCAATACAGGTAGTCCTCGACTTGTCAGGGCTCCGACCTCATGACCTGCATCTCTCAGAGTTGAAAACAACAACAACACAAGATTTATTGGGAGTGGACATGCCGGCACTACCTGGGTGCGGCCGACTCTGAGACACATCATTCATTTCCCCCTTGATCCTGGGCTTCCCCCACCCCACCCCCTGGATGCATATTCTCCAATGGGACACTTCCATAGCCAAGAGTCATCAATCATGCACTCCAGTAATAATCTTGCGTGCCAGAAGCTTCGGCTGCCTAGCCACTATCTATGGAAGCATTTAAGGAATGCACTACTTCCCCAACTCTCTTTCTGCTGTCCACTCTAAAAGACCAGAGAAATATTTTTGAGTTGACACAACTTACAACAGTTCATTTAGTGACCATTCAAAGCAGACCATTCAAAGCATAGCTGGCTGGAGAATTCTGGGAGTTGAAGTCCACAAGTCTTAAAGTTGCCAAGTTTGGGGACCCCTGATTCAAAGTTCCGACGGCACTGGAAAAAAAGTGACTTCTGACTGTTTCTCACACTTACAACCGTTGCAGCATCCCCAAGGTCACCTGATCAAAATTCAGATGCTGGACAACTGACTCAGACTTACGACGGTTGCAATGTACGGGAGGGGAGGTCATGTGATCCCTTTTTTCCACCTTCTGAGAAGCAAAGTCTATGGGGAAGCCAGATTCATTTAATAACCGTGTTATTAACTTAACAACTGCAGTGATTCACTTAACAACAGTGGCAAGAAAGGCCATAAAACGGAGCAGAAGTCACTTAACAAATGTCTCCTTTAGCAACATACATTTTGGGCTCTATTGTGATTGTAAGTTGAGCACTAGAGAGTGGACTGGAGGCTGAAACATATAAAGAACAGTTACAGGAACTGGGCCTGGCTAGTCTAATGAAGAGAAGGACCAGGGGAGGCAGGATAGCAATCTTTCAATATTTGAGGGGCTGCCACAGAGAGGAGGAGGAAGGGGGTCGAGCTGTTTTCTAAGGCCAGAGAAAGAATAATGGATGGAAACTTAACAAGGAGAGATTCAACCTGGAAATGAGGAGAAACTTTCTGACAGTGAGAACAATCACAGGAGCTGCCTTCGGAAGCTGTGGGAGCTTCATCACTGGAGGCTTTCAAAAAGAGACTGGATTGCCATTTGTCAGAAATGGTGTAGGGTCTGCATGGGGGGGTGGACTAGATGACCTACAAGGACCCTTCCAACTCTGCTAATCTGTTAAATCTCTTAAACTACCAGTATTTTCCCTCCTGAAAATAAAATGGAAAATTCCCGCATTGCCAGCTGTCTCTCCTCCCTTTCTTCTTTTGACTTACTGAGATGCCATGGAAAACATTACCTCAATGATGGGTTTCTGTATACATAATGGGGAGAATGGAGAGGGCGGAACACTTTTCCTTTGTGTGGATTTGACACGTTCTGATTGTCTTGACTCATGTTCAGTTTTACACAGGTTTCCCCCCCTCCTAAGAATCCTGGTTAGAATCTTACCTCTGTAGTATGTTGCTTTTTGAAGGAATGACTTCCATAGCAACTACAGGGAGTCCTCAACGTAGGGCCACAATTGAGCCCAAATCTTTCGTTGCTAAGCAAGACAGTTGTTGAGTTTTGCCCCAGTGTGTGACTGGTTAAGTGACTCTGGCAACTCCCAGAATTCTCCAGCCAGCATGGAGGACTTAACTTTTCTTGCCATTAAAATTCGTTTTGTAATATAAAACAATAAACACTAACATGCCTGGCTGAGGAATTCTAGGTGTTGGAAGTCCACAAGTCTTAAAAGTTGCCAAGTTTGGAGACCTCTGGATTAAACCATCCATGTTGTTGGCCGGGGAATTCTGGGAATTGAAGTTCACACATCTGTCAATCATCCCAACTTGGTCAGTTAGGAAAAAAAAAGGCTCACAGTCTCATTTTAAGCCAAAAGTACACTTTACTAAAGCCAAGTGGCTGCAAAAGAAGCAAAGCCGGATCTGAGTTTTTCGCACCCAAAGGGTAACTTTTCTCTTGTTCCCATCTTGCCCACCTAACAAATTATTTGGGTAACATTCCTGGTCTTCCATGGACTGAAATTTCAAAATGTGACCTTGGATCGACCGGTGGCTCTCGTGGAAAAGTCTGGTGCTTAGTTTTGATTCTTCTCATGCTAACTCTCCCCTTATCCCACCCCACCAATCTCTCCCCTCCCCATTGAGGATCAGGCACTTCACAGTGCTTTTAGAGCCCTCTCTAAGCGCTTTACAGGGTCAGCCTCTTGCCCCCCCAAACAATCTGGGTCCTCATTTGACCCACCTCGGAAGGATGGAAGGCTGAGCCATCCTTGAACCAGTCAAGATCAAACTGCTGGCAGTCGGTAGAGTTAGCCTGCAATACTGCATTCTAACCACTGTGCATCATGGATGGATGGATGGATGGAGGATCCCCATCCCACTAACCTGCTTTCCAGCTCTGTTCTCCTGGGCAGGGCAACCAAAGGAGACCCAGCCGATCAGCTGGGACTCGATGGGAGGCAGAGAAGAGACGGGGTTGGCGGGGCCAGTCAGAGGTGGGATTGGCCGGTTCTCCAAAACCATTCAAAATTTCCGCTGCTGGGTTCTGGAGACCACCACTGCCCTAACGTGTTTTCTTCTTTCTTTTTTAGCTTCTCACCAGCCGTGTCCAAAATGTCTTCAGAGTCAACTTCAGCCCACCAACGGTCTCCACCTCCCAGGGCTCTCCGTCTGCCCGAAGGCCGCCGGACCAGAGACCGTTCTCCTTCCCCTATGAGAGGTTATCTGATCCCGAGCCCACTTCCGACTCGCAGGAACCGCACGTTTTCAGCGTGAGTATGGAGCCGAGGAGGTGAGACCCTGGTTGGGGAGGAAGGAGAAGGCATCTAGGAGCCCTTTCCCATTGTGAAATAGTGCAGTTGGTCAGAATTTGGGGCTCCAACTCGATCCGGAGGGCTGCACAAGAATAAATAAAAATAAAATCCAGACAGCGGTGAGGAAAAAAGAAATATATATTTCAAAAAGCAGTTTGCCTTTAGGGGCAGCTGTAGAGGAGTGGGGTACAGCGGCAGGCTTTTAAGTATGTATTCTTGTGACCATGCAGTTCCTCTGGGGAGACCTGATTTAATGAACTCTTACTTGTGCGTGCAGACCTTCTCCTTTGATATGTGGATTAGGCAATGGTGGGATTCTACCAGTTTCCCTAGTGGTTCGGTGATTGCGCACTTCGCACAGCTTCCCAAACACCAGCTGAGGCTCCGCCCACGTTCCTCCCCAACCTCCTCATTGTCCTGGCAGCTGGCAGGCCACAACCTCTGTATTATTTATACAACATCTTGCCAAAAATATTGAAATACCCCCCCCCCCCCAATTTTTAAAGAGAAACGTATTATCCTGAATTCCCGACTGCTTGGAATTTAACATGTTTGCAATAAAGATGGTTTTTTTTTTCATGAACTAATAATAGCAAAAGAATAATCTTTAAGAGATGGAAAAATGCTACAATTCCAAATATAAAGGATTGATTTTTCAGAGATGGGTGATTTTGCCATTTTGGGGAACTTTATATGTTTGGTTAATAAAAAAAAAGTCACATGATCTCTCCATTTGGAAAAAGATTCATGAACAAGCTTGGTTAATGTTGAAAGATTAATTTTTCTTTTTAAAGACTTACAAAATCGGGTGAATTTGGGAAGTAATTGTAATTACAGTTTCAAACTTTGCTTTATGCATTTTCTTGTGTAATGATAAGTTGTCTACTATATTATTTTAGGTATTTGAAAATGAATTAATAAAACCTAGTTTTGGGCGGGAGGGGCAATGCTTTTTCAACCGGTGGGGGGGGGCGTCTATTTTGTGTCTAGCAGATGCCCTTGTGGGTGGGGCATTTGGGATATGACATCACAAAATGGGTGTGGTTAAAATCGGTAGAGAGTTTGAAAGGTCAGTGGAGAACAGATAGGATGGGGTGTGACCAACAGTTGGCTTTGATGCCCACCGAGCTCCATGTTCTTCCTGAAACGTTTCAAAGGTAGACCACAAATTCTGGTCCACCTAACTCAATGCTCTTGAAGAGAAGGAATCCGAAGGCAACGGCTGGCTGGAGAATTCTGGGAGTTTTGAAGTCCACATGTCCACAGTTGGCCAAGGTAGAAAAACAAAGATGTTTTGCACCATTTGGATTGGTCCAAACGAAAGCCTCACCTTATGACCAACCTATACCGTAGTTGTGATTCATTTGCTAGTGCTCCAAAAGGGATTTGCACCCACCAGTAACTATGACATCAGCCCAAGTGAGAAGCACACATGACTCAGCCACCGGTGGTGGTGTCACAATTGCATCCAGGCCAGAAGCTCAAAAGTTGTGCAAGGGTGGGAGGTGGTGAGCAGGAAGGAAGGAGAAAGGAAATGGGAGCCAAGCTGTTCCCAGCTTCTTCCACTCCTGGTTGGTAGGAAGGGTGGGCAACCACCCTGGCATCTCCATGGCATCGGAACCACTTCGGTCCAGCAAGTCAAGGTGAGAGAGAACCTCAGAACTCTCAGCAAGGGGCAGCCACAAGTATGAGCAAGAATTCGTAACTCAGAGTTTTCCCCTGGTTCCCCCCCCTTAATCAGTGGAACAACTTGCCACTAGAAGTTGTGGGTGCTTCATCACTGGAGGTTTTTAAGAAGACTTTGGACAGACTGTTGTCTGAAACGGCATGAGGTCTTCTGCTTCAGCTGGGGGTTGGACTAGAAGACCTCCAGGATGCCCATTCAGCTCTATTCCTGAATTGGAATTTTTGAGTTCCTAAGAAATTTTTTCAGTTCCTAAGAGTCCCTTCCAGCTCTGTTAATTCTGAATGATGAGTCAACAGTTGCCTTCCAAATTCTGATTCATTTTTTTCAAGCTGCTTTGAGTTAGGACAGGTGGACCAGAATTTCTGTTCTGGCCCACCTGTCCACCATGTTCTTCCTGAAATGTCTCAAACATGGACCAGAAAATTCTGGTCCACATTTGAGACATTTCAGGAAGAATATGAAACTCCGGGGGCCTCAAAGCCAGATGTTAAATGAACAACGATTTACTGGACAATTGATTCTGGGTTTCCCCCCTGTTTTTTGATCTTAATGTCTAGCCTTACATTTAATTTAATATATATATATTTTAAAGATTGCAATAACGTTTGCAGGCCTTTCTTCACATTTCTGTACTGTGTTCATGCTTAAGTTTTATTTATTTACTTACTTATTAAGCAATTTTATAGAACCGTCCCAACTCCTGGGCAGCAACTCTGGGTACTGTACAACATTAAAACCCACTGTTAAAAGTCCACAATTTAAAACCGGCCACACCTCTTTACTTCTGGTTTCCATTAAAAACCACCCCAGAGCAGACAAACTTAACAAACATGGTGTTCAGTTAATGACCGCTATAAAGAAGGTTGCAAAATGACCAACAGGACTGGTGACTGTAACTGCCATTCTCAATGTATAGTCGTAAGTTGAGAATGTATGAATTGGTTTTGTGATAGAACACATCCTTGCTCTTCTATAATTGCCATCCATGCAAACCCCCTTATAAAAGTCCATGTTTCTGCCTTAAAAACCCCAAATCTTTTTTCAGTCTAACCTTATCTGGAACAAGCTTCTTGTATCGTTCAGTATACGAAATCTGACTTCTGACCCGTTTTGTCTGCTATAACGTCCTAACTGTGAACGACAACTTCAACTTCAACCACAATAACACACGGGCAAACAATAGATACAGACTCAAAGTAAACCACTCCAAACTCGATTGCAGAAAATACAACTTCAGCAACAGAGTGGTCGATGCCTGGAACTCACTCCCTGACTCAGTTGTTACATCCTCAAACCCCAAAAACTTTAACCTTAAACTGTGACCCTCACTCCATTCCTAAGAGGTCTGTAAGGGGGCGTGCATAAGCGCATCGGCGTGTCTATCGTCCCCGTCCTACTGTTCCCATTTATTTGTAGTTGTTTATTTTGTATATAGTTATACCTGTTTATACTTATATGTTTATATGCTATGTTCATACTTATACTTGTTTTCTCATACATGCTCGAAAAACTAAATAAAATAAAATAAATTCCATCCTTGGCTAAATCCTGCAGAACTCCATCTCTCTCTCTCTCTCTCTCTCTCTCTCTCTCTGTCTCTGTCTCTGTCTCTGTCTCTGTCTCTGTCTCTCCCTCCCTCCCTCCCTCTATTTATTTCATTTGCCTATGGGCCATATCAACGTACAGGTGCAAACAGATATTATCATATCCTTCTAATCATTGACTCCATTCCTGTCTCTCTTTTAATCTTCCTGTCTCTCTTTTAATCTTCCTGTCTCTCTTTTAATCTTCCTGTCTCTCTTTTAATCTTCATGGTTTCTGAGATCCAGCAGGCCTTCTCCGTTTTCAAGCCCAAGGATGAGATGCTCGGCTTTTAAAAACAATTCCTCAGATATTTAGGAAGGCAGCTTCTGCCCTTGCAAAACCCACTGAATGGGAATGGCTTTTATGATGTAAAACTAAAGCTAAATTTTGCAGAGCAGAAGCCTTAAATGTGGTAGGAAAAGCCTTGCCAGCTTAGAACAAAACGAGGGTGTTAGAACCGCCTTTAAACAGAATGTGGTCTCCCCAACCCAAACGGATCGCTGTTTTCCGAGGTTCTGAACAAGTTCATCTTTTTTTTCCGTAGGACAACACGAGCCGCTGAAGGGCCCACCTACAGTGGGGTGTGTAAATGTTTCTGCCGATCCAAGGGCCACGGCTTTATCACGCCTGGTGATGGAGGCCCAGAGATCTTCGTCCATATTTCTGAGTAAGCAAACCTTCTTTTGGAAACAGGGCGCTAGTCCTCTTGCTTTCTGGTAGTTGCAGAATTCAAAAGACAAGTAGCCTTCAACTTTAGAGGTAAAGAGTCCTGCGGATTTTACTCAGTTGTTGCCAACTACAGGGAACAGTCAGGGGTGGGATTCTACCGGTTCGGACTGGTTCTACAGAACCGGTTGTTATGGGTCTGCACAGTTCGGAGAACTGGCAAATCGGGCCCCTGGCTGGCCCCGCCCCTCTCCGCCCACCCTTCCCCTCCCAGTCAGTCCTTATCGCGCATCCCCGACATCGCTGACTGCGTTCTCCCCCGCCCAGTCACTCCTTAAGGTATTTCTTTTTTTCCCTCCCGACGATCAGCTGTTCCAATGATCAGCTGTGCCGGGATCCCCCTCGCTGTCTTAGCGCTTCGCCCAGGAGGCTTCCCTGAGGCCCAGGAGGCCAAAAAACGGGGGGAGGGGGTGTTGCAGAAGAAGAAGAAGAAGAAGGAGGAGGAGGAGGAGGAGGAGGAGGAGGAGGAGGAGGAGGAGGAGGAGGAGGAGGAGAAGGAGAAGAAGAAGAAGCCATGTCCACCCAGTCACATGGCCACGCCTACAGAACCGGTTGTTAAAAATTTTGAATCCCCTGGGAACGGTGCTTATTTCCACTTCAAGGCCCTTGTGCCACGGCTGTCCAGAGACATTTCCATGGTCAGATGTGAAGCAGGAGCAACGACGAAAACTCTGCCCGTTTCGTGGCGCTCGGGATTTGAACTCGGGCTGCCAGCTTTCTCTAACCCTAACTTTTCAACTTAGATCCATTTCTTTTAAAAAAAAAAAGCTTATAAAATTGGGTATGACTTGTTTAATGACCGCATCACTTAACGATGGAAGTTTGGGTCCCAAATGTGGTCGTACCTTTGAGGACTATCTGTAGGGAAACATAGTTGGAAATGAGCAATGATACCTGAGGAGAGAGTACCTGGTGGGCTTCAAATTCAGTATATGTTCATTTCATTGACAGTTTCTGAGCTGGTTGGGTACAATCAGGGTTCGGTCATCCCTTGAGACTTTCAAGAAGAGACCGGACTGCCATTTGTCAGAAATGGTGTAGGGTCTCCTGCTTGGGTGGAGGGGTTGGACTGGATGACCTACAAGGTGACCTTCCGACTCTGTTAATCTGTTAATTGCATTGCAGAGGTCAGCACAAAGGTCAGCGCAAAGGGAAAGCGAGGAAGTGGGTGGAAAACAAACTGCCCTTCTCTAACTCTATCATTTGCCCCGCAGAAGGGATGCAACAGGTAGTTTGGGTTGTTCCTTCTGCAAAACAAGGAGAAAAGATGGAAGGGAAGACAAAGAGGCATTTCAAGATAATAAGCAGGTTGAGAGCAGATTCTCGGTAGGAAAAAAAAGAAAGAAAGCCTGGTGCTTTGTAATTTAGATCAAAAGTAGGAGGGAGTCAAAGATAAATAAATTCACACACATGGTAGGTAAGGACACGTGGGTAGAAATGTATTCCCTCTTCCGGTGTTAGTACAGTGCGCTCAGCCACTGAAAATAATGTCGAGGGCCCATCCGAGGAGGTTGGTCTTTACAAGGGAGTCTGAGCCCCCAGCAGAACGTGCAGTCAGCAAGTGACGGACACCAAGGTAGACGGTTTTAAAAGTGGTCAAGAAATGGCTAGGAGGAAGGCTTGGCGGCTGTTCCCTATTAGCACGCAGGGTTTTTTTTAAGTGCCAGTCTTGGAAAGTATGTTTTGCGAAGAGTACCCAGACCATGACTTCTTTTGGCTCCAGAGACAATGAACACTCCAGGAAATACAGGGATTGTATTGAAGCAAACCACTGAAGCGCATAACGTAGCAACTCTGTGTGCCAAGCAAGAGGATACCCAGATGCCAAGGAACTCTTTAATAATGAAGGAGAAATGCCCCGTGGACACTTCCCACAACACCTAATGTTCCTTGTAGAAGCTCCCTCTTATAACGACCACCCCACAATTTTTAAAAATCGAAACCTGGTTACCAGGACTTCGTCGTGGTCTAAGGTCCAATCGACAGGCTTCAAGATCTGATCTTGCCTGGCTGGTGCATTTCTGGAGAGGGAATCAAAAATCGGAGACTTTCTCTGTGAGAAAAGCTTTGAAGCTACGTGAAGATGCCCTCCTTTCTCTAAAGCAGGGGTCTCCAACCGTGGCAACTTTAAGATGTGTGGACTTCAACTCCCAGAATTCCTCAGCCAGCTTTGCTTAAAGTTGCCACGGTTGGAGACCCCTGCTCTAAAGGATGGAGGGAATCTGTTCTCTTTTGTTCAGCAAGCAAAAGTGAAAAACCTGAGCTCTAAACTTCCAGACTTTTTCATTGTTTGAAGGGGAAATCAAAATATGTCACTATGCTCCTTGAAATAACAATAGTCTTCCACATTGCTAATATGAGGCAGCAGTGAAAAAAAATATAACCATATCTCTATCAATGTTTGTGAGGTTTCTGAATGACCCTGGTTGATCATTTCAAGGCAAAGAATTGGGATGGAAGAGGAATAAGCTATTTTGGATCCTCCAGAAGTTGGAATCATCCACACTTCTTTGGCATTGGCTATGCTGGCTGGGCTTGTTGGGAAAATCCAAAACTTCTGTAGAGCAGTTAGAGTCACGGCCTTAATCCAGCTTCAAAGCTCTTTTCATATTCTGGTGTTCATGTTGGCGCAGAAGATTGATCTTGGTTTTCTGGTACATCGCGTGGATTAGATGATGGATGAGAAGAAGCTAAGCCTGATGGAGGTGTCCCAAAGGTGCTTTTCGAAGAGGCAACTGGACTTTCTTTGTTTTTGCTTGAAGATGTTTCACTTCTCATCTAAGAAGCAGCTTCATTCAGAAGCTGAAGAAGCTTCTTGGATGAGAAGCGAAACTTCTTCAAGAAAAAAACAAAGTCTAGTTGCCAGTTGAAAAAGCACCTCTGGGACAGCCATGACCTGGATGACTGAGAACATAGACTAATAATGGCTTGTTCAAAAACAAACAAACCATAGCTTAGTTCTTCTCTTCAGTTCAGGTGGAGTTATCCGCCATTCATTCAGAAGCTGAAGAAGCTTCTTGGATGCGAAGAAGCAAAACGTCTTCAAGGAAAAACAAAGGAAGTCCGGTTGCCTCTTGAAAAACCACCTTTGGGACTGAGAATCTCCACAGACCTGATGGAAGTGGTGGGTTGGGAAAGCCGATTCCCTTCCATTAACGTAGTTGTGGTCTTCTTTCTTTCTCTTGCAGTATCGAAGGAGAGTATGTTCCGGTAGCTGGTGATGAGGTCACCTACAAGGTGTGCACCATTCCGCCGAAGAATGAGAAACTTCAAGCTGTAGAGGTCAACATCACTCACCTAGCTCCGGGCACAAAACATGAGACGTGGTCGGGACACGTGATTAACTCCTAGACGGAGTTCTGCAGCCATGTTGACTGAAGAGGACTATTGGATCGTGTTCAACAGCCCGATGAGTTTTCTGCAGATTGTGTAATGGAAAACAGGGTTCCAAAGGTGGCCAGATTAAAAAAAAAACCCTTTTTTTTTACAAAAAAAAAAGAAAGAAAAATAGCACCATGATTTTCAAAGTATACAAATTTAATAAGTGGAAAAATCGTAGTTTTCGGGCTGGCAGGAAAGCAGAAGTTTAGATCTTGCTTTACAATTTGAATGTTGTTTTTTTTATTATTCATTGATACTCAAAAGATCTTAGAAAGATCTCATCGGAAGCGGAGAAATTGGAACGAAAGATGGCATCCTCTGGGTGGCCCTTCCTCAATCTGATACCTTTCAGACCTTGAACTTCACGCTCAGAAGGCTAGGCTGGCTGTGCAGCATGGTGTTTGAAGTCCCAACTCATCTGAATAGATCAGATTGAAGAAGGCAGAAGCAGCTGGTTAGTCAAAGAGGTGTTCCGCTTTGGTGGGTAGTGTTAAGGGGCAAATCATTTAGGATAATGTTTCTTTGCTTTATAGCAGAAAATTACTGATTTTGCTGGTTATTATTATTGTTTGTTTTCTTTTTTAGATTATGGAAAGAAACCAAGGGTAATAGCTTGAGGAAATACCTACAGAGGATTTGTGTTCCTATCATTTGATATTCTTCTTCAACATTTTAGAGCAGTTAAAAGGGCAAAAAATGCAGCCTTTTCACATAGAAACTTTTTTTCACATAGTGTTTTGGTTGAATATTTGTGTGTTGGTTGCTTTTATTTTAATTTTTCTCAAAAAATATACACATCAGATTTTTTGGCAGTGGCTTGCTGCATGTCCCTCCCTCCCTCTCTCTCTCTCTCTCTCTCTCTCTCTCTCTCTCTCTCTCTCTCTCTCACACACACACACACACACACACACACACACACACACACACCTCTACCTGATTCAAACTTTGAAATCATTGTCGTCTTCTTCTCTAGCTGACAATCTCTGCTATTACAGCTGTTGTGGGCATGCACATATTTAAAGGTTTGAGGTTTGCAGTTTGCAGTTCATCTTCGTTTCAAAAATGCTTTTGCTATTTGTCCAGCAGAAAAAAAAACGTCCTGAACAGTATTTAACTTTTAAGAGGGAGTGGTGGAGGGAAATGAGATATTTGGCATGAGTTCCCTTTGTGGGAGGGAGTTGTGTGGAAGTATTAACAGTCACTGACAAATGACAGATAAAATATTGCAAATAAAATACTTGAGGCTTGAGGAAACCTGGAACTGTCTGTGCTGTTTCTTAAACGAAACACGTCCCATTCTGTGCTGTGTTGCAAAATTGTCTCTTTAATTTTCTCCGGAGGGTGACTGGGAGGGGTGTGAGATACAGGTAATCCTTGACTTACAACTGTTTGTTTAGTAGTAGTAGTAGTAGTAGTAGTAGTAGTAGTAGTAGTAGTAGTATTTTATTGTCATTGCACCTCGTGCAATGAAATTAAAGGCCATCTTCAGTGTACATCATAACTATAAAAACATACAGTATGCCACACATGCTGTACCTGTGCACTTGATTTTTCTTGCCTCAATGTAGAACCTTATTCTTTGCACCATTGAGTTTCATTTTGTTAGATTCACTTAACAACTGGGAAGAAAGGTTGTAAATTGGGGCAAAACTCACTGAACAAATGTCTCACTTAACAGCGGAAAATTTTGCGCTCAAGAAGTTGAGAACTCTCTGTGTTCACAACGGTTGTAGGATCCTGGGATCATGCGATCACCATTTGCAAAGTTCCTTGCTGGCTTTGGACAAGCAGAATTAATGGGAGAAATAGATTCACTTAATGTCCTTATTCAGTACAGTGATGCACTTAAAAACCATGGCAAAAAAAAAGCCCTTAAAATTAGGTGTAACTCATTTAAGCTGCAGTGTAACTCTCTTAACTCCCTCATTGCTTTGCGTAGCGATGTAAATTCTGGTTTCCATTGTGGTTATATTGCACCTAGTTTTGGTCGCCACGATATAAAAAAGATGTTGAGACTCTGGAAAGAAGAGCAACAAAAATGCTTAGGGGACTGGAGACCGAAACCTATAAAGAACGGTTGCAGGAATTGGGTATGTCTAGTCTAATGAAAATAAGAACTAGGGAAGACAAGATAGCAGCGTTCCAATATTTGAGGGGCTGCCACAAAGAAGGCAGAGTCAACTTATTTTCCAAAGCACCTGAAGTCAGACAAGAAACAATGGATGGAAATTAATCAAGGAGAGAAGCAACCAGAAATAAGCAGAAATTTCCTAACAGTGAGGACAGTCAACCAGTGGAGCCGCTTGCCTTCAGAAGTTGTAGGTGCTTCCATCACTGGAGGCTTTCAAGAAGAGATTGGGAAACCACTTGTCTGGAATGGTATAGGGCCTCCTGCTTGGGCAGGGGGGATGGACTGGAAGACCTCCAAGATCCCTTCCAAATCTTATTCTGTCATCAGTCGAGGACTACCTTTGTCTGTTTTCCGATGGCCCCGTCCTCTTTCCAGCCTCCCTGGCTTAGCTCTTGAATTTAATCTCAAGGAAAAGTGTTAAAAGTCTCTCTTTCCCCCCCACCCCGGATTAGGAAGTGTGGTACCCAGAAGAAATGCAAAGTTGCATCACAGGAAATGCAACAGTTACACCCTCTGCATCGCCCAACAAAATCTGGTAAAAAAAAATGCTGCCAAGAGAAACTCAACCCCCCTTGAGGAGGTAGAAAAGCCTTTTTTGCAAAGCACCGCAGGGTCAGTCGATTGCCCCGGTGGATTTGGGCATAGCTTTCACTGCAGCTGATCATTGCGAGTTCAATTAGCAATCCAAAAAAACCACAAACAAACCCCATGGAGACCAAGCTCCTTGGCAAGGGAGGGCAAGGTGATCTTTGCACAGATCAGGCACACGTTTACACACTTGAGGTGCTTTGCAATTTGGTGACAAAGGGAACCCACACCTGAGTGGGTGGCTTTGTTCTTCACCTTGTTCTGCCTGATTTTTTGCTGGGTGATTCAGGTTCTGTTCAGTTAAAAATGCCACTTAAAATGGCACCACCCAAGGCCAGATTAATTTTTATTTGTTTGTATAGTGTAAGAGAGAGAGGGAGGGGGGGAGAGATAGAGGGAAAGGGGGAAAGAGCCAGGAGGGGAGGGGAGGAAGAGAAAGGGAGAGATAGAGGGAAAGGGAGAGAGGGAAGGAGAGGGGGAGAGAGATGGAAAGAGAATTCTTCAAATTGAGTCAATTAAATAATAGAAGTCTGAAAGTGAGGTGGGGGGAGGTTATGAAAATCAAAATAAAAAACAATTTATGAATTCTGGCTACCTCCTGCTGCTCATCCAGATCTGGAAGTCTGAATCTTGCCAAGCCAAGCCACAAGCTTCAAGGGTTGTTTTCTTTTCCTTTCCCATGGAGATCGCATCGCTGTTTTTAATAATTCACTAATCTTATAACTCCCACCTGCCTTTGCAGCCCTCTGGTAGCTGTGCTTGGTTTACTCTCATGCATAGATGTATATTGCTGGCCAGAACCAGTGAGTTAGGCAGCAGAGAAATTGCAACGTAGAAATTTAATAAATTATTACTATGGGTGGTCACAGTCAGCCAGATGTTTAAATTGGATTTGGCATCTTCACCTATCCAGTCTTTCCCAAAATTTGGGATAGGTCGATCTTGTTTCAGGGCTCATGGTTTATGGTGGTGAGTGTCTTGACTCATATTTATGACTGTGGATGTGTCCTGTGATCCCCTTTTGCGACCGTCTGACAAACAATGCCAATGGGGAAACAACTTGCAAGGATTAGCTTAAAACTGTGGCAACCAAGTCACAAAATGGAGCAAAACTCACTTAGCAAGGAAAATTTGGGCTTAATTGTGGTCATAAGTGGAGGACTACCTGTAGTGAAAAGGTTTGGTTTTTAAAAGTCCTCTTTAACATCTCTGCAACTTCAGAGATGAATTAGTGCAAGAACAATTCCGTATTTCTGGTAACTCTGTGCTATTTATTCCTCTTTTGCCTTTCCTTTCCATTGGCAGGAAATACATTCCATGGACTTGTTGGCTGCTTTTAAGAAAACACACATCTTCCCACTTCTCTTTACGCAATGCTGAAATATATTAGTTACGCTATTTCTGGACTTCTATTGAAGCCCGGTCCAAGTCCACTTCCTTCATCTTGAATTGGGGACATTTTGGCCACATTCCTCTGCTTTGTCTAATTAAGATTAATTACACGCTCCTGGAAGTGGGAAGGATGCGGAAGCCCAGCCCAGCCCACTCCCCAATCTTTACTCCCAGGTTCCTGGGAGATTTCAGTAAGGAGTTTTCTACAAAGGAAGCCATTTTGACATCTGCGTGTTTTTTTAAAAAAAAAATGCTTTAATGCCTTGACGTCTTTAAGTCGGGTGGAAAATACTAGACTGTGCAGAGATGGATAGATTGACATTAAAAATAAAGAACAAAGAAGACACAGAATATTACTTAACATGGAATAGATTTTACAAGTGGTTAGAGATAAGAGGTGGAAATTAGGCGAAGAAAGGTGACTGCTATCTATGAATTAAATATAAAGAGGGTTTATAATTATAAATATGCTGATATTAGCAGAATTATAAATAAGCTAATATGAAGAGAAATCTAGTCAAAATTATTATTACACTATTACTATTGTTATTAGTATAAATGTTAATATTTCTGTTTGTTTTCCTTTTGCTTTTTCGTAAATCATATGCCCCGACAATACACAGTTTTCAAAATGTTTATGAATAAAAATAAAACACATACTTAAAAAAAAAATTGGGGTGGACTTCAGCACTGCCAAAATTCTGCAAAATTGAAGTTCACACTTTTTAAAGGTGCCAGTTTGACAAAAACGTAAGGCCAGACAAGGAATAACAGATGGAAACTTAACAAGGAGAGATTCAACCTGGAAATGAGGAGAAACTTTCTGACAGTGAGAACAATCAACCTATGGAACAGAAGTTGCCTTCAAAAGTTGTGGGAGCTTCATCATTGGAAGCTTTCAAGAAGAGACTGGACAGCCATTGGTCAGATATGGTGTAGGATCTCCTGCTTGGGCAGGGGGGTTGGACTAGATGACCTACAAAGTCCCTTCCAACTCTGGTAATCTGTTATAAGAGACTTCTGGCTTTTGCTACTAACATGGCCCTCCTACAACAGTAAACTATTTCAAGTGAAAATTGAAAAGTTAAGTTATAGGTTTACCAGGTATTCCAGTATCTTAATTACAGAGCTATGACTGCAGTAAATCATGCTTACAATATGTGCTTCCTGTGGCACATTTATGCCTCAGGATGCTAAAAACCTAAAACTATAACTTTAAATTGGTAAAATCTGGATATGTGTTGTAAATCAGCGCTTCCTAACCTTTTTGGCACCAGGGACCAGTTTTATGGAAGACAGATTTTTCCACAGACTAGAATGGGAGGGAATGGTTTCATGCGCAATTTAGATCCTGCACATGCGCAGATGAAGCTTCATTCGCTTATGCGGCGCAATTCCTAACAAGCTATGGACTGGTATCAGTCTGCAGCTTGGGAATTGGGGACCCGTTGTAAATAATCCCTAATAAAATAATGTTTATGTTTCTGTAGAAAAGTATAGAGACTGCCTAAAAATATGAAAACGATGACAGCACAATGGTGCAAAATTAATGATTTTTCCTGGAACACACATGACTCAAAATTGGGGCCCAACATACTTTTTTTAAAAATGGTCTTTTGCTTCATGCGTAAAGCACATATTTTGTGGAAGGAAGGAGCACCCCTTAGTTTCCTTTGAGATCCTGAATTAAACCGATATTACAGAAGCTTGAACAAACCAAAGCCTGGTTTGCTCCCAATGAATAAGGAACCAAATCCATCTTCCTGTGGTTTATTCAGGAACTGTCAATCAGTGTGGTGAATTTGATTCTCCTTCTTTCAAAAGGTCAGTTAGGTTAAATTAAGTAGGGCCTTACATTTGAAAGTCAGTGTTGCAATGAAGTTGCTCTCCTTCCAGCTTGATTAAAAGGCAGACTTCAAACCTCTCAAAAGGCAGAATAAGGCCGGTCCTGATTTTTAAAGTCAGGTTCAAGAGTTTTTGAGCCTCCTGATAGTTTCAGTCATCTCAAAATCTCAGGAATGACAACAGCTGTTTCTGGATTCAGGGGTGGAAAGAGATCGAACAACGGACAGAAGATGCAAACGATTCATTTTAATGAAAGAGGATCCAGCTTCATCCAGAAATACAGTACAGTACAGTTTCCAGAAATCTCATTGCAGATCAACCCGGTTGATTTTTTTTAGACTTGAAAACCCTCCAGTCTTCCTCCAGTGCATTAAATCTCAAACATAAAAGGGAAGCATCAAACTCTATCCCAGATTCAAGAAGGGCTCAGAACAAAGGTGGACTCGAAGGGAGGAAAAGTCAGGATATCTCTCTCAACCCAGCTTCCCAGGTGATGTTCCCCAGGTGTTTTGCACTACCTGTCCAAAAAAAAAGGCTCTACAGTGGGAAGGGCCAGACTGCAGGCATGGCATGAGAATGGAGGGTCATAAACACAGGGTCAGCCAACTTCCTTCAAGAGACATCCAAACGTCATTGGAACAAGAATATCCTTGTTCTGTAGCAGAAAAACCCAATCACGACCCAACAGTTAAGAATTACTCAGCACTAAAAAGACATAACAGCTCAGATTGTGCAGTTTTGGGCAGTGGAGTTCTACCCCACAGGTGATTTGTGAAATAGCTTGGCACCAGAGGTGGGATTCCAAATTTTTTTACTACCAGTTCTGGGAGAGAGTGTGTCACATCCATGCGCGGCATTCAAAATACACCAATTTCAAGCACTACAGCTTACCTGCTAGGCAGCCCTGATAAGTAGAACAGCTGAGACGCGGGAATGCATTGTGCTGCGCAAATCAGCTGAGCTGAAAAACGCGGAAATATAGGAGCGGGGGCGATTGGGTGAGGCCAGCTGCTTGTGGTGAAGCTGTGCAAGCGTCGTGAGCTCTTCTCACAAATTGTTGGGGAGTGGGGGAATGAGGGGCACCGGAGAGGGGCCTCGGGAGACAAAGCAAATCCTGCGGGAGCTTCCGTGCTAAGAAAGGGTCTCCATGGTTAGGACTCATCCCCTAAAGTTAGGAGGCTCCAGAGCAAAAATCTGAGCGACTTTCATTTTTGAGACCTCCCCTCCTCTGCTTTCCACTTGGAAAACGGCTGTTTCCTTCTCAAGAAGGAACTGATCCCCAAACCGCAAGTAAGCCATCCAACCGGCTTTTATTCTGGGGAACCAAGTTTGTGCAAAGATGGTTTATGAACCCTGGACTGGGGCTCATATTACATGGTGCAAAATCAATGCCGTTCCTTGCGCAAACAGAGGGGAAGAAAGCACAGCATCGTGCAACATGCCAGCTCAGAATAGCCGAGCGGACGGATGGGATAGTTGGAGATCCTTCCTCTCCTTTCCGCCACCTCCCCCGACCCCCCGGCCCCCGTACTGATGCTACCCTAACCCTTTCCCCCTGGTTTCCATTATTTGGATTCAAATCGTGGTCCTGAACCTGGCTTGCGTCCTTTTGGTGCAAAAAGCGGCCTGTGATCTATTTGAAAAACAAGGCTTCGCATATCTCTCTCGTCTGCTCGGGCGAAGAGACACTGTGCCCGACGGTTCTGGGATCCGTGTAAATTTCGTAGTCGTTTCCACCCTGCAAAGGAGACCAACAGTGTAAGAAATCGATCCCAGAGAACGAAAGAAGAAGAAGAAGAAGAAGGAGGAGGAGGAGGAAGAGGAAGAGGAGGAGGAGGAGGAGGAGGAAGAAGGAGAAGGAGAAGGAGAAGGAGAAGGAGAAGGAGAAGGAGAAGGAGAAGGAGAAGGAGAAGGAGAAGAATCATAATCTCTCGGCCCACTTTGCTCAGCAAACACATTTCTTTGCTGCCCTTGAAAAAGTAGCTCAAAAAATTATTCCTGCTAAAAATTCTCGTCTGTTTTTCAGCAACTACGTTCTAGAGCAGGGGGTCTCCAACATCTGGCCACGGCCTGAAGGAGCTGCCGTAAATTGAATTGAAAGTTTCATTCCTGTTTTCAGGTTGGAAAAAAACATGTGGCTTGAAATCCAGGAAGGAAATCTCTCCACAGTTCTCCAGCTCTATGTTTAACTGGCTACTTTAGAGAGAATATCTTTCTGAAAAATAAACCTTGGGCAAAAACTGCAGAGCTACTGATTAGATAAACAGCTTTTGGGTTTCACCCAAAAGTTTTCACACTTTGGAGAGTCATTATTATTGAATGCAAGGGTCCCCAAACTTGGCAACTTTTAAGACTCGTGGACTTCAATTCCCAGAAAAGCTGGTTGGAGAATTCTGAGAGTTGAACTCCACAAGTCTTAAAGTTGCCAAGTTTGGAGACCTCTGGTGTAGGTCATCAACTATTTGATCAACTACTGCCTGAGCTACACTGCAACAATGAAGCTCCCCAGGAAAAGGTAGGTGCACAGGTGTTTTTTCCTATACAGGTAGCCTTCGACTTTACAGATTTACAGAGTGGGAAGGGACCTTGTAGGTCATCTAATCCTACCCCCACCCAAACAGGAGACCCTACACCAGAGGCCTCCAAACCTGGCCACTTTAAGACTTGTGGACTTAAACTCCCAGAAAAGCTGGCTGGAGAATTCTGGGAGTTGAAGTCCACAAGTCTTCAAGTGGCCAAGGTTGGAGATACCTGCTCTAGAGGGAAGAATTCTATACAGGCAATCCTCAACTTACAACTTTAAGTTTAGCAACCATTTGAAGTTGCAACACACTGAAAAAAGTGACTTATGACCGTTTTTCACACTTACGATCCTTGCAGCATCTCCGTGGTCGTCTGATTAAAATTTGAACTTTTGGCAACTGGTTCATATTTATGATAGTTTCATTGTCTTAAGGGTCATATAATCACCTTTTGCCACCTTCTCACAAGCGAAGACAACGGGGAAGCCAGTTTCACTTAAAAACCCTTTGGTGCTGACTTAACAACTACAATGACTCACTTAACAACTGCAGCAAAAAACGGTTATAAAAAGGGGCAAAACTCCCTCAACAACTGTCATGGTTGTGCTTTTCCAGGAGGCAACTGGATTCCCTTGTTGTTGTTTTTTCTTTTGAAGATGTTTCGCTTCTCATCCAAGAAGCTTCTTCAGCTCTGACTGGATGACTTTTATTCCTTGCCTATTTCTTCCCCACTATCCTTCCTGTCAAGAGCTGGAGAAGCTTCTTGGATGAGAAGTGAAACGTCTTCAAAAGAAAAAAAAACAAAGAAAGTCCAGTTGCCTCCTGAAAAAAAATCCCCTTTGGGACAACCAGGACTTGGAGGACAGAGAATCTCTACAGACTGGACCGTACCAGCTTCTTCTGGCCGCCTACTCACCGGCATGGTCTTATCTCCAAAGAAATAGATCTTCTCGAAGTTGTCCTGGGCCACAATTCCCAAGCAGTACCGTTTGTCCCAACCATTGGGGAAGACGTCGAAGCTGATCTGCCCTCCTGCAGAGGTCAGAGAGAGAAGAGGATGAGTGGGACGAGCGGCAGACGTGTGACAGAGCTGCTCTGAGCAAAGCGGGACACCGAAGGGAGCCAACATCCAAAGACGAAGAACGCAGGAACCATGAATGAATCCAAGGGACTGTTCAGTCCTGGCCAGAGACGGTGACATGTTCAAATGTCTCTCTAACAGGGCAATGCTAGCTCTAATGGGGGTGGGGGGAATTCAAGGGTTTCCAAAACTCCATGAAAAAACCCTCAGGTGGTCAGTTATGAAGCTGTGGTGGATTACAGGGAGTCCTCGGCTTAGAATCCTTTGTTTAGCAACCATTCAAAGTTACAGCAGCATGGAAAAACTAGCTTATGACTGCACTTATGACCGTTGCTGCATCCCCCTCCCCTCAGGTGGCCAAAATTAGGGCACTTGGCAACTGGCATGTATTTATATGATGGTGTTCTAATCCAGCTCCCAAAACACGACAAACCCTCTGTAGTTATTGTGGTTAGCTGGCTGCAGGTGTGGACGGCTGAGGAGAGCGAGGACTCAGATGAGGGGCCAGGACCGTTAGGGAGTGGACTGCTGCCTTCAGAGATTGTGGGGGTGGTAGCAGCGATGAAGAGGTCCCCGAGGAGCCTGTGCCAAGTGCGTGTGCGCACAGGATTGCTTGCAGGAAAGAGCAGCTGCAGCAGCTCGGGCGACTCGGGAGTAAGGCTGCAAGGTAATGGCCCCTCCTTCAAGAAGATAAAAGCCAGCTGTGAATCGGACGTTCTTTGCAGGAAGCAAAGATGTTTTGAAACTCAAGCCTCGTGGACATTCCAGTATCTTAGTTGGTATTTGAAGACTCTTGTAAAATATTTCTAGGTAACCTTATCTGTTATTCTTGGCAGCCTCGCACAGTTTTGGTGAGGCTCGTGCTTATCAAAGTTAATTAGTTTGAAGCAGCCTTTTAACCAGGGATTCGTAAGAATCATTAAAAGGTTTCTGTTCCCTTTGGTTTGTGTTTGTTTTATTGGACAAGGATTTGGGTCAGAACAGTAGCTGAAGCAATGATTCCTTTATTAGGAGCGCCAGCAAAAAGTTTCCCTTTCACTGCAGGCTAACAAGTCTGTCCGGCAGGGAGATGAATAATTGTCTGCCACACCCATTCATCTCCGCCCCCTGCCTTTTATCCCCAGAGATAGGGTGGGGCCTCATTAGCAGCGGTGGCTCTTCCGTCCCAAGGACCGGCCCATAGATTTCCACTGCTCTCCTCTCCTCCGCCTTCTATGCATCTGCACGTCAGGCACTGACCCAGCTGTTCTTCCTCTTCCTCATCAGCCACATCCGGACATGGGGGCTGTTGATTCTCCATCTGAGGGCTGATGGATGGCCCAGGCTCTGCCTCTCTCTCTCTCTGCCAGCTCCATTCCCGCTTCCCCCTTGGAGCTCTCAGGCTGCCTCCCTGCTAACCCAGACCCCCAGGTCTCCTCCTTATCTGATTCAGCTGCTGGAGGGGCTTGCGGCTGACAGGCCACAAACTGCAGTGTCATGGACTCACGTGATCATCACTTGTGACCTTCCCAGCCAGCTTCCCACAAGCAAAGTTAATGGGAGAAGCTGCATTGCTTAAGGACAGGTGGTTCACTTAACAACTGCAGTTGATTTGTAGTTGCAAAACTGGGTGCAGCTCACTAAACAGTCGCTTGGCTTAGCAGTGGAAATTCTGCTCCCAATTACAGTCATAAATCAAGGGCGACCTTCATATATGGTTCTGAAGAGCTGGGGATCCTGGAGAGTCACCGCATCCCCACAGTAAATCTGAACCATTATGGCATGTCGTAACTGCACCCTCTTACATAAACTTTTCAGCCCTGAAAGAGCCCACCTGGAAGACTAGCTGTGTGTGTGTGTGTGTGTGTGTGTGTGTGTGTGTGTGTG
>NW_020769332.1:2963167-2998323 GCF_900518735.1 Pseudonaja textilis | reverse complement strand
GAGAGAGAGAGAGAGAGAGAGAGAGAGAGAGAAAGAGAGAGAGAAAGAGAGAGAGAGAGAGAGAGAAAGAGAGAGAGAGAGAGAGAGAGAGAAAGAGAGAGGGAAAGAGAGAGAAAGAAAGAGAAAGAGAGAGAGAGAAAGAGAAAGAGAGAGAAAGAGAGAGAGAGAAAGACAGAGAGGGAAAGAGAGAGAGAAAGAGAAAGAGAAAGAGAGAGAAAGAGAGAGAGAGAAAGACAGAGAGGGAAAGAGAGAAAGAGAGAGAGAGAGAGATGCCAGATTTCCTCCCTTGAAGTTGGAGCTTCAGCGGAGAAGGCCCAAAGGGAACATGCCACTAGCCCCAAGCTTATCAATTATTATGAATATGCTAATATTCCATTTTATTCCAGGATATTGTTTTAAATGTGCTGCTTTAATATAAGTATTGTCTAGTGCTGAGTTAAATTCAATGGATAGTTGAAACTCGGACATTCTATTTTGTGGTACATATGGTTAAAGGATAATAACAATAACAACAACAATAATAATAGTAATAGCTTATCCCAGGTCTTTTGGAAGACTTGGTAGTAGGTGGACAAAAATGCGAAATCCAGTCTGAATAGCTGGCTGACCCTTATAACAACAACATTGGACCTGAATATCCTGACTGCAAAAAAACCTCCACCTTATTCAGAACTCCCTGGTGCTGTCAACTTTGTTGCTTGTATCTCTACAATTTATATTGTTTTATTTGTTTCCTAGCATGGATACATCACCTAGGTATCTTACGATTCTTGATGAATTTTTTTTTTTTAAATGTACACTGAGAACATATGCACCAAAGACAAATTCCTTGTGTGTATAATCACACTTGGCCAATAAACCTATTCTGTTCTGTTCTAGTTCTATTTCTATTTCTATTCCATTCCAATTCCTATTCCCTTCCCTTCTCTATCCTATTCTATCCTATTAGTCCATTCTATTCTATCCTATTCTATTCCCTTCCCTATTCCATTCTATTCTATTCCCTTCCCTATTCCCTCCCCTATTATATCCCATCCTATCCTATTTCTATTCCATTCCATTCCCCTATTCCCTATTCTCTTCCCTATCCTATCCTATCCTTTTCTATTATTCCTTATTCTATCATTCTCTAGGCTAGCATAGAAGGAGGTCCTCCCTTAATGTGATTTTCTGGATATGCAGGCATTTAGGATGCTTTCTGAATGCAGATATTTCCATTCTTTAAAAAGTGGTACCTATGGAAAACGTGAGGCCTTTTCCTGCAAAGTCACGTCGTAAATCAGCGACAAATCTGTCCCGGATCTGCTCCCTCTGTTCAAGAAATTTAAAAAAAAATCCATCAGTTTAGGGAAAAAAAGAGGATTTTTTTCAATAGCTCGGTGCCACAAGATAATTGACACCAAGACAACTTTTTATGTTATTGTAGAGAGTAAAAAAAGGTGACCTTGGTGGAACTATGCAAGAGCTCTTACTTAGGCAGAGGGATTAAAAACGTTTTTTAAAGTCAGAACAATGAGATAACATTTGGGGCTCAGACAAGATGCTTTCCTGATTCATGGTATTTCTCAATCTCAGCCACTTAAAAGATGGATGGACTTTGACTCCCAAAATGGCTGTCTGAGGAATTCTGGGAAGTGAAGTCCTCCCATCTTCCGGTGGCTGAGTTGAATTACACTGGAATGAAGTATAAAAAGGAGGCAAGGCAGCAAGGACTGGCAAGAAAATGTTATTTCAGACAGCCAACCTCAATAAATATAATTTTAGCCTCCTTGTGGAATTGATTTCCTAGTCTGGTCTGGTGGGACCATTTGGTGGGATGGACAATTGTGCCCTGAATCATCAACACAACTAACAAACTGCTGACACATATGTAGTTACTTCAACCAAATTCAAAGCCATCGCTTGAAACTTTCAAGAAGAGATTGGACTCCCATCTGTCAGAAATGGTGTAGGGTCTTCTGCTCGTGCAGAGGGTTGGACTAGAACAGTGGTCGCCAACCAGTGAGCCGGGGACCAGTGGTGGTCCATGAGAAAATTTGGGTGGTCCACAGAGAAATGTCACCCCACAAAGCAATTAATCCAGGTTGCGCAGGAACACAAGGCTTGTGTCGCTTGCACTGCAAACAACATGAGGTAGTGAGGGGAGGAGGGGAAGGGGGAAAGGGGGGGAACTTGCCCCACCTCACCCCATGCGCCTGGCCTGGACACTGGGCTGCTTCTTTCTTCTTCTGCTTTTGGCTGCACGCAAGGACCCTGCAAGGCCTCCTGCTCCAAGAGGCTGCGCCAGCATGAAAAGTCTCACAAAGACTCATTTCTGACGTTGTTTGGGGAAGAGAAACTTCTGCTGCTTCTGCTGCTTTCCTTGCGTGAAGCCAAAAGTCTCTCTCTCTCTCTCTCTCCCCCTGAGAACGGAGCTGGAGACAGCATCCTGCGATCCCAAATAAAGAACGATCGATCGGGAGGAAAACAGGGTGGGTCATTTTCCTGCAGACTCTTTTGGGGGATTTTCCCAGGGTCTCTGGTCCGTGGGATTTAAAATGATGAGTTTGGTGGTCCCTGAGGTCCAAAAGGTTGGCGACCCCTGGACTAGATGACCTCCAAGGTCTCTTCCAACTCTGATTATCTTGTTATCATTTGTTACTTCTGAGCACAGAAACACTGTAATCCCACAATTCCGTGTCTGTGCTCCACAGACGGGCTTCAGAAATGGTACTATGGGCCCTTCAATCTATAAGTAGTCCTTGACTTACGACCACAATTGAGCATAAAAATTTTGTCACTAAGTGAGACATTTGTTCAGTGAGCTTTTAACTACCTTTCTTGCCACAATTGTTAAGTGAATCCCTGCAGTTATGAAGTAACACTAATTTGCAAAGTGAACTAGGGCTCCCCCGTTGACTTTACTTGTCTGAAGGTCGGCAAACGGGGATCACGTGTTCCCTGGACACATATAATGTGACTCAGAATTTTGATCATGTGACCGTGGGGAATGCTGCAATGGTCGTTAAGTGTGAAAAGCAGTCAGGGGTCACTTTTTTCAGTGTGGTTGTAACTGCAGTCACTAAACGAACTGCTGCCAATTCAAGGACTGCCTGTATTTTCAGTTCCCACAAAAGTCTGGTCAATTTCTGGGGCAGGGGCTTGAGTGGCAAATAACTGATTTTGTTCCACCCATCACTCTTCTTAAAATACTGTCAACTCATAAAATATTTCTATGGTCTTTTTAGAGTTGCCAATAGAAAGGGAGGAGGCCGCAGTGGGCAGATTGCATTCCATCAATGTTTTCAAAGATAGTAACTAGGCGACTGAAGTTTCTGCCAAGCAAAATTCTAACTGGAGAGCCTGATTGATGACTCTGGGCTATGGAGGTGTCCCATTGGAGAATATGAATTATGTTACACCCAGGGGGTGGGAGAAAACCAGGGTCAAGGGTGACAATGAATGATGTGCCTCAGAGTCGGCTAGACCGAGGCAACTAAACCAAGTGACTCTGGGCAGCTTACAATCCTAAAACAATTGAAAAGACATTGAAACAATAAAACATCCATCCAATAAATAAGTATAAACAGCAGCTGGGTGTCAACTCATAAAATATTTCTATGGTCTTTTAGAGTTGCCAACAGAAAGGGAGGGGGGAGCAATGCGGCAGCTTGCAAACTGAAACTGCATTCCATCATTGTTTTCAAAGATAGTAAGTAGGTGACCGAAGTCTTTGCTGTGCAAAATTCTAACTGGAGAGCATGATTGATGGCTCTTGGCTATGGATGTGTCCCATTGGAGAATATGAATTATGATACACCCGGGGGTGAGGGGAAACCAGGGTCAAGGGTGACAATGAATGATGTGCCTCAGAGTCGGCTAGACCGAGGCAACTAAACCAAGTGACTCTGGGCAGCTTACAATTCTATAACAATTGAAAAGACATTGAAACAATAAAACATCCATCCAATAAATAAGTATAAACAGCAGCTGGGTGTCAACTCATAAAATATTTCCATGGACGTTTTAGAGTTGCCAATAGAAAGGGAGGGGGGAAAGGGGTTTAAAAGAGCAGTGCGGCAGCTTGGAAATCGAAAGTGCATTCCATAAATAGTTTTCAAAGATAGCAGCTTAGGTGACGGAAGTTTTTGCTGTGCAAAATTCTAACTGGAGAGCATGATGGATGGCTCTTGGCTATGGAGGTGTCCCATTGGAGAATATGAATTATGATACACCCAGGGGGTGGGGGAAAACCAGGGTCAAGGGTGACAATGAATTGTGTGTCTCAGAGTCGGCTCCACCCAGGCAGTGCCGGACATGTTAACTCCCAATAAATCCTTTTGAAGATTTGGAAATTTGGCTCGAGACTCATGATTTAAATGGGGGCGGGGGGCGGGGGTTAACTACTGGAGCCCTGACAAATACCCAGGCAGTCCTCAACTTATGACCTTAAGGACTGTTTCAAATTCTGATGGACCTACCTGGCAGTTAGATTTGGAGTCCCAATGGTTGCCCTCCTCCCTGGTGCAATCACTTGACAAAACTTCAGGCGTTTGGCAATCAGGCAATCATGTCACCTCATTTTACAAGGTTGTTTTTATCCAACTTCCATTTATTGGTAAAACTGGGCCCATAATAAACCACTGGTTCGCTTAAGAATTGCAGCATTCGCTTAACAACTGCGGATTCATTTAATGACTGTCACAAAAATGTCAAAAAATGGACCAGTCACCAACCTGCGTTACAACCATCACAAGTTCCAATCATGGTGGGCAGGTCTCATTACGTTTATAATTCAAGGACTGCCTGGATCCAAGAATTAATTACAACAGAGCTGGAAGGGACCTTGGAGGTCTTCCAGTCTACCCCCCTGCTCTGGCAGGAGAACCTATACCATTTCAGACAGGTGACTGGTCTGTTCTGTTTTTAAAACCTCCAGTGGTGGAGCGCCCATGATTTCCAGAGTCAAGCTGTTCCACTGGTTAATCGTCCTCCTTGTTAGGAAATTTCGCCATAGTTCCAGGTTGCTTCTCTCTTTGATTAATTTCCATCCCTTGTTTCTTGTCCTGCTCTCTGGTGCTTTGGAGAATAATTTCACCCCTCTTCTTTGTGGCGGCCCCTCAAATACTGGAAGACTGCTATCCTGTCCCCTCTAATTCTTCTTTTCTCTAGACTAGCCAAACCCAAAACCTGCAGCTGTTCTTCATATGTTTTAGTCGCCAGGCCTTTGATCATCTTAGTTGCTCTTCTCTGAACTTTTTCCAAAGTCTCAACCTCTTTTTTGCAGTATGGTTCTTTGCTCATTTACAGTTTATTGAAGTCTAAACCTGGCTGGTTTCCTGCCTCCCCTCCCCTGAAACAACCCAGATTACTAAGGAGGCACCGGAAGGATGAAAGCTACGCCGTCACCTGCCTTGTCAAGCTCAAAAAACTCCATCCGTTCCGCTTGGCTACAGCTTCTGCCAACGGGAGAAACGTTCAGCATCCCATTTCGGAATTCAATGAAAGTGCCCCTAAAAAAAAGAGAAGAAAATCATATATATGTGTTATGTCTCACCTGGACAAACAAAGTAATAAGTCCAAACTTCCAACTGAAACACAAATAAGCAGGCAAGTCCGGTAACTACAAGGTTAACTTCCTTAATCCAAAAACATTCTTGGCAGTCTCACGCCAGCTGTCTGCCAAGTCTGATAAGGAAGCATAAATCACAAGCCATGAGGCCACACAGGAAAAATGCAGAAGCTTCTATCCCAAATAAGAACGAGAATCTAGAGCTAACACGCCCACTTTTATTCCCTGAGGGGTGTGTCAGTCTCTCATCTCAGTCCCTGTTTTGTCCTTTCCTTCTACGTTGCATCTCACGCCTATGCCTGCGTCTTTGCCTCGCATCAAACCAACATTCCTCAGTTTGATCCTCAGCCAGAGGCTCTGCTACACTCTTCTGATTATCTGCCGACACCTGAGGCACAACCAGGGAGGAAGGTCCTGGGGAGGAAGACAATTCCAAATCCTCCAGCAAAGCAGGCTCAAACCTCAGAGCCAAATCCTCCTCTTCCTCATGGCTCAAGTCTGTGTCCTCCAGCAAAGCAGGCTCAAACCTCAAGGCCAAATCCTCCTCTTCCTCATTACTCAAGTCTGTGTCTTCTAACAGAGCAGGCTCAAACCTCCGACTCACAACATGTATTATGTATGTATGTATGTATGTATGTACGGTATTCAGCTTTGTTCAGGTATTTTCCCACGTCATTATAGTTGTGCTTTTAAAGTTGTAGCAACATTTCGGCAGAATCTCATCTGCCATCTTCAGGCTTCTATATATCTCGTTTGGAGGTTCTAGCAGGGGAGCGCAGCTATCGTATACCCTTGACCGAAGATTGGTACACTCCTTCTATCTGGGATGGTCATCCTCTTCCAGCGAGCGTGCAGCTCCGGGCGGGACGCACATGGAGCGTTGAGGGAGGAAGGGGACACCCGCCTAGCCAGCCAGATCAGCCAAATCAACCCTGGCGATCAATGGGGTGACAGATGTCGCAGCCAGATCACCCTCACATCCAATATATATATATAGTTGGAGAGCAGAATAATTTATCATTTTCATTTATCTCTGTTGTCCCCTCCCACTGGGCCGGGAGACAACAGAGATAAATGACTTTTTCCTGCCTTTATAATTTTTACCAATAACTCAAGGCAGCGAACACACACACATACACACTACTTTTTCCTTCTCCTCCCTTCTATTTCCCCCACAATAACAACCCTGTGAGGTAGGTTAGGCTGAGAGAAGGACTGGCCCAAATCCTCTGCAGTTGTTGGAAATATACCACCAGGACTTTCAGCTAGGATGTTTCGAGCAACGAGGATGATTGAAGAACAGTTGCAGGAACCGAGTATGGCTAGTCTAGAGAAAAGAAGGACTAGTGAGGACACCACAGTGGTGTTCCAGTATTTGAAGGGCAGGGGGTCAATTTATTTTCCAAAGCATCAGAGGGCAGGAAAAAAAAATGGATGGAAACTCATCAAGGAGAGAAGCAACCTAGAACTAAAGAGGAATTTCCTGATAGTTAGAACCATGAACTAGTGGAACAACAGCTTGCTTCCAGAAGCAACCTCCATCACTGGAAGTTTTTAAGAAGAAGCTGGATAGTCACTTGTCTGAAATGGTATAGGTTCTCCTGCTTGAGCAGGGGCTGGACTAGCAGACCTCCAGGGTCCCTTCTGATGGATTGATTCTGACTGAGCTGCACTCAACCAGAGTAACGGCATAATTACCGAAGAGAATCTATCTGCTTGAGGGGTGTTTCTAGCACAACCTACAATGTTCAAGAGCCATACTGCATAAAAAGGAGGAGGGAAGTCAGTGCTCTCCTTGTTTAGTGTACAGGTGCCCTGCAAGTAGAAAGCTAGCATTCAGGAGAAAGCGATCAGGATTCCCTCCCTGATTTGCTAGTTTACACTGGGAGTTTTGCAACCTAAATCCAGATTGACATGTTTATTCTGCACGGAGGAACAGATATTATATTGGTTAATTATTTCATCAAAGAGCAGAAGGTGACAAAATTATTTTCCTGACTCTCTCTACATGACAAAAGCAAGAGGCAGCTATAACTTTCATGCTGTGACTTTCCCAGAGTGGTGGGTTCGAAACACTTTGCTTTTTTTTTTTTTATAAAAGTTTTTATTGTTTTTTAACATACAAACAAACAGACAAAACATAAAAACATCAGCTCCCCCATATTTATATACAAACAGTGAGTCGGTTGGTTCATCAGTTTTGTGCGTTCACTTCATAGTCACAATTACAATTACCTTATATAATAACTCTTATTGTCAATACAAACTTATAAATCATCATATCATTATTAAAAAAAAAAGAAAAAGTTTGACTACACTTTTATTCGATCATGCCTTTGTGAGATAACTATATTTTAAAAGATTTATTCTAAAACAAATCATATAGTCGTGCCAGTTCTATCTTAAAATAAAAAGAAAAAAGGAAAAAGGAAACCATTACATAAGTATAATATCCAATACCAAGCATAAGAAAAGAAAAATAAATTCAATATTATTCCTTATTATCTAGCATTTCAAATATTCTATTTTTGTATTTCATCATTCAGCCATTGATAGAAAAGATCCCAAATTATATAAAATTGTTTATCTTCTTGCTCTCTGATTTCAAAAGTCAATCTACTCATCTCAGCACATTCCAATATTAACACTTTGCTTTTTTGATGTTGTAGCGTTCTCAGGAAATGTCCTATATTGTGATTATTACAAAGCAGAGACTGAATTTCTATGATCTTTTCTGCAGTGGTCATTATATGAGTTGTAAAACAAATGCTCTGGTTGTTAAGCAAATCCATTGTTTATTATGGGCTGGGTTTGCTGAAAACCAGAAGTGTCAATTTTTGGCAAAAACGTAAAATGCTGTAACTATGCGATGCTGCAAATGGCTGTAAATGCAGGCTGGTTGCCAAATGCCCAAAATGTGGTCACATGACTATAGGAGTGTGGCCATTGTACCTTTGGAATTGGGTCATATGTACTCCTGGGGAGGTTGGTCATAACGTTGAACTAAGTGGCTGGTCGTAAGTCAAGGAGAGATTCAACACGGAAATAAGGAGAAACTTTGTGACAGCGAGAACAATCAACCGATGAAACAGAAGTTGCCTTCGGAAGTTGTGGGAGCTTCATTATTGGAAGCTCTGAAGAAGAGACTGGACTGCCATCTGTCAGAAATGGTGTAGGGCAGTGGTGGCTAACCTTTTTGGGCTACTGTGCCAAAAATTGTCCGTGTGCTTGCACACTTGCACTCGCATGCCAGCACCCAGGGGGCAATGCGCCCCTCCCAATGCCCCCATGCACGCGCAATCCCCACCCCACCCACCTCCGCCACCCACTTACCTGCACTGCACCTCACAGCTGTTTTTCAGCCGGTTTGAGGCCTTTTTTGGCCTCTCAGGGGCTTGGGGGAGGCTTCTGCAGGCTTTGCAGGCTGAAAACTAGCCCCGTTTTGTCACTTCTGGTATTTTCAGAAAATCGAAGTGATGAAAACAGGGCTAGTTTTCGGCCTGCAAAGCCTGCAGAAGCCTTCCTCAAGCCTTTGGGGGGCCAGAAAAGGCCTCAAACGGGCTGAAAATCAGCTGTGAGGCACACACATACGCAGTGATGTTTGCCTGCAGCTCGCATGCTGGCACAAATAGCTCTGCATGCCACCTGTGGCATGCGTGCCATAGGTTCGCCATCACGGCGTAGGGTCTCCTGCTTGTGTGGGGGGGTTGGACTAGATGACCTATAAGGTCCCTTCCAACTCTGTTCATCTGTAAATCTGTAAAGTCAAAGGCCACCTGTATAGGAAAGCACTTTTACGCACCTACCTTTTCCTGGGGAGCTTAATTTTTGCAATGTAGCTCAGGCAGTAGTTGATCAAATCCTGAAGCAGCTCTTCCCCCAGGTGTTCTTGGATGCTCTGCTCAGGAGAGGCAAAGAAGAATCAAAACAGAGTCCCAAACCTCCAGAAGCAACTCTCAAGAAATTAAACCCCAGCAAAATACTTTCTGGGTTCTACTTCTCAAAGCTCGGAGGATGGTTTCTTCCTGGGGGATTCTTACTGGCCAGGCTGGGATCAAATGGGTGGGGTCCCCATGGGGTGATTCTTACACGGGTTCAGCAACCGTGATTTGGCCAAAGGTCCACCTTGTCTCTCATCAAGAGCCTCAGTGGCACAGTGGTTAAAGTGCAGTACTGCAGGTTACTTCTGCTGACTTCCATCTGACTGCAATTTGGCAGTTCGAATCCCACCAGGCTCAAGGTTGACTCAGACTTCTGTCCTTCTGAGGTGGATAAAATGAGGACCCAGATTGTTTGGGGCAAGAGGCTGACTCTGTAAACAATTTATAGAGGGCTGTAAAGTAAAGCTAAGGTAAAGGTTCCCCTCGCACATATGTGCTAGTAGTTTCTGGCTCTAGGGGCCAGTGCTCATCTCCGTTACAAGCCAGCGCTGTCCGAAGACGTCTCCATGGTCATGTGGCCGGCATGACTAAACACCGAAGCTGTACGGAACGCTGTTGCCTTCCCACCAAAGGTGGTCCCTATTTTTCTACTTGCATTTTTACATGCTTTCGAACTGCTAAGTTGGCAGAAGCTGGGACAAGTAACAGGAACTCACTCCATAACATGGAGCTGGGGATTTGAACCACCGAACTGCCGATTTTTCTAATCGACAAGCTCAGTGTCTTAGCCACTGAGCCACCACGTTCCCTGTAGCATTGTAAAGCGGTATATAAGTCTAAGGGGTATTGCTATCACAGCTAAACATCTTCTTTTCTTTTTTTTTGCAAATATATCTTTACCATTCACCATTGTTGCCAAATTAGGTGACAAATGGAGATGTCCAAAACACCAAAGCAGAACACACCAAAACAGGCAACCAGCATGTCAAATAAAGGCAAAAAGCTAATTATCATAAATCAGATTATGCTAAATCAATGTGAAAGCCCAGAAAAGACCAAGGATGATCCAAATGGCCTTGAGGGAGGAACAGGATCTCTTTGGGAAATCAAACTGATATTCTTTGCACTGGAATCTTTTCCTTCAAGTTCCCAATAAACATCCACTCAGCCTCTGGGACTGAACTGATTTTAAATCTGCGTATAGGTGAGCCATTCTCACATCTTTGGGCCAGCAATTCCGTAAGGTTCATTGTGCCCTGATTGAGGAGGCGTTTCTGTGAAGCGTGCTCTGTGGAGTATGCTGTGCAGGAGAGCCAGAGTTGAGAAATACGCAATGTTTCCAAAAAGAGACATTCTGAGGCCAAAATCACCCCTTGCCTTGCACATTCGGAGGAGCCCCACTGTGAATGGAGTGCCTCAAGCCCCAAAGTATTTGATTTACTTATTTAGTTGTCCAATTTATCAGCTGTCCATCTCCATTTAAAACCCACTTTTAAAAGAATACATTAAAAGATTATAAGAAGCTATAGGGCAGGGGTGTCCAACCTTGGCCACTTTAAGCCTGGAGGACTTCAACTCCCAGAATTCCCCAGCTGGGGAATTCTGGGAGTTGAAGTCCTCCAGGCTTAAAGTGGCCAAGGTTGGACACCCCTGCTATAGAGCAGGGGTCGCCAACCTTTTGGACCTCAGGGACCACCAAACTCATAATTTTATATCCCAGGGACAACTAACTGGTTCTGTGGGCGTGGCCTAATTTGTGGGTGTGGCTTGGTCATGTGATTGGCTGGGCATGGCTTGTATGTTATAAATTATAAATATTTATATAAACATTGAATTTTTTATAAAAAAAGAGCAACTTTTACCCAAAATCAGGCAAAGCAGTCAGGCAGATTGAGTTGCTCACAGAATCAAAGATTCATTTGGAAATCTATCTATCTGCCATTGGCTGTCTGTCACATAAAATTTGCTTGCAAGCAAACTCACAAAATTAACTTACAACACACCATGTATGTAAATATTGAATTTATTAAAAAAGCAACTTTTATCCAAAATCAGGCAGATTGAGTCGCTCACAGAATCATTCAGTGATCTATCTATCTGCCATCGGTTAGCTCAGTCTCTCAAATTTGCTTGCGGCGAGTCTGCACTGAATTTGCTTGCAAGCAAACCTTCAGTCCTAAATGAGGTTCGGCTGTGCTTAGCTAGAAAGCAAGAAATCCAACCATTTCCTGCTTCCTAGCTAATCTAAATCTCCCGGCACAGAAGAACAGATGATGGTCGGAAAAGGAAAAAGAGCAATTTAACAGGCAAGTTTATTGGGTAAGGAGTGAGTGGACGGGGAGCGTTCCAGCGGGCCATGTGGGCTGAGCAGCCTTGTGTTTCTGCGCAGCCTGGATTAATTGCTTTGGGCGGGGGGTGCTCTGGGTGTGAGATTTCTCTGTGGCCCACCAAAATTTTCTCACGGCCCACCAGTGGGCCACGGCCCATCGGTTGGTGACCACTGCTATAGAGAGTCTCAACTTACAACCACAGCTGAGCCCAACATTTCTGCAGCTAAGTGAGACATTAATTCAGTTTTTCTCCATTGCAACCGTCATAAATATGAATCGGTTGTCATGCATCTGAATTCTGATCATGTGACAGTGGGGATGCCCCACGGTCATAAGTCACTTTTTTCAAGGTCATCGTAACTTGGAAAGGTCACTGAAGGAACTGTTGTAAATCAAGGACTACCTGTATAAAATAAAATGTATAAAAATTTCAGCTCTCTTTTTTCTTTTTAACTGCACCCCACATCACTGTTCTTACAATGCAGGTAGTCCTCGAGTTACGATCATTCATTCAGTGACTTGAAGCTAAGGAAGGGTTTTACGACTAGTCTCCAAAGTTCTACAAGACTTCCTAATAAGTGGTTTTGGGTAACAAAGAAAAAAGTTTGGGAAGCTCTGCTTAACGTCGAATCAGACACCAGGGTCATACTACCATATGTGGTGGACATGCCCCAAAGCCAAAAAATACTGGAAGACAATATACACATGGTTGGAAAATATGATAAGAAACCTGAGACATTTTTGATGGGCATGATTCCACGAAATTAAAATAAGGGTAAGACATATTTGGTTTTACACATCCTAACAGCAGCTAGGATCGCATATGCACAATGTTGGAAAAACCCAGAAATCCCTGCAGACGATATTATAATCAAAAAAAATTCTGGAATGTGCAGAGATGAATAGGTTAATTCTAAAAATTAAAGGAAAAGAAGATTCGGACTACTTCATAACATGGGAACTATTCTATAAATGGTTAAATGACAGATATTGGGGTTAGAGGAGTGGAATTAGGTGAAATATGGTTTATAGAAGAAAGAAAAACAGATGGGTAAATATTTCTGACTGTTATATCATTGATACTATAATGGAAGATAATGTATGTTACAATATGATTAATGCTATTGTATTTGTTTATATATTACTGCATATTTGTTTATATATATATGATCATAATGATGTTGTTTGTATGTTAACAGTTTGGACACCTAGAGAGCACACTGTTCAACATAGAAAGGAAATGTTTGATATAAAACAATAAAAAATATTTCAAACCCTGCATTAATATCAATATATGAGACAAAATATGTCAGTTGGTCCTAACTTACAAACCTACCTGCTTCTCAAGAAGTTTTCCATCCTTGTAGGACACCAGACCATTTTCTGGGAAAACATAGTCATATTTTCCAACCACTACCCTCCAAACAAGGAAGAAAAAAAAAGGAGCTTTAATTTATATTATTCAGTTCAGAGAACATTTCCATGAAATTAACAGGAAAAAAAAAACTTCTTTCCTATTTCTCCTCTGAATTCATAAAGCACTTGATATTTTTTTATTTTAAAAAAAGAGTCGGTACAGCCACCTCAAAGCAATCGGGTAAATTAATGGCATTCAGTTGCATATGATGTGCGGTAAATATGCCCAAGGATAACTGACAATCTCTGTGCCTCTCGATGCCAAATAACTACACAGAAAACTGGTGTGTTAGGAAGCAAAGTGACAGTTTCTAACATTGTGTTTATTTACTGTACAAAAATGCCTCTGGGCCCCAAATAGACCAAACAGCATCTTTGAAAATGAAGATGGCAAGGTGGGTGCCACTCACTCTTTGAAATATCTTTATTAATTGCATGTTATTTTTCACTCTTCTTTTTTGTAAAGCTGAAAACCACTTTTGAAAAAAGATTTTTGGCATGAAAAATTCAAATCACTCCTTATTGTTCCAATATCACTTTTATGTGCTGATGGTGTAAATTTCTTTTTGTGGCTTGTTGCAAACCATTATAATAAAGTTACCATTAAATCAGAGGTCTTCAAACTTGGCAACTTTAAGACTTGTGGACTTCAACTCCCAGAATTCTCCAGCCAGCACTGAATGGAAAACCCCTGATATTGCACTAATATTGCACTATACAATAGAATTCAGTATAGTTACTGCCCTGGGATAGAAGCTGTTTTTCAGCCTATTTGCCCTTGTTTTTATTATTATCCTGTACCGTCTGCCAGATGGTAATAGTTCAAAAAAGGGGGTGCCCAGGATGAGGTGGATCTTTAAGGATGTTTTGAACTTTCTTAAGGCAGCGGGAGCTCTAAAACTCTTCCAAAGAGGGGAGAGGGCAACCCAGGATCCCCTGGGCAATCTGCCCCTGTGCAATGAATGCGATAAAGAAGGCAAAGACAGCTGCCCAGCCCATAATGACAATTCGGACAACTTTGCCACTCCTGGCTGGGCTTCCCACGCCTTCTCCTTCTTCTTACCGTCCTCCCCCAGTTGTTCTTGGATCTTTTCGAAGTCTGAGCCTCCAACCACGCCAACTTTCACCTTCTGCCTCAAAGCCTGTAGGAAATCTGCCATATCGGAGGTGATTTTCTGGATCGGTTGAAAAAGAGAAATTGGTGTGTCAATCAGATCAAACAGGGATTCCAGCAACACTCGCAAGCTCTCTTGATGGTCCCTATTATTATTTCCACACCCCTCATTTATAATGTGCATTTCTTTCCATCTTGTTCTGAAAATGGTTCTGGGAGATAGGAGGGGAGGCCATGAAGTGATCCAGTGGGATTGAATTTGGGCCTTAAGCCCAAATTTCAAACTCTTAACAGAATAAGTGAATTGGAAGGGGCCTTGGAGGTCTTGTAGTCCAGCCTCCTGCTCATGCAGGAGAGGCTATAGTACTATTTCAGACAAGTGGCTGTCCAGTCTCGTCTTAAAAGCCTCCAGTATTGGAGCACCCACAACTTCTGAAGTCAAAAGTTTTTCTAGATTGCTTTCGTTCTTAATTGGGTTTAAAGAAATAAATTTCTTTGAAATATTGCAATAGACTTGGTTTTAGTGGGGCATATTGGGATGGCAGAGTAAAACAATGACCAACTTTGGTAAAGAATGAAAAGTTAACTACTTCAATACAAATAGTAGCATAATAATACATTTCTTATTCTTTCTCTTTGTAGTAAAAATTACAATGTTTGAAGCAGGTTGTGTTCTTTTCATTCATTGAATATCAAATTATTGTTGTTATTAATTGAAGACACCCTGTGCAAGGCATTATTATTATCAAGCATTCACTGTGCAAAACGTTTTACGAAATATAGGAAAAACAGAGCTTTATCTGAAGAATCTTACTTCACACAACTTGTTTCACTAAGCTTTACAACTGTTTGCAAGGTAAGGCAGTGTATTTATACAACAAAGTGAATCAATTAATCAAATCCTTACAGACTATACAGCAGCATAACTGCAGGTGAAGAAATAAAATGGAGAACTGTCCTTTTCTATCATTGCTAACAAGGAAATAAAATGTCTAGCAGCTCATCAAACCAGGAACTGGTCTTGAATTAGAGACAAGTTTTGTTATCACTGCTACATTTTTATTACATTGTAATTATGGCCTTTATCATTAATTTCTTTGGAAAACGGTAACTTTGATCCATGATGAAAGTAAGGTGAGGATTTAAGAAATCAGGACAAATGGCCCCAAACTACAAAGTTCAACAAACCCACAACTAAGTTTGGATAAATTACTCCAAGCAAGGAATAAAGAATTAAACAAGAAATGGAGCTTCTCCTTCTATCCAGCCACCAGGGATGCTGCTGCTTATTCACCCCCATCCAGCTTTACTTGCTTCTCATTATGAAGAGAGTCCCAACGATTAAGTGCAACAACGTGCTAAAAACTGTAATGAGGATTAAAAAGGGAGAGCAAAATCCAAGATATGATGGGATACTGCATTAAGAAGCCTGGCCAGCAGAGAGCTTTCAGCTATTAATCAGAGAATAATGAAGAAGACGAAGAATTTACAGGCAGTTCTTGACTTACAACAGTTCGTTTAGTGACCAAAGTTACAACATCAGTGAAAAAAGGGACTTATGGCCGTTTTTCACACTTACGACCGTTGCAACGTCCCCATGATCGAAAGTCAGACAGTTGGCACGCTGACTCGTATTTACGATGGTTGCAGTGTCCCTGGGTCACTTTACAACCAGTTAAGTGTGACTTCACAATTGCAATGATTCACTTAACAGTGGCAAAAAAAATCGTAAAACCGAGCAAAAACTCACTCAACCCCCGTCTCACTTAGCAACATGTATTTTGGGCTCAGTTAAGGTCAAAAGTCGAGGACTGCTACCTGCAACTGCCGCCACCTAATCAGCAGGTGCAAACGTGCCAGGGAGTTGCGTTGCCGGCTTGCAAGGAGCTGCCTGCACCGCCTTCTTCCCCAAACAGGCTGGCTCCCGGGCTCGAGGCACTCTGCCCATGCTCAGAGGCCCCCTTCCAGCTCGGCCTCCCCCCTAGTCCCACCTGCCGAGGGGCGGTCAGCGTGCCGTCCACGTCGAAGAGGCAGAGAACCGAATCGCCCTCCATGGCTCTGCCCGTCGGCGGCTCCTTCGGACGGGATGAACGGAGTTGAAAAAAAAAAAAACTACAGGCCCCAGCATGCCTCCGGGCCGAGGCGACATCTACACGCATGCGCACCCCTCCCTTGCAGCCTACCGGAGGCCTATGGAGAGTGCGTAGAGGTAGAAAGGAGCGGGCGGCGCTCGTCGCTTCCGGTTTTCGTTCGGCTGCCGCCCCAATGCGGGGCGGAAGAGTCGAGGGGGAAAACATACGTGGCCCGCGGGGATTTGTTAGGGCCGGTTAAGGGCAGAGTTCCTCCACCCTCTGCAGCTTTGGGATAGGTGGACTTCAACCAATTTGACTTCAGGAGTTGTGGGAGGCTTTCAAGAAGAGACTGGACTGCCATCTGTCAGAAATGGTGTAAATCAGAGGTCCCCAAACTTGGCAACTTTTAAGACTTGTGGACTTCAACTTCCAGAATTCTCCAGCCAGCTTTTCTGGGAGTTTAAGTCCACAAGTCTTAAAGTTGCCAAGTTTGGAGGCCTCTGGTGTAGGGTCTCCCGTTTGGGTGGGGGTAGGACTAGATGGCCTACAAAGGTCCCTTCCCACTCTGTAAATCTGTAAAGTCGAAGGCTACCTGTATAGGAAAACACCTGTGCACCTACCTTTTCCTGGGGAGCTTAATTGTTGCAGTGTAGCTCGGACAGTAGTTGATCAAATAGTTGATAATCTACACTCAGAATTCTCCAGCCCGCTTTTCTGGGAGTTGAAGTCCAACAAGTCTTAAAAGTCACCAAGTTTGGAGACTTGTTAATTTGGAGACCCTGTTAATTCACCAGCCATCATGATTACACACACACACACACACATACACCCATTGAACCTTATCCCCCATCTTGAAGTTGGAGGTGGCAAAACACGGATTTCACTCAAAATAGCGCCTGCCAATTCAGCCCCTCTGAAGTTGGAAAGGGCTTGGCCCGTTCAGAGCCAAAGCACAAAGACCCCTGAATAATTTTCCCTCGAGATATTCCCCCATGCATTAAAAGTGGAACAGCTCCCACTTTTGCATTACTATTATTCTTATTATTCTTATTCTTATTATTGTTGTTGTTGTTATTGTTATTATTTTTTTGAGATTCACAACGTTTGGGGCTGGTTGATAGCTCAACAGCTCGAGTCCTAACCAAGAACTTTTTCATTCTAAGTAGATTATTATTTTTTATTAGTAGTAGTAGTATTAGTATTACTACTACTACTACTACTATTTGAGATTCACAACCTTTGGGGCTGGTTGATAGCTCAACAGCTCGAGTCCTAACCAAGGACTTTTTCATTCTAAGTAGATGATGATGATGATGATGATGATGGTTGTTGTTGTTGTTGTTCTTGTTCTTGCATTACCTCCCCCCCCAAAAAAGAGGAAAAACCTCGTGCTGCCCATCCACACGTAGATTACTGAGTTGGAAGGGTCCTTGAAGGTCATCTAGTCCAACCCCGCTCAAGCAGGAGATCCCACCTACACCATTTGCAGTTTTTACTCTCGCTTGGCCTTTTCCCTCTCTTTGGACCAAACTCTGCACGACTCCCGACCGGCCAATGGGGCGACAAACCCCGGGAATTTGCCCCCCCGACTCCCCTGGACGTATCTTTGCTGCCATCTGGTGGCCGCGCCAGGGACTGCCAAGACCCGGGGATCCCAGGCCGCCTCCCTCAGGTGATGACGTCACTTGCCCTCCACGCGCGGTGCACCGCCACTCCCAGCAGGCACCGCGCCGTCTCACCTCCCGGGGGTGTCTGCACGGGCTTCCCGCGGTAAATCCGATCACCTCCTCCTCCTCCTCCTCCTCGGCGCCTTAGACTACAGGGCCCATCTTCCCCAGCTTTGCATTGCACGGTCGGGTTGGGGAAGGGTCGCGCGTGCAAAGCGGGGTTTCTTGCACGGTGCGTTGGAACGCCTGCAATCGGGCGTGCGTGTGTGTGTGTGTGTGTGCGTGTGCGGACTCCTTGCGGAGTGGAGTGCAGGGAGGGCGGTCCCGGCTGGTCTGCAAACAGGGCGAGCGAGGTTGGGTCTGGGGGCCGGTGTGGAAAGGAGACCAACCCAGAATAGTGGGCACCTTGACCTCTATTATTATTATTGTTGTTATTATTGCTGTTGTTATTGTTATTGTTGTTATTAACGGGTTCTATTCCTTTAATCACATATTTCAAAGCAGTGGTATATCTTTTAAATATTAAAATCTGCAGAGCCATTTGACATTCACCCTCTATTTGTAAGGGGTGTAACAGTAAGTTTTCAGTGATGAAACAGCCTTTTAATTAATAGCTGTTCACTTATTAGTAAGATATTCACTGGCAAAGTTTTGAAAAACAACTGACATATAAAGAATAAGAAAAGGTGACAAAATCACTAGGCTTTTTCTGAAAAAGTACATTTTCCCTGGTTATTCTGAACTGTTGAAGTATTTTCAAAGTATCCTTGTTTTTTCAAGCTATTCTGCAACCGTCTTTTGCAGTCTTGCTATGACGGCATCCAAGCGGGGTGGTCTAACCGTGGGTTCGGTGGGCGCATCCTTTTGCCATAGAAACAATTTTCTTGTCCGTATAACAATTATAATTTGCCTCGGTTTCCTTCCAAAAAGTTCTAGATTTTGCAGTCTCGCCTAAGCCCTGGGAGTTGCTATAATGGTCTCTCATCCAAGTCCAAACTGGGTTAGAATTTGCCCACTTCCCAAATCCAAGCTTGTTGTTGAGGGATCTTATAACTCAATAAAATGTTAAGACATGAAAGGCAAAAGCTGGGAATGGGGAATAGAAAGAATCCTTATAGCTACGTGCAGGTAAAGCAGAATAAAATATAATTACCTCAAACACGATGTCTTATCCTTTAATTAAGTGAACATCTTTTTTTTTGGACTTTTTTTTGGAGGGGGGGTTGGACTAGATGACCTACAAGGTCCTTTCCAACTCCATATAATCTAATCTTTATACACACACACACACACACACACACACACAAAAGTCTGATCACAAAGGTACTGCTTTTCTGAAAAGACACACAATTGCTGTAAAAGTTCTACCCCGCTTTGCACCTGGATGAAAACCTTTATCTGTTTCATTACAGATGAAGATCCTCGCTGGTTGCGCCTGTCGTCATTTGGTCCTCTTCGGGCCCCGTTGTTTCCAAAACAGCCTTACTCCCCAATGGTGGAAAAGAGGCCACCAGGTGCTCCGTTCTTTTCATGGTCCTACCATTCTGCAACAGGGAGGTGGCCGGACGCCCAGCCTTCTTCGTGGGGTGCAGCCCCGGTGGCTGAGTAGCGTCGACTCGTCTCAGCGTGATCCGAAGCCACCGTCCAGCTGTGAAAACGCAGAGAAATTTACCCTGATTTACCGATTCCCGGCCATCAGGTTGTTGAAGCTCTTCTCGAGGCTGAAGGTGGTGCAGACGGGCCTTGGTTTGCTCATCCTCCCTTCGGTCTGGTTTGTCCACGGGATAAACCAGGTTATTTGGGTCACAGGCCTCTTCTTCTCCACCCTCACCTTTCTGTACGCCATCAGCTTCTTCCTGCAACGGGTTATCGGCTTCATGTACCTGAACGAAAGTGGGACCCTCCTGAAAGTTTCCCACTTGACATTTTGGGGGAAAAGGAGGAATTTCTGCTGTCCGGTTGAGTCGGTCGCGACCTTGGAAGAAGAAGGCAGAAAGAGCAACAGCTTCCTCCTGAAGTTCAGACAATGTGACCAGAAAAAAGTCTTGTATTTTTCACTTGTCTTGGGTCAAGTTGTGGATGCGGAAGCCTTTGCCAAAGTGTTTGGGTGTTATCCCTAAGTGTGTGTGTGTTTGTGTGTCAGAAAGAGACAGAAAGAGACAGACAGAAAGAAAGAGAGAAAGAGGCAGAGAAAGAGAGAGAGAGAAATTTCAACACCCAGAATGTTTTGCACTGAGGATTCATAACCTTGTTAGCTAAAATACAGATAGATAGCAGATAATCAGAGTTGGAAGGGACCTTGTAGGTCATCTAGTCCAACCCCCCGCTCAAGTAGGAGACCCTACACCATTTCTGACTAATGGCCTGAACTTACAGTCACAATGGACCCCCAAATTTATGTTAAGTGACACATTTATTGAGTTTTGCCTCGTTTTATGACCTTTCTTACCACAGTTGCTAAGCCTGCAACTAGTCTTAATGCCCCTCCAATTGTCCCTTCCAACTCTGATTATCTGTTACTTCATTTTCATCACTGTTGATGCCATTGTTTTCATACACATAGACATCTCAGGTTTAGCAAACCAGATTTATTTTCTCTTGTCACTTTCCCACTGGGTAGTGAAGTGGCATCAAAGAATTACCAAACGGAACTGAAATTTGATCAGACCAACTCAATATAATTGTAAGCGTTTTTGGTAACTTTACTAAATGCTACTAAAATAATACCATCTACATTTTATTTGAACGCTATTGGTATTGTATTTAGCAGATTAACGGAGTTGGAAGGGACCCTTCAGGAAGACTATGTGTCATTGATTTTAGTGTTTTCATGCTACAAGCCACTCGGAGTCACTTCGAAACAAAATGGATGGCAAGTAAATTTAATGAATAAATAAAATAAACCCTTCTCACCAAAATTTTCTTTGAATGCTGGTTTTCTGGGAATTGGCTTCCTTACGTTTCTCAGAAGTGGGGTCCATTAACTCAGCCATGTTCCACGCAAGCAAACGCGCAATCGTCATTGCTATGCTTAATCAGCAGTCTCTGGAAACATCCACGAACGGCAACACGCCAGCAACTTCAATCAATCAACCTTTATTGTCAGAGTACAACATGTGTACAATGAGATTAGCTGACCCTCTCTTCATGCAACCCCTCCCCTAACAACTCACAGTGAGGACAGGAGTCCCTAACCCAGTCCCAATCTCATTACACTAAGTGACCTTGTTGCACAATGCGCCGGCCCCACAAGTCTGTCATACTATGTTGGCATGAAGTTATTTTCGTAAAGGAGTCTGACAGCCACAGGTAGAAACTGTTCTTCAGCCTGTTGGTGCTGCTGGCTGTGCTTCTACATCTCCTTCCCGATGGTAGGAGAATGAAGAAGTGCTGCCCAGGGTGTGAGTGGTCCCTGAGGATTTTCCTCGCTCTCCTAAGGCAGCAAGCCCTAGCGAGGTCATCTAGCGGTGTCAGGGAACAGCCCACTATGTTTTGTGCTGTGCTCACTATCCTCTGTAGTGTCTTTCTATCTGCGGCTGTCAAGCCAGCATGCCACACCGTCATGCAATATGTGAGGACGCTTTCTATTGTGGACCGGTAAAAGGAAGCCATCAGTCATTCCACTTCGTTCTTTTGCAAGACCCTGAGGAAATGGAGTCTCTGTTGAGCCTTTCTGGCTACTTGGGTTGTCTTGGTTTTCCAGGTAAGATCTTCACTGAGGTAGACTCCCAGGAATTTAACGGAGGAAACTCCACACAGCCCCCCCCCCCCATGTAAAGTGGGGCGGGTTCCTCCCTCTTCTTCTAACACTGTCTCCACTTTGTGTCTTCTGCAATTTCTGTTGCTTCCATTTTCCCCATCAAAAAAACTCCTGCTTGCTCTCCTGGTTGGTTTACTCAGCTAAATTGAATCCCTTCATTTTCACCAAGATGTAGGAAATTAGCTGAAGACCAAGAGCTGCATTTGCACAACAGGGACGGTTTAGTTGCTTTGGTATAGCAACTAAATGGGACAGACAGAGGCTTCAGTGGATCGTTAGGACTGCAGGAAAAAAATTGCAATCAATTCTTTTATCCAAAGAAGAGATAATTTGTCTGTCTGTCTGTCTGTCTATCTATCTATCTATCTATCTATCTATCTTGGTTTCTATTTTTAATTTGCTTCCGGATGTTGTCCTTGCAATGAAAAAAAAATGAAACTTTGATTTTGTTTTGCTAACTAGACAGATTCATTGTTATAGAAGTGGCTTGTATACTGGTACACCATATTTTTTTCTCTCCCCCCCCCCCCCCCGCCTTCCTAGTTTTCCCTTACATTTTTGAATTTCTCTTTGTATTTTACATTTTGACAAAGCAATACAATTTTTTAAAAAAAGAACCACACCATTGAGATGTATGTATTTATTGTTATAGAGCTCCTCCTGCAACAGCCAAAAGAACAAAGAATGGCATGATGTAGTTTTCCTGCAGGACATCCTGTCTGGTAAACATAGACTTGAAGTAGGTTTATAGTAATAGCCCTTAGACTTATATACTGCTTCACAGTGCTTTCGCAGTCCTCTCTCAGCAGTTTACAGAGTCAGCCTCTTGCCCACAACAATCTGGGCCCCCATTTTACGCACCTCGGAAGGATGGGAGGCTGAGTCAACCTTGAGCCAGTCAGGATTGAACTGCTGACTAGGCACAGTCAGCCTGCAATACTGCACTCTAATCCCTGCACCAAGATGGCCTCCTTCCTCTTATCTTCCTTCCTTTCTTCTTCCCTCCCTCCCTCCCTCCCTCCTTCCTTCCTTAGCAATAGCACTTAGACTTATATACCACTTCCCAGGCCCTTTCTAAGCGGTTTACAGAGTCAGCCTATGGCTCCCAACAATCTGGGCCCTCATTTTACTGACCTTGGAAAGATAGAAGGCTGACTCAACCTTGAACCAATGAGAATTGAACTGCCAAATTGCAGTCTGCTGGGAGTCAGCAGAAATAGCTTGCAGTACTGCACTCTAACCACTGCACCACCGAGGCTCATGGGTGCTTGGAAAAGAAACCTGACCCAAGGAGAACCAGCAGAGCCCAGGGATGGAGCAGCATGTCTGCAGAGGCCCTCACTGTGTTCAGAATAATAAATAGTGACACACATGTTGATCTTTTTAAAAACACCACAAAAAACCAGTCATTACTTGCAAAGTAGGTAAACAATACATTTTGCATTTTTTGCACCCAGGAAGAGGTGCTGCCCGCGGATCCAGAGGTGGTATTCAGCTGGTTCGGACAGTTCTGATGTACCGGTAGCAGACATTTTGACCAGTTTGGAGAACTGGCAAATACCACCTCTGAATGGCCCCGCCCTTTCTCGTCCTATATTCCACTGATTTTCAGCTCAGCTGATTCGCAAGGCAGAGCCACGCCTCAGCTGAGCTAAAAAACAGTTCACCTCACCTAGGGCGATCTTTGAGTTCTGTGCACGCAAAGCGATCTTTGAGTGCTGCGCGCATGCAGGAAGTCATCTTTGAGTGCAGTGCATGCGCACACAGAACCAGTAGCATGCAATTTGGAACCCTACCGCTGCGCAGATCCCCTACTGAACATGAGGGAGCCACAGTCCTTGCTGGCACTGCCCGCAGAATTGTGGTGGGGGAGCCCTTGGGTTTCTCGTCTTCCCACCCATAGCTTCATTTTCCAGTTAAAGATCCAGCTTCTCCCGCATTTCCCTAAGCAACATTTTTTTAACCAGAGCCTGAGACTGTTTGTCATCAGCATGACTTCCTTCCCCTGAAAAAAAAATCTCTGGGCACCAAACACACCTGAACAATAAGCAAATACCAGTGATGTTTGGGCGTCTTCCTTGTGGCTGAGACCCTTGAGGCCTGGTGCGTTTCCAAGCTCAGACCTGTGGAAAGCTGCTGTCCTCAACACTGTCCTGCACTTAGCCACAAACCATGGTTTACATGTCTGGGTTTGGAAAGCCCAACTTAATCACCCTCTATTAGGCTTGGCCCACTATGTCATTGCAACCATGCTTCAATTAATATAAGGGTTTACAGCAGCCCAGTCGGGCAGCTGAAAGGAACGAGGGCCGTAAGGGTGGGATGGACTTCCTGCCTGGGACCCCCAGACTGCTGGCTCTGGAAGATGCTCTTAGGCCACTGAGCTGTGGGGGCTCCTGCAGGACAGCCTGCTGGTAGCTGAGTCGGGGGACACTCTGCCTAACGGACGAAGGGGTCTCCGTGTCCATTGCATCAGCCCACCAAAGTGTCCTCGGGATACAGTTGCACCTACAAACCCTTTTTCTTGGTGGGTTTTGAAGTTCCTCAGAGAAGGTGTCCATGAAGAGAACTGGCCTAAGGAACAGATCCCAACCTGGCACTGCAGCATCAGGTGAGCAGCGGCTTGCCTTTTTTTTCCTTGCTCCTACCCCACAGACAGCCTGTGAAGTACCACAATGTGGCAAAAACACACAGAGGATGTGGCCAAACAGAGTCCACTATTAAGTCCCTGTGACTGTAGGGAAAAACCTAGCCGCCACACCGTTGTTCTTCAAATAACATTCTGCCGTCAAGCCAACGTGCAGCAGCATTTTGCATGCAGTTCCATCCAGATCTGATTTTATCAAATATTTCTCCGTAGTCCAAGAAGACACGGTGAGTTGACTAAAAGTACGCTTGGCTTTTTTTTTTTTTTTAAGAGCTTCACGAATCCCTTCACGGAATGCTGTTGGTTTTTGATTCTGATCCAAGAGCATCCATGGGAAATAAAACAGTCAAAAGTGCAACACTGGTTTTGTTTTGTTTTTACATGCACTGAATGTGCAACGTTTACAACAAAGGGGCTTCGTCTTTCCTTCGCTGCCCTGACCCAGCCAAGGCAGAATTCTTCACATAATTCTACCATTTTTTTCTTATGGGATACAAAAAAAACCGTATAATGTGCAGGATCGCCACGTCATCTTCTCTTTTGATGCTCCTTGTTCTTGATGGCATCCCCAGGCATGGAAGCCCCAAAGCACTTAAGAGCGTCTCTGCAATGGCTGGCAGGGTCCGATGCTATGCAAAGTAGGCCCAGAGAAAGACTCCGGCGCTGATGCACAGGATCAGGTTGATGTTGAGGATGTGCTTCACCAGAGGTGGCTCGTCAAGGGTAGCCGTGGGCGTGACTCCAGCTTTGGGTTCGGCAGCGGTCCCGGGTGAGTCCTTATTACCTCTCCTCTCCATCCCACAGACCCACAAAAAGAGGCTCATGAACTTAGACTTCTTCTCTGTCTTCTCTGTGTCCAAAGAACCTGCAGGCAAGACAATCAGCGGTAAGAAGATGAGAAGACTGGAGGCTAAAAGATACGATGAACGGCTGCAGGAACTGGGACTGGCTAGTCTAGTGGAGAGAAGGACCAGGGGAGATAGGAGAGCAGCCTTCCAATATCTGAGGGGCTGCCCCCAAGAGGAGGAAGGGATCAGGATATTTTCCAAGGCACAAGGAATAATGGATGGAAACTGGTCAAGGAGAGATTCAAACTAGAAATAAGGAGGAATTTTCTGATAGTGAGAACAATCAATCCGTGGAACCCAGGGAACAGGAGTTGCCTTTAGAAGTTGCAGGAGCTTCATCGCTGGAAACTTTCAAAAAGAGACTGGGCTGCCATCTGTCAGAAATGGTGTAGGATCTCCTGATTGGGCAGGGGGTTGGACTAGATGACCTACAAGGTCCCTTCCAACTCTGTTCATCTGAAAAAATAACTCTACAGTTTACTCAAAATCTCCCCATTTGGGCCTCTGGAATTTGCTGGCAAGTTCTGGGACTGATCCCGATGGTCTCTAGGACTCAACGCTGACTCAAAGGTGCCAAAAACAAAAGCAGATTAGCTGCCGATCCCAGAATGTGTCATTATAAATGTTAAAGCTCAGATTAGTAGATTTAATGTCCTAATTTGACTTTTTTACAAATTTGTGAAGGGTTCTTGCAAGGGATCTCCTGGGCTTTGCCAACAATCGCCTCTAGGGGTCACTACAAGACCATGGAGAGAAAGGCAGCCCTGGGGTTCTCCCTCTGGGAATCCCTAGATATTGGGGCTTCTAATATCAGTACCATTTTCCAATCTCTTTGATGCTGTTGGGGGGGGGGGGCACCCCTGATTTTGTAGCCAGGATGTGGGATGCCCAGAATTGCTTTGGAGCCAAGAAATTACTTCGTCCCCAGAAAAGTGCATCTCAGTCTCCCTGAAAACAAGGAAGAACCCAAGAAATGTCCAGTTGGCCTTTTGGAAAAAGCTCCCTTGGGACTACTCTGACCGGGGTGAATCTGCACAGACAACTAAGCAAACCAGCTCTGGATGCCATTTGGGATCCTGCCCAGCCTTCGCTCACAGGTCCTGCTGGCTTCCTGATTCACCTGTGTGGAAAGGGAAGTGGTGACACCCAAGCCGGAAAAGCCCGAAGGGAACATCAGGCCAGCCATAAAACAAACTTGCATAGGAAAAGAGATTTAATAAAAGGTATTGAAAGAAGCCCCCTAGACAAAAGCCAAGTAATTAAGAAAGCTAGGGAAACAAGAAAAAGAAATCCCTTACAAACAACAGGTCATGCCAAATTAGCAAAACAAATAGACAAAAGACACGAAATAAATTCCATAGCAGACAGGAGATTGCCACGAAACAAATATAAGAAAACATTAGGATGAAACTGATAATCCAATCAAACCACCCCGCGGAGTTTACCCTCTGGCGGAAATAAAGACAACCCTTGACAGGATTTAAAACATTAAGAAATACAAACACAAGCACACACACACAAAAATAGAAAAGGTATAAAAATCAGGGGGTTATTATACAAAGATGGCTAGCCCCAGGAACGCAGACTTCTTGCTATCTCTTGCCTTCCTGAAAAATAAAAGGAACCCGCTTCCAAGCAGTTGTCTCTGTCTTTAAACCAGAGTTCTCCCAGCAGGAAAATCGAGCTCTCAGAAGAAAGGCATTTTCCAGCCTTTCAACACCTGCACTTGGAAACCAACCCGTCAGAGTTTGGGAGACAGAAACTCAGCTGATCAAGGCCACTTGGGGTTGGGAAGGAGATCTGTCCGAATCCTCCCCTTTTCACTGTAGGTCAGGATCAATATCTTTTATATCAGGAACTGGGTCTGGCTAGTCTAGTGAAGAGAAGGACCAGGGCAGACAAGATAGCAGCATTCCAATATTTGAGGGGCTGCCCCAGAGAGGAGGAGGAGAGGGTCAAGCTATTTTCCAAGGCACCCGAAGGCCAGACAAGGAATAATGGATGGAAACTGATCAAAGAGAGATTCAACCTGGAAATAAGGAGGAATTTCCTGACAGGGAGAGCAATCAACCCGTGGAACAGAAGTCGCCTTTAGAAGTTGTGGGAGCTTCATCCCCGGAAGCTTTCAAGAAGAGACTAGACTGCCATCTGTCAGAAATGGTGTAGGGTCTCCTGCTTGGGTGGGGAGGGTTGGACTAGATGACCTACAAGATCCTTTCCAACTCTGTTAATCTGTAATCAAGGGTTTTTCACCTCCCTTTAATTATGGAGAATAAAAAGGGGGTACGATGCTAAACTCCCCCTCAGAAATTAGAATGGCCCCAATCCTGATGACTTTTCATAAGGCTTTAAAGACTTGGCTGTTTATATATAAATTTATATAAATTTATTTTGGATGTTTTTGGTGTTTAAAATGAATAAAATACACACAAAGAGGGGGGGAAATAGATTATATAGATAGATGAAAGAGACAGACAGACATGATAGATAGATAGATAGATAGATAGATAGATAGATAGATAGATAGATAGATAGATAGATAGAGATAGATAGATAGATAGATAGATAGATAGATAGATAGATAGATAGATAGATAGATAAGTAGGTAGGTAGGTAGGCTGGCAGGCAGGCAGGCAGGCAGGCAGGCAGACAGACAGACAGACAGACAGACAGATAGATAGATAGATAGATAGATAGGGGAGAAAGAGAGAGAGAGAGACAGACAGACAGACAGACAGACACAGAGAGACAGACAGATGATAGATAGAGAGAGAGAGACAGACAGACAGACAGACAGATAGGGGGAGAGAGAGAGAGATCTGTGTCTACAGAGACAGACAGATGATAGACAGACAGACAGACAGATGACAGTCGATAGATAGATGAGAGAGAGAGAGAGAGAGAATGGGACCCCGGCCAATTTGCCCTCTGCTCTGTCCCTTTGGAGAAGGGGGTCAAGGAGGCACAGCCCCTCTGCAGCCACAACTCCTGGCCTTCATCGGCTGACAGATTCTGTTCCTCATCCAGATGGGCCTATTACCTGAGAGGTTTTTGCAAGTGTTTTCTGGACCATCCGCGATTTCCAGCTGCCCTGCGGGAGAAGGACCAACCTCATGGATTCCTTTGACTGGGATGGATAACGATGCAATTGGTACATCCTGTTTTCTTGGAACATCCTTGCGGGTAAACCAGGTGAGGCGGCTGATCTGTTTGGACAAAAAACAGGGTGGGACAGAATGGCTTTATTTTCTTATTTTTATAAAGAAATAACCTTTATTGAACATTTAAAACATTAAAATACAAAACACAATACAGATATTTAAAATGAAAATGTTGTGTATATTACAATCCATTTTGACAGTACTTATATTTCAATTGTTATTCCAGTGCACATTTTATACTCCTAGTTGTTCTTACAAAAAATACCTCTATCTTTCTAAACTAGACATTCCTTATTTATTTGATTGCTTGTTTCTATTATTTAACCAATGATACCAATTTTCCCAAACTGTATAATAATCTGAGTCTTCGTTCTCTTTTAATTCTAGTGTAAGTTTGTCCATTTCCGTGCAATCGAAAATCTTTTGGATTATTAAGCCATCTGTTGGTATAGAATCTCCTTTCCAACATTGTGCGAGTGCAAATCTCGCTGCTGTAATTATATGCAGGATTAGGTATTTTATCTCTTTCATATAATTCCCTTTGATAATTCCCAGGATAAATATTTCTGCTTTATTTCTTTCGGCGATCCAAAGGCCTTCCACATGCAAATGGCACCACAATTGGAGTTCAGTGCCATCCTTCGGTAAGCCAGTTAACTCGACAAGTTTATCAAGAAGAGACTGGACTGGCATCAGTCAGAAATGGTGTAGGTAGGGTCTCCTGCTAGGGGAAGGGGTTGGACTAGATGACTTACAAGGTCCCTTCCAGAGGTGGTATTCAGCAGGTTCTGACCAGTTCTGAAGAACCAGTAGCGGAAATTTTGAGTAGTTCAGAGAACTGGCAAATACCACTTCTGATTGGAGATTTTACATTGTCCTTGCCCTGGCATACCAAGCCATACCCCCAAAAAATTGAATCCCACCACTGGTCCCTTCCAACTCTGTTCATCTGTTAAATCTTATTGAGAGCAGATTTGCTGTTTTGCAGCTGCAGAGAAGATGTGTCACGTCCCTGTCAGAATCTGAATCCAAGGAAGAAGATGGACAGCTGACAGGGAATGGGAATGTGGCTCTGTTGCCTGTGGAGGAGGCTGGGGAAGGGCAAAGTCTGGCTGGGCAGAGAAGAGAAGAGGTAGAACAAGGGAGAGGGAGTTCAGAGGAAGACCCAGGCCCACCCCCTCTTCATCCTACGACATGCAGGGAGGAACGGAGAAGGGAGCAATGTGAGTTGCGTGGCTTAGTGGGGAGGAAAGGGTCCTGATTCCCTTCATTAGCCACAGCTGGGAAGAGAGTTTAAAAGAGATGCAAGCTGAGTGCAGCAGCTGCTGGGAGCAAACATGAGTTTATCTTGTGTTGACTTTGCTTATCTGTGTTCCTGGAGCCTTCCCAACCATGCTGACTTATTGCCGTGCCTTCACATTTGGAGTTCTTGCTCCTGCCAGACTAATTACCTTATTTTGCCTTGATTGGACTTATAGTTACAGTTTTTGTTGACCACGTTTTGGACTTGGATTCTGTGCAGCCAAAGGCTGTTCCTGGGTGAGTTTTTCTCCAACCCAGAAGGTAACCAGGACATTGGGGGTAAAAGTTGGAGGTAATAAAGGGACTCCTACAGATTAACTGACTGTGTTGCCTTTGTGCCACATCCCTTTGGGTCATCACAGGATGAAACTAGCCAGAATGAATGAAATCATCAGCACAATTCCTGCCCCAAAAGAAACGTTCTAAGAGGCTGACAGGAGCAACCAGGGAAGGTGACTTCCCATTGCCAGCAACTGGGGCTGGGGCTCCACCATCGCCACTCCAAGCATGGGACCTTCCTGGACCCTCGCCTGACGGTGTGGCCAGCCGGTGTGGCTTGGATGGTGAGGTAAGCATGAAGAAAGTCGACAGGAAGAGTCCCAAGGATCTTTACAGCCCAGCTAAACAGAGAAGAGGTAGAAGTTCTGCATACTTTCTGGCCTCTGCTACTGTGGCAAGTTTGCATATTTTTCCTGGGTCCACCATAGTTTCTGCCTCTCTATAGAAACCCCCATCTCTGATACCTGACATAATAGCAGTCTTCCAACGCTTGAAGGGAGAGGGGGGCCGACTTATTTTCCAAAGCACCTGAAGGCAGGAGAAGAAACAAAGGGTGGAAACTAATCAAGGAGAGAAGCAACCTAGAACTAAGGAGGAATTTCCTGACGGGAAGAACAACAACCCGTCGAATGGCTGGCCTTCAGAAGTTGTGGATGCGCCATCACTGGAGGTTTTTAAGAAGAGACTGGACAGCCATTTGTCTGAAATGGTATGGGGTCTCTGCTTGAGTGGGGGGGGTTAGGCTAGAAGACCTCTGAGGTCCTTTCCAACTCTTCTATTGCTACTGCCTTAGGAATAAGACTTCACTGCAAAACAGAACTCCAACCAACCTATTTCTGGCATGTAATGAAGCTTGAGTCCGCAAGGCTTAATTCAGGAAAATAAGGTATTTCTATTGAGACAGGTATTTGTTCTATCCATCTGGCCGACTGTTTTTCTCTACACTAGGGGTCTCCAACCTTGGCAACTTTAAGACTTGTGGACTACAACGCCCAGAAGAAGCTTTGCTGGCTGAGGAACTCTGCAAGCTGAAGTCTACAAGTCTTAAAGTTGCCTACACAACTCTTAGGTCAAATTCCTTCTCACTGATTTTATTCTAGGTAGCCAGATCAGTCTAAGCAGAGCACTAAACCACGAGAGTGAAAACAGCCAACATCTTTCTCAATGCGCATACCATTTCCTCCGGAGGGGGTTCCGTCAAGAGGCTGACAGCCACCACTACGATGAGTGTGATCACTCCCAGAATCATAGAGAAATAGAGATAATGCACGTATTTCACCACGGCTGGCCGGTCATCTGACTCCCCACAGCCCGGCTGCAGGTAGACGAAATCCAAAACCATCCGGATCAGGCCTATCACCATGCCGACCAACAGGCCACAAAATGCCCCCTGAAGGAACATCAACAAAAGAAACCAGGTTAGTTCTCTGACCCTCAACCAACTGCCCTCTTTTAAGAACCACAAGAGCTTACAGGCCACCTGTCAGCTGCCATCTATACTCGCTTGTATGTTTCGCTACCATGCAGTGACAGTCTGCCATGAACTTTTGGGGAGGATGGATGGGAGGGAGAATGCTTTGGGGGAAAGCGGAAGTAACTGCTGGATCTCCCTGGGAGTCTGCTTCAAGGTCACCCAGCTGGGAGAAGAAGGCAGCTGCATACCAGTTACGTGCCACGCCCTTGTTGGAGTCTGATTCTGAGGGGGAAATTGAGCAGCTGACAGGGAGTGGGAATGTGGCTCCGGTGGCTGTGGAAGAAGTGGGAGAAAGGCACAGCCTGGCTGGGTATTCAGAAGAAGACCCGGGGCCACCTCCTCTTCATCTTAGGGCATGCAGGGAGGAATGGAGAAGGGAGCAATGTGGCTTACGGGAGAGAAAAGGGCCCTGATCCCTTTCATTAGTTGCAGCTGGGAGTAAAGGATATTAGAAGGGTGTTTGCATACAGCACCTTGCTGGAAGCAAAGCGTGCATTATCTTTGTCGAGGCTTATTTGGGTTTGGTGTCTTCCCAACTGTGTGTGCTTCGATATCTTTTGGAAGTCTGCAATTTATTATCCTGGCCTGTCATGTTGATTACTTCAGCGTGGTTTGTGTTGGTTTTTTTTTTTTTATTTCTAATTTATCTCTACTTTGGGTTCCGACTGCATTTCTTCTCTTCGCAGACTGTTTTTGGAAGAGTTTGATCTCCAGCTGAGGATAACTGGACATTGGGGGCCAAGTTGGAGGCATTAAAGGGAATTTATCTATTTTTGTGACTGTTATTTTTGTGCCACGCCTCGTATTACCACACTATGCTTGAAATATCCATTCGGGAAATATCTTTCTTGAACCTGATTGGTCATGGGGGTCAGTGGTTGGTGGCAGTTAAGGGAGGGAAAAGCTGAACTTCGGGGATTTTGGCACATGATTCCGTCTATGCGTTGCTGCAATACAATTGACTTCTCATAAAATTATATCTTTCTCAACAAATGGAGCCAAGGACCGTTTCAAGTTAGAGGTTTAAGTGGTGGCAGGTCCGACACCCCCCCAAAGTGCTCAGAATTACCTTCTCGTTTGTCCGCTTCCAGAAGCATCCGAGGATAAACACGATGGCCACCGGCGGCTGCAGGTAAGAGCTGATGGTCTGGATGTAGATGAAGAGCTGCCCACCTTGGCTGGCCTGCACCAGCGGGATCCACAGAATGGAAATGATGACAAGGAGTAGAACAAACACCCTGTGGGATGGAGGAAGGAAGGCCTGGTCAGTTGGGTTTCATGGTCTTCTAACTGGGGATGAGCAGATCATGGCAGTGAGTGAAGGGCTTGATTTCGTTGTACGAGGTGCAATGACAATAAAGTAAACTAAGATCAGGAGCTTTGGAATGGCGGATTTGGACTGAGCACGGTTGGGAAAAGCGCTCTGGCCTTCGCAGAGCACAGCCCTTCTCTGCTGTTCATTAAAGGATCCCGAGCTTTATTCAGGCTTCTGGGTGAGGAAGAATTGTGTCAGTCCCGCCATCTTCACCACACCTTGCTTCGGCTGGCATCCTGCCATAAAACCAGTGGTGGGATTCAAAAAAATTTACTACCCGTTTTGTGGGCATGGCTGTTCGGACCCAAACCTTGTTCCAAGGAAACAAACATGAAACAGAGGTAACAGCAAAACCTTTTAATGATTCTTTACGAATTCCCTTCCTTCCCAATTAAAAAAGCTGTTTCAAACTAATTGTCTCTGATAAGAACCATCCTTGCCGAGGTGGTGCAAGGCTGCCAAGAACAACAGATAAAGTTGCCAAGAAATATTTCAAACACAAAAAGTCTCCAAACACAAACTAAGAAAGTCTGAACCTCCACAAGACTTGAGTGCAAAAATTTCTTTGCTTCCTGCAAAGAACTCTGGTTTCTCAGCTGGCTTTTTATCTCTTAAGGGAGGGGCCATTACCTTGCAGCCTTACTCCCGAGTCCCCCGTGTTACTGCAGATGCTCTTTCCTTCGAGCAGCTCTGCGCCCACATGCACTGGGCACAGGCTCCTCGGGATCCTCTTCCTCACTGCTGCCAGCCTCCACAATCTCCAAAGACAGCATTCCACTCCCTGAAGGTCCTGGCCCCATCCCTGCCTCACACGCAGGCCCCTCATCTGAGTCCTCACTCTCCAAGACCTCAGCCGCCTGCAACTGCTGCCAGCAAACCACAACAGTGTCAGGAGAAGGTCACTGCAAAATCCCATTCCCTCCCCACCCCACTAACCTGCTTTCCAGTTCTATTCTCCTGTGTAGGGCAACCAAAGGAGACCCAGCCAATCATCTGGGACTCAATGGGAGGCAGAGAAGAGATGGGGTTGGCGGGGCCAGTCAGAGGTGCCAGTGGCTGGTTCTCTAAACTACTCAAAATTTCCACTACCGGTTCTCCAGAACCGGTCAGAACCTGCTGAATCCCACCTCTGCATAAAACCCAGGGGGAGGGGAGAGGAGGAGGGGGAAATAGGGAATGAGCAAAGGGAGGAAAGGAGGGGATGTTAAGAGTGTCAGGAACCAAAAGTGTCGATCAAGGACAGACAGTGAGAGTGAAATGTAAAACTATTACATAAAGGTGCCAAACCTCAATGCCTTTTCCCAAACCCCTAAAACAAATCCAACTGGACACTGATGGACTGGTCAAGAGGGAGGGAATGAAAGACCAGGAAAAAAATGCAGAAATATTCAGATCCAGCTTTGCTTATCTTGTAACCCCCTTGAACTTAGTTAAAGTAAACCTTTCACTTCAACCATGGAGTCGAGGGTCTTTCTTTCCTGAGGACCAAGTTGGGACAGTCCTGACACGTGGTTTTACAGAACCCAGTTATGAACATGTAAGCTGAATCCCTGAAAAAGGTCAGGCTCCTTGAATGACCATCAGAGAGACGGGGTGTTGTGCACACGCACAAAGTCCAAAGCATTTCTTTCCAATGATCTTCGGAATAAGTTCAGGCCATATAGGTCTTATTTGTTCATCGGTTTGGCTAAAGCTTGACTCCTAGAATTAGAGTAGAATAGAGCTGGAAGGGACCCTGGAGGTCTTCTAGTCCACCCCCCTGCTCTGGCAAGAGAACCTATACTAATTCAGATAAGTGACTGTCTAGTCTCTTTTTAAAAGCCTCCAGTGATGGAGCGCCCACGGTTTCTGGAGGTAAGCTGTTCTGTTGGTTAATTGTCCTCACTGAATGAATGAATGAATTCTTTATTGGCAAAGTCTGGTTGGACACACAAGGAATTTGTCTCGGTGTAAATGCTCTCAGGGTACATAAAAGAAAAGATGCATTCGTCAAGAGTCGAGAATCATCATGTACAACACTTAATGATACTCATAGGGTACAATAAGAATAGGATAGGATAGGATAGGATAGGATAGGATAGAATAGAATAGAATAGAATAGAATAGAATAGAATAGAATAGAATAGAATAGAATAGAATAGAATAGGAATTCTTTATTGGCCAAGTGTGATTGGACACACAAGGAATTTCTCTTGGTGTAAATGCTCTCAGTGTACATAAAAGAAAAGATACATTCATCAAGAGTCAAGAATCATCAGGTACATCGCTTAATGATAGTCATAGGGTAGGATAAGAATAGAATAGAATAGAATAGAATAGAATAGAATAGAATAGAATAG